>WHYT01017337.1:204164-218386 GCA_009806455.1 Tetrax tetrax
AAGAATGTACTCACCGCTCAAAAGTTTATTGCTGTGATTCATTGCTTTTATAACTGACTTTGGTGCTAGACTGGGAATATTTTTCTTGCTGTCCCAAACCACTAGCTTAATTCTGGCATCATTCATTCAGAGTAACATTCGGGGTTCTGTAAGCTTTCCTTTTTTCCATGCATGCCCAAAGAAAAGTGCACATTCCCATGGGACCTCTTTTTTTTTTTTTTTATTCCTGTACGATGCATAGCAGAGGCCAGTAACTCATTTTGTTTTTTCTTCCCCCTACCAAATGTATCTGAAATGCCCCTGTGTAAAGACTGGCAGATGCTTAGGGATGAATCTGAAATGCGCTCATAATCTGTTTTCCAGAAGCTCGAAAGGCTTTCAGAAGCTTTATTGCTGTGTGTTGCTAGCTGTGACCTATGTACTGCACGGACAAAAACGTACCATTGAAAGAGAGGCACAAAAATCTAAATATAATGACCCGGTAGTAAGAACAGATGTACGTGTGGGTTAGTTTTCACTAGTGCAATTTATCTTCTGTTAGTGCTTGTCTGCCAAACCTCTGTTTTGTGCCCTTAGCAGAGGGAGAGTGGCTCTGATTTGGGGTGTCTGTACTCAGCTCTTGCGTCCAGGGGCAGGCCAGGCAGACTGCTCCTGCCCTGTGTGGGCAGGAGGACCAGCAGAGCACACAGGATGGGAAACACTGGAGGATATTACTGCCCCAGGGCACTCCTCACTGTACAGCTGCAGCCAGAGGAATGGGTTTGTTCAGCCAGAGTGAAATCCTGTATTGCCTGCCCCTGTTATTTCTATATCCTAGGGGCTCAGCACTCTACTTGGCAGAGCTCTCGGTTGCTGTGGGTTGGGAAGTCTGTAGGAGCTGGGTGTTGTGCTCTGCCTGCAGCAGCCATGGCAGCATAAATGCAGTTTGGTTTTTTTTCCTCCAGGTCCCTGATAACTTCATGCCTCCGGTTCCCATCACCTCCCCCATCATGAACCCGCTGGCGGATCCCCAGTCTCAGATGCAGCAGCCTCCGGCTCCGGCACCACCCACGGGCACACCCAGCTTCCAGCCTCCGCACCTCCCCGCAGGGCAGCCGGTGCTGCAGGGTGGCTACCCGCCCGCTGCCCAGCCCCTGGGGCCCTGCATCTTGCCACCTGCTGTTTCTAAACCCAGCACGGAGGGGGCCCCCGGGGCCCCAATCGGCAATGCCATCCAGGTAACGTAGCCCCAACGCTGCACAGTTTTGGTTTGTACGTCAGCCTTGCAGGCTGGGGTCCTGTTGGCCAGGCATTTCTTGTACCTGTGAAGTGTACTGCGGGTTTTTTAGTTGCTACCTTTGCACCATGCTGGCATTTTGCTACTATAATCTCCACCTAGACACTACCTCTTTGAAGGTGATACTCTAGTCAGTATGGACCAACAAACTGTTTCCTTCTGCAGCTTCACAGCTCTCCAGAGGGAGTGACAGCAGATGCTTATAATGTCACCTCCACTTACCCATAGGGAAGAAAGAGGCATTGGGCCAAACTGGCTAATAATGCTGCTTGGTTTTGTTGAAAATGACATGTGGCCACAGTGACCTGGAAAAGCCTCACCTGCTCTCTGTTTCTCAGCATGTGCAGGCACTGCCAACAGAGAAGATTACCAAGAAGCCCATCCCTGAGGAGCACCTTATTCTGAAGACTACATTTGAAGCTCTTATCCAGAGGTGCCTGCTGTCTGCCTCTGATCCGGTAGGTCTCTGCGGTGTTCCTGGAGTTTGAGTTTCCCTGTGTTTGGGTGACTGTAGAAAACCCATATGCATATAGGATGTGGCAGTCTGAGGCCAGAGCACAGCCCAGCTGCCTCAGCACTTTGACTCTGGTCCTTACAGCCCTCAGCATGGGCAGAGCCTGACTGTGCTGTTTATGGGCAGAGGATTTAACCCGTTGCAGCCCTCTCTGCCGCTCTCTTTGAAGGAGGAGGGTTGGAATTGGTTACAGTTGAGGTTTTGATGTTGATAGTTAAAAAAAAAAAAATCCAAAACCTTCAGAAAGGGCTGTGTTTCCTTCTGTCAGGTGATCACTGTGGAAGCATGCCCTGTGTGTTTGCTTAACTCCTACTTATAATTCAGAGCAGGAAGCAGCTGGTATTATGCCAGGTCTGAGCCAGGGCTCACATACCTGATTACATGCCTCAGATTTTGATCTGTGATTTGTGATTTCTGATAACAAACCCATTTCAAAAGGAAATAACGGGTAGCAGAGAAGTGGAAGGTTATGAACTTTAACACGACCACTGGAGCTGGATGAGAAAAACATTTCCTGCGGCAGTCAGTACTTTGTAAATGAGCCATCTGCCTCAAAGCCTCTCATTTATTTCCAGTGGTCAGTAAATAATGCGCTACCCCAAAGCCCAGATGCTGACCGTTTGGCTCGTGCCTGCCGCATGCAGAAAGGTGGATGATGAAAGACTGGCTGATGGTGAGCAGAGGGTGACCAAGCACTAAATGTGCTTGGTCAGCAGCACAGACCCACACTCCTGTTAACAGCGGCTGGGAGCTGAGCTGTCTTAGGGCTCTGTGGCAGGGGCTGTGGGAGTATATTGGGCACTCAATGTCATTTCTGTCTTATGTCTGCAGTACAGTTTCAGCTGGCTCTCTAGTTAAGACTTGACATTTGCATGTACGTTCTCCTCCTTTCCCCTCTGGGTCTCAGCCCGGCAGCTTCAGGGTGGACTCGCTCATGCTCTCCTTTACAGAAGCTTTTTGAGGCCATAGACCTTTATTTGGACAGACCTCATAAGGTTCAGTAGCATTCGATTGCGCAAAGTCCTTTCTTTAAAGGTTAAGCTGTAGAGTACAGGGATAGAAGTTGTATACTGTACGGAACCTTTGACCTTTTCTTCCTCTGAGTGCCCCTTCTCCCAGATACACAAAGAAGACAAAAGCATTCAGTTCACATCTGTATCCAGGGATTGCTTTTCTGCTCTGCCAAGACATTTTGCTTGCTTCTTGTTAAGTCTCTGATTTTCTTAGGCACACAGCACTGAGAGACACCACCCTGAGTGTACACATCAGTTACTGTCAGAACAAATGCAGATGCTACTCACTTTTTACACTGTGAGGGGGAAAATGGGAACAGAAAGCCAAGAGTGAGGAGAACAACCAGTTTGCACTTCTTCCACCTAATTTCCCTTGGTTGGGGAGATGTCATGCTGTTTGCTAAACACTATTTATTCCTCTTTGCCCTAGTTGGCCATCTGTAAAATGAAAATAGCATGTACGCCTTTTCACAGGTTTTGAAACAAGTGTTCCAAAGTCATACATCTAAAGAGAGTCAGCCAGTCCAAAAGAATTAACCAGTTCCTTATCTCGTCCTCCTGGGATACTTTTTCCTTAACACCATAACTACTGCTGAGAGTTTTTCCACACGTGGCCCGAGATCCACGTGCTGTGCTCTCCTTTATGCCCTTTGTCATCTGAACAGCTTTCCCTAATTTCTAGCACAGCAGGCAGCCACCAGTTTGTCTTTACCCCTGAGCTAGAGCATTCCCATAGGCTTTGCTATTTGTGTCTGAGCAATTATTTAATCCAGGGAAACTTTACCAGTTGCCAGGGGAAATGGCACTATCCTAAAGTGAAGATGGATTGATGTGCATACTGATTTAGGAGGAAATTCCATTACTCTTGTGCACCAATGGTCAACTGCTATTGACCACTTTCTTTTTTGTGCTTCTGTAATTGTAACCTTGATGCTGTATTAGTGCTTGATTATTCTGGATTGAAATCTTCAGTTTCTTTAGCTGTTTGTTTTTTTAAAAAAACAAAGTGGATAAAAATGTATTTCTCCAGCTGCTGTGCCACTCCAGGTGAAATATACTGGGATTATTTTAAGACTCTTTGGTGGCAAAATAATTCCAGACACATCAGTGGATAGTATACTGTATATAAATGGGAGCACAAAGGAACTGTAAGGACAGGTTGGGTTAGGCTGTAATAAACAAACAGAAACAAACTCCTGGTTTTACTAATCACATAATGAAAAAATATAATTGGGATTTGCCATAAATGATGACTGAGTTGTACATACTTAGACTTCAGTGACTGCGTGTGCATTGATGTTGCTGGATATTTGATTCCAGTAATAACTTTATCTACCTATCATTCTGCTTTGCCAGAGAACCACAGGAAAAAAAAATTGTGTGGCAACTCAAAAATATGTCATTTTCTGTATGAGCAGTGGCTCTTGCAAATGACCAGTGGCTTTGGGATGCACCTCTGCAGTTTACTGTTCTCTGTAGGTAGCTAGAGCAGTTACATGTGGAGAACTACAGTCATGTCACATGGTCTTTCCTAGCAAAATCAGGGGAGGAAAGTGCAGAGCAAAGAATTCAAATGATGTGTTAGGAAGATGTTGTTGAGAAAGGAATTTCATGTGCTGCGTGGACCTCTTTGCAATGGTATCACATCAGTATGGTGTTCTTAAAGTCACTGTGTTTTAATGTATTTATTTCTCTTGCAGCAAACCAAGAGGAAACTAGATGATGCAAATAAACGCCTGGAGTTTCTATATGACAAACTTAGGGAACAGACAGTAAGTTCTGTTTTACTTTTTTATTATTATCCCCGCACCCCCCCCAATCAAATCTTGGCAGATATGGCCAAGAACTTATTGGTAGTGTAGACCCTTCTGCAGTACATAGCAAGTGCTTGTTCTTTCTTTGGAAAATGTTTCAAATCCATTTATTGTATGTTTCCACGCATTTCCCAGAAACAGCTAGGCAGAGTGCTTAGCCCCAAGTGCCTGTGCAGACTTTACAGTGTTTTGGGGTCATGTCATGAGTTTTATGGTGCTGTGCAGGGACTGCGCTGAGCCAAAGAGCAGACCTCCTTGCAGTAGGCACTGGGTCAATGTTTCAGGAGGGTCCTTGTCCCCAGCAGCTGGCAGAATGAGCCAACACAGCAAGTTCCACTGCTCCCAGCAGGAAGCGAGACACGTGCAGCCTAGGGTCAAAAAATTAAAAACAAACAAAAAAAAAAAAACCACCAAAAAACCCAGAAGATTTAGATATCGGAGGCTCACTGACTTCACTGGAAGGCAGATGTGCCTTTTTAAGAACTGGTAATTTTTCCAAAGTCTTCCAAGAGGTCTGTGGCAGTCCTTTATTAAGGACTGGTCTTAGATCTCTTAGTACCTTATGATTAGAGTGGTCTGATCCTGTCATTGTCAGGCCATCTTTGCTGAGCAATTAACTTTACCCCAAAAGCATAAAAGCTCAGTAGGTTTTTCATGTGCAACGGTCTGTGACAGCAGATCTCCCATCTCAGGGAATTGCATCCAGGGGCTGGCAGTGAAGGCTTGCAGGGCTTTGCAGTACTGCAGAGAAGGTATGTTCTGCTTGAAGTCTACTGTTAGATTTCCCAGTGACTGTTCCCAGTGTGGTGCGGCTCTGAAGACGGCTGTCGTTAAAGAAAGGAACTAATTGCTGCACCTTCCTGAGGGCTAATTTCCTGCCAAATCCTGAGACCATCAGGATTTGTGTTTTCTAGCACTAGTGCGTGCACTGTTTTTTCTTTCTGTTGACCTGTCTTGCCTGGCTTCCTTGCAGCTCTCTCCAACCATCATCTGTGGTTTGCACAACATTGTGAAAAGCATTGAAAACCACAACTACCAGGAAGGACTGAACATCCACACACACATAGTCAGCACCAGCAACTTCAGCGAGACCTCTGCTTTCATGCCGGTTCTGAAAGTTGTCCTCACCCAGGCCAATAAGCTGGATGTCTGAAGTAACCCTGCATTTGCAAAACCTTGACGGTTGCTTTTCCAAAGAAGTGCATTTTTAGAGCAAACATGCAGGAAATGGACCAAATGCTAGTCCTTATGGCATGTCACGGTAGAGCGCTGACAAATGGCATTACACTCTCCCTGCAAAATACTTCATTCTAGGAGGGCTGTGGAGCCCTGGTGCTTTTGTTTTTATTTTAATCCTTTTCCCATCCCTAATGATTCTTGTCTACAAATAGTATATTTAATGGATGACGCCCCATAATGTCAATTTTTAGATGCATGTTATACTGCTAAACAGTGGCTTTTAATAACATATATGTGGTAAAACAACAAGATTGGTTGTGTATCAGACCCTAAAACAGATTATTCCCTTCCTCTCCACTGTTCCTTATCCACCAGATTAAAGATTCTCATCATGTTATAAGTGTATATGGTCTTTCATTTTATGAAGCTGCTTGCAGTTCTGTTATTTCAATTTACATGTTAAATAGCTTAATTTTGCACTGGGGCAAATGAGCAAAATAAAGGCTAATGTGATATTTTCAATAAATGTTAATTTATTAAAATGTGTCTTTATGAAGTGCAACTTAGAGATTTTGAACCTGGAGTACAGTGGGGCGGCTTTCTGTTGCGTCCTAGGCGTGAGGATATCTTCTCCACCATGCTCATCACTAAAAGCTCTGTTGAACATTTATACTGAGAGATTTAGGTTTCAAGGAAAGGTTTAGCAAGGATTCTGAAGACATTTGTGTGTATTTTTAAAAGCGAAGAGCAGAAATAATGCGGCGTGGTTTAAGCCACCCATATAGAGACACAGATATTCAGTGTGTAAACAAGGTGCAGATTGTTTCTTGCAGTCCCCTGAACCCGGAGGTTGCTGCCTCCGGTGCACTGCTTACCACGGCAGGAGCACGCTGCGCTGTGAAACTGCAAGCGTGCTTCTGCTGGCCATTAGCAAGTTGGGTCGGGTGAGTTTCGCAGCACACTGTCCCTTCGTGTGGCACAGCTGGAGTTGGCTTTAAGTTTTAAAAATTTGAAACAGTATGCCATGAATGGCAAGTATGTCTAGGAAGAACAGTGGTTGGAAGAAATGTCCAGGTTTAAAAAAAAAAAACCAAAAAAAAAGGCAGTTTTGCCTGAAAACTACCTAAAATACCAGTGCCTGTGGAATGTAGATTTGGCAATACATACTGCAAGAAATATTATAAATAACAATGCAAATCATTGTTGATTTCTGTGACTTAAACTGATTATGAGTTACAGATTTGTCAGGCAAAACAGTTCCATTCCTCTGACAAAACTGAGCTTAATTTTATTTCCAGCATTTTCTAACGTCATAAGCTTTTACTATTTTGAACATAAAGCATTGATTTAGAATTGCTTTGTTGCAGGAGTTTAAAAAACATTTGGAGTGATTTTCTTCCCCTTGATCTAGGTTATAGGTTTCTAACCAGCGTGACAAGTAGATTGTATTCTGCTCCTGTCATTCTGAAGGTTTGCAGGTAGCCTTCTTTATTCATAATTATGAACAAAATAAAGGCTAATGTGATAAAGGCCCTGAATAAAAACTCTGCCCAGCAGGCTCTGGTATTGGCTGAATCACATCACAAACATGAGGTACGTTAATGCTGCCAAAAACAAGTAATAAGGAAATGGCAGTCTACCTCAGTGGGAAAAACGTTCAGGTCACCAGCCCCACTCCTGACTGCTGGGACCACATTATCTATTAAATATTTGGTGGCACCTCCCGACGCAGCTGAGAATGGTAACAGCTCGGTGTGTTCCACCCTTCCTCCCCCAGGACTGCTCTCTGCAAGCTTGGAATGAAATGCTGGGGCCCTGATAAGAGGGGAAGGCAGGAGGAAAGGGGATGTACAGAGCAAAAATATTGCCATCTGCAACAAAAGCAGAATTTTAGCAGCTTAGTGCCCCAGCATCTCTGCATATGTGGAAAGGACTGCTGCCCTGAACTTCACTATTGATGCCTCCCTCAGAGCAACCTGGGCATGGCCTGGCTGGAGGAACACAGACCCTGTGCTCATTCAAGGTGGGAAAGAACAAATTTTAAAAGAAAGAACACATTCAAAAGTAAATGGGAATAAAAACCTCAGTAGGGTGCAAAGCAGGTGTGATGATCTGGCCTGATGTTTCTGTGATACACTGTTCAGCAAGGAAAGGAAAGCAAAAGAGAGTCTCGGTACTTTGGGACCAAACTAGCGGACGAGAGGTGCTGCAAGAAAGCTAGAAGGGGAATTCAGAAGCTACACTTGTATATGCTCTCACTGAGTGTTTTTGGGAGTACTCCTGGACAAGAAGTAGGAGTGGTGGCAAGTGGCACTTGTGAAGGACATGCCCTGGACCATGGTTTGGTTGAGAAGCTGGCTGTTTCTGACAGTAACAACTGGGGAGGTTGACGGTAGTGGGAGAAGTGGGATGCACTCCGGTAGGTGCAGTGTGCAGGGTTGTGGGCAAGAGCATTGCTGTAAATTGGAAGCTCATAATCTGGGAATAAGAGGAACAGCAGGACCTTAGAGGATTAGCTGGGAACAGCTCCTCAGTATGATGTGGCTCCGTAAAAGCCAAGGAATGTTTAATGGCATTGCACAAGCCTTTTTGAGACTTTCATCCATGGAAAACAGGACATGAAGTGAGATGGGACTCAGGGAGGCACGCAGATGCCAGGGACTGAAGAATTTGTTTAATGAGAAGAGACTAAATAAACATTGCTTGTTCACTTAGGGGAGAGCACAAGGGAATCGGGTTGATTGGAACTAGAGAGGGCGTTAGCATGAGAACAAATGTGGTATGAGCTCGCCACACGTAATTTTGGTCTGGAAATGGAAGTGGTCAAAAATGAGACCACTGGATCAGAGAGAAACACTGGGGTTTTTGAGGTGATACTGTCTTTGGTTACTGTGATGTTGCACCACCGGCCTGGACATTGTACGTCAACAACAGAGTAATCTTGCTCTCTTCGCTGAAAGGAAAGCTGTCCTCTGCCTTGGCCGTGCTCAGAAGCCCAGGACCAGAAAACTGCACTGCTCAAGTACATAACAAGAGTGGATGCAAAAATCTGCTACTTCTCTCCTGAGAGCAGCTGAGCTGAATAATAATAGTTAATCAGTTATGCTGCCGTCTGTTCATATCTTCAAGGAATGCCAAGCAATTAGCCACCCATCTGATGTTGTAAATGCAAATGGCCATCTTCGTTTCCAGAAGGCAATGAGGCCCTGCCAATTTACGCTGGTAAAAGAATCTGGCCCCAAACAGCCTAATTTTGATCTCACCAAGTGAGAAACAATTTATACCATGGCATTAACACCAATGAAGCTACTCCTCTTTGCAGCTCCCCAAGGCTGCAGAATCATAAGAAAAAGGGATTGAAGGAAATTCAGAGATGCAATCTGCATCAGCATGGGTGTTGTCCAACGGCAGCTGATACGAGGAGGTATCTTGCTACTTCAGCTCTCGCCATCCAGGCAAAAGCACCAGTAGGAGAGTTTGTGGGAAAGGGCAGCGTTAATGCCGTTCTTCCCTGCTGCCAGGGCAAACCAGTGGGGAGATAAGAGGGGCAGTGCTGCAGAGCAGGCTGACCATGGGCACAACAGCTAAGTTAAGTACTTGAGTGAAAACCTTCTCCTGCCTGTAAAGCTCTGTACTGGATTTACCTTGTTATTGCTGGCAGAGGTCCAAGGTCAGCATTAGACATGAATGTCGGAGATTGTCTTTTAATCACCGCAGCATTTCTAGCCTGTGTAGTGTTTACATCAGATTTGTTCTGTGTTGTGCCTCTCGGATAACGTAGTTCCCTAATATATAGATTGGGAATGTGGGTTTACTGTTTAGTAACCGTGTTTTCTCTGCCCAGAAGGGAGCATATGCTACACTGACTGGGCTATGAGAGAGAAGGGAGGGGAGTCTTGCTGCCATAGCTGTCTCCCCACAAAGCTGTGGGAGGGAGGGGACATGTTTTGGGAAGCGTAGCGAAAACAGCATATGCAGAGCAGTGGCACCGCTCCCCGGAGTCCTGCAGGCTCCCCTCAGCTTTGTCTTCACCATCACCAGCATGCTGGTCCTTTGCTTCAGCAGCACAAAGCCCACCGTCTCGTTAGCCTGGCTGTTATGCCTGAGAGAGGACAAAAGTACTGATGCTGAGCATCCTGTTGGGGTGCCTGGTGCTGCGCTGAGCCGCTCAGCCTTGAACGAGAGCCAAGGCCGCTGTCAGAGTACACTGAGGAGTGTAATAAATAATGTACTGATACCAGGAACAGTTACAACTTGTCCAGTCTTAAATGGGGAACCTCCCAGCCTTGACTCGCTGTATGCTGGCTGAGCTGGTCATTCCCATGATTCCTCTGCTGGTCCTGCAGATCGGACCATCACCAACTGGTGAGGCAGGATGTATGGACATACAATGCAACCCTCACTCAAAAGAGGGTAAACCGATTAAAATTCCTGTGAGCTTTAGAGCTGCAAGTTAGCCAGAAGAGAGTCTAATTAAGAGAGGGTTTATTAAGGAGCACCCTAAAAAGGCAGCTGCAGCTGGCCTCACCAGCCGTGCTTGCCTGGACAGCACAAGGGAGACTTCTTTGGAACCTGTTGCTCAACTTCTTTGCCAAGTACACAAGAAACACTTCAATATGTAAATATTGGGCACATATTTATTGTCCCTCTGATGTTTTAGGCTTTGTTTCCTTCCTTACCACTTAAGGCCTTCATTTGAACAAAGCTTTGGGGTCATTACTTCATTTTTCATGGCAAGAGAAAAGAAAAAAAAAAGGCCACTCTTGTCAACATTTTAAATAGCTCTGCACTGGAAAGTGATGGTAACAGGCAGCAATAGTATTAAAATTCTACTCACTGTGTTCTCATGAATTGTTTGCTACCTTTCATGGTCATTGCCCTCCTTCTTTCTTCCATGTAGAGAATTCTAGAATAATGTTTAAAATATAGCAAAAACAATCTTGGGTTTAATTATATACTCTCTGCTGATTCACTTGCCTCAGGAGGTGTAGTTAGTAATTAATTAGCACAGCAGATTAATATGCTTTGTACCAATATCACTCGTAAAGCCGCTCTCCCATGGGTCCAGGCCCGTGTCCCTAGCAATTGCCCATCAGGAGTCAAGGCCAGCGCTGTGCCGGGAGCCGTCTGGGGTGGAGGTGAGCTGGTGTCTTGCCTGCCTGCCCCTGCCACGCCGCTCTCGAACCATGGCAAGAACCTCCTTCTGAATGCCTTTCTGAAGGCCAAAAGCGGTAACGGTTTCAGCTCAAGTAACTCAGGAAGGATGAGTAAATTCTGGAGCCATGCAACGTTAGAGCTCAATTTTTGCTATGCTTCTTAAACTTTTGTGATAATAAAAAATCGTAAAATTTTTTGTCTAAGACACTGCAAAGCTTTTCTAGCCCTTTGCAGCCTCAGCTAGAGAGTACTGTCTCAGCCTAACTCACTTCAGTAAGGCAAAGCACCTCTAGGTCCCATGTTATTTGGCAGGAAGGCTTTTTGGAGGGATAGGCATCACCTGATGCCTGCCTGCGTGCTGCCATGCACAGCACGGCAAAACAGGCAGGGGCAGTCACAGGTTTAAGTGGATCCCCCTGTACTACCCTCTGCAAAGCGAGAAATAACACCACGCTTTCTCTGTGGGACAGTACCTAACTCCAGCTGCACACTTGTCCATGATGTTTTCAACCAGAATAGGAAGTCCTACAAGATTCAGGTCTTTGTCCGTTGTTCTTGCATTGGTTATCTGATACATACTTGTATTGGTGGAGAGTAACCTGTAACCTCCTTCCTGCCAGCAAGACAGAAGGGTCTTTGCAGCACTGAGACACCTGTCCCCATCAGCAGCAGGAATGTGCCAGTGAGATATTCACAGATTCATGTCCTGAGGAGCATTTCTCACCTCAGTGCAGATGATGGATGAGCCCTCTCTTGGTGGCGAGGCTGCAGGAGGATGCACGTTCACTAGCACAGTGCGCTGAAAAAATGCTCAAAGCCTGTGCCTATCTCTTAAGCAACCTGGTGCAGCATTTCAGCCAGGACCAGAAAGGCACACTGTGCCATGGAGAATGCTTGCATGCTGCCTGAAAGCAGATTTGAGCCGGTAGTGCAGTCCTCTACCCATCAGTGAGATCTGAGCAAGAGCCGTGCTGAGACAGGCAACAGCGTGAGACTCATCTGAAGTTCGGTAGCTCCTAAGAGAGCCCCGAGGGCTACGTACCGGTCACCCGCACCACAGCTAAACATCAGATGCTTCTTTCACCTCTACAGAAAAGGCATTACTGCAGCAGAGGAGGCCAAACTCAGCGAGCAGACAGACATGCACAACAGCAGAAAGTCCAGCTGGGATTGCCAGCAAAGGCAAGATGTGCAGAAGAGAGGGAGGCTGTAACCTTTCTCTCCAAACACAGTCTTGAGTGTTTCCAGCCTACTACACCTTCACCATTAAGTGCAGCAGAAAAAACCAAGCAGTTTCCAGATTTCTAAACTACACGCAGGCATTTTATTTTTCAGACTTGCACATCCTTCACTATTTAAAATACGAACCCTGGAGTGTTTACTGAGAAAATCTCCTTTTGCGTTTGTTGTTTTGGTTGCAGCTCCTCAGGTTTCTTCTCTAGGCAATTCTGGCTCACCGAATGTTTTCCAATATTATTTTTTACCAAGGGAAATTGGAGTCAGATTCGAAAAGTATTTTATTTGCATCTCTGGGTACTAGCAAGATCTTAGCCTGGCAGTCCAGATCTCTGTCTGTGGCATGTAGTGCTAACATCATGATCTACGTACCCAGGTAGCTTTTTAAAAGAGGATATGTTTTCAGAGCAAAATGTGCTTCTGCCCACAGCCACTGCTGCGATCCTGGGACAGATGCTGATGCTGTCACTGAAGCGCCGCTGCCTAAGCAGTGATTTCTGGGGCGAGGGGAACAGTGACGCGCTCCACTCATGAGGAATGCCACTGTGCAATGACACTCTCAAAGGGGTGACTTTGGCTTGGGCTTCATCTGCTCCTCCACTGGGACCAGAAACTCCATGAGCACTAGGGACCCCCCTGGTCCCAGGTGGGCTGGATGCAGGACAATGTCTCCCTTCCAGTTTTGCTGCTGCACTTGACAGCAAAACATCTATCCTGTGCCATGCTTAAATAGCCTGCAGAAGCTGGGTGAGGACGAGCGCCTTCATCCTGCCTCTCCAAAGGGATGTACTCTCCAGTCTCCGTATTTCCTTGCTGCCTGGTAGCACTCCCATTTCACTCACCCTGAGCCCTAACCTTCCTCCATTAAGCACTCAGGGCAGCAAACCTGTGTGACCCACACTCTGCAGAAGTGGCCTTGGGCTGTGCAGTGTGCTCTTGTAAGCCAGAGGGTCACCCATGGCGTAGGGCACCCAGCAGCAGTGGAGGAGCAGCCAGTGTGTAAGTGATGGGGTCTTCTTTCTGCTCTTGGCCACGGGGAGATGGAAAAGTCATTAAAGGATGGAGTCCTCCCTCCTGCCTGCCCCCAGCATCATATGGGAAAGTCCTAAGAGGAAAGCGAGTATCACATATTAAATTGCTAGTAGGTACACTTGAACTGAGCCTAACAGGTGACCCTGGGCACCTGGAGGAAGTCAGAGCACGAAAGAAAAGCCCAAGTTAAATCACCCCCTTCTGCCATCCTGGTGCAGCGATGTGGCGGGCTGTAAATCATGGAGGAGCTGGCTCCAGCCAAGGCTGCCAACACGCCTGGGCTGCTCCCTCCCTCCCTCCTGTCCTCCCAGAAACATCCAAAACTAAACAAAATGCATGGTGGGGCACACGCGTTTTATCCAGACTTAGCACCTGGTTCCCACCTGATGACCTGGACCCTCCATACGCTGCTTGTGCAAGATGCTCCCTGCCCCGCAGCGGGGGAAGCGCCCCACGAGTGACAGCGAGCCGGCCGCCCCTCCGCGTCTCATCCTTCCGACACGGGTGGGCTCGCCCTTGGCATCCCCACGGCGCGGGGTCCTTCCTCTCCTGCAGCACCTTGCAGCCGGAGGCCGTGGCAGCACGGGGGGAGCAGCATCCCCAGGAAACCACACCTGAACCAAACCAGTCCTCCATCCGCGGAGGGCCGGAGGAAGCCAAAAGCGTGGTGTGCCCTTCAGCGGGGTACGCGCTGCTGATAGAAAGCTTGCTGTCTTTTTTTTTTATTATTATCATTTTTCTAGTTTTCAGTGCCCACCTTCTTACTCCCGGTCAGCTAAACTTTACCTAGCCCTTGAGTACCTGCGCCTCCCCAGCACCCGTGGCACCTCCTGCACCGGTTTGGCGGGCTTCCGAAACCGAGCGCCTCGGCCACCGGTCCCTGTGAGGGAGCGCCTGCCCCCTGCCTCCCGGCCCCTCCGCCAAGGGCAGCCGCCTACAAAGGCGCGGGCAGGCCCGCACCTCCGGGCCACCCACCGCGCAGCTCCCGCTGCCGCCCGCCT
>WHYT01017337.1:218406-240016 GCA_009806455.1 Tetrax tetrax
TTAAAAAAAAAAAAAAAAAAAAAAAGAGTCAAGCAGTCAGAAAAAAAGAGTCAAGATATTTCGGTGGAAAAGTCTGATGGAGAACCCATTTGTCTTCCCTTTGCTGCTTCCTCACAGGACTTTATGAACACTCCTGTCTTCCTACTCTGGCTGGGAGTGAGAATCGCCCCGTCCTTTGTCTCTTGGGGAAGGTGATGCATCTTCTCATTAGGGAAGATTTAAAAGTCGAGGTAGGGCTGTAAGACACTGGTGAGGAGAAAATAAGCCCAGCTCTGCTTTCCGAGCTGAGGTGGCTGGCTTGCCAGTGTCTGTCTCCTTGCTAGTCTTGGAAAGCTGAGGTTTGGGAACAAAAATATGAAATACAGCATCTTCCATCCTGCACTGAAGTCCTCTTTTCTTCACAAAAGAACGATGCTGGGAGAAGAGCTACGTAGGAGCACTGCAGTGTCGTGCGAGGTTTCTCAGGGTTTGTGAAACTAATAGGTGAGGGAGGGGGAGATGTCAGCATCATCCTTCACCGAGCAGAGCTGTGCGTAGAGTCATGTAAATGTGGCCAAGAGGATAAAAACTTGAATGCTGCTTACATCTGGTGGAATTTGTTGAGTAAAAGACCTGGTTTGGGCGGTTTTTGAGTGAATGGAGCATGTAATGGCCTGGGACTCTCTTTATACAAATAGGGGAAAGGAGGGTCTCTGCTGCAGGGAGCTCACAGACAGGGAATTGGGGTTGTTAGGCTGCCATCAGTAGTGTTGAGGTGACTCTCAGAAGCCCCAGCTAAAGGCTGTAGAAATCAGGTTTGTTTCTTCTGTTGGAGGAATTCCTAAATCTGTTTTTCACTGGTTCAGCTTTTGGTATTCGGTCTGTCTTAAATCCCTAGAAATAGCCACCATTGCTGTTTGCAGCTGGGAAATGAACCCTTCTGTTGATTACCATCCTCTGACAAGTTCTTAATTGGGAAACTGCTTCTGGGTCCCTGGTGGGAACCTGGCTTTTGACTGGCTGCCTGGTTTGCAAACAAACCATTAGCTGGCTCGCTTGCGACCAGAAAAGGCTTGAGGGGTGGTTGTGTGTTGCTTAGTTTTCTTCTGTGAGCCCTGCTCCTTTCCCCTCCCTATTCCTGGTCCTGTTCAGGCTGATTTCATAGTTTACCTTGGCCGTAGCTTGATGGTTGGGGAGACAAGGGAGCCTGCAGGAACTGCATGGCCAGAACAGCAAGCTTGTGGTTTGCTTTCAACCCTTTTAGGTCCTGGAGCGTGCGGGCAGGTGGGCTTTCTTTTTATCTGTTTTGCTTTTCCGAAAAGACGAGTTGAAATAATCTCTGATTTCACTGTCTCTTAACTACAAAACTCCCTAAGGCTAGAGCCAAAGGATTGAATTACCAGCTTCAGCACTCTGTCTCCAAGGTATTTTTTCCAGCTTGAAATTAAACAGATGCTAAATAATAAACAGATCTCAACGACTGTGCACCTTAATGCCTTTCTTTCTGAAAGTGAGAGCCTCTCCTTTCTCGGCATCGTTATTTTTAACAGCCATCCTGAAGTGGCCCACAAAGTTTTTACAGGAGCTTGCTGGGTGGTTTTTACAGGGGCTGTGCAGCAGGGAGTGAGTGCATGGGCTCCAGCTGTCCCGGCCAGCTGGACGCTGCCTGCCGCTCTTGCAGCTGGCTGCTGTGGGGTCTGCCCCACTCAGAGGTGGTGGGCAAGATGAAATGACAGGATCTCCTGCAGAATATGTCAGACAAAACTGGCTTGCTGTCACGCTGGAGACCTGTGTCCGAGGTCCCTCTGAGAGGCTCTTTCAGGGTAGGCAAAAGTAGTGTTGCTGTTGCTTAAGGTAACAAACGCACCTTGCTTCACTCTGGAAGAAGCCAACCAGTGAAGCTGGATCAGAAGGACAAAGTGTCGATCAGATGGGTCCCGTGCCCTCTCCAGTTCTCCGCTTCTCCTTCCCTGTGCAGACCAGCTGTGAGACTGCCTTTCTGTCGGCGGTGGCCGACAGCCTTCGGAGCAGGGCTGGCGCAGCAGAGAGGTTGGGTGGCAGGTAGGGGTGTAGTGCAGAGATGTGTGTACACTGAAGGGTGCGGATGGAGGAGCTGCAGCCCTCATTTGATCCATCCGTGGTTTTCTTTTCCTTCCCAAGCTTGCCTAGGACTTGGGAAACTTCCCAGTGATCTTACGCAAGCCCCTGCATTGCTTCGTCCTGTGCTCCCCGCCACTGCTGCCCTGTGGGTAAGCTGCAGGAAAAAGTGTGTGGAGAGTGGCTCGGCGTGACCTCCGTGGTGTCTGGCAGGAAGCGGGCAGCTTCCCAGGACTCACCACTGTCTGTTTGGCTTTTTACTTTCTCTACCCCTTAGACATCCATGTCTTGTTGGGCTCTTGGCTGAGGTGGACCAGGTGCTTCCCTCCCTCTGTGTGGGGTTTGCTTTTCTCCTTCCCACCCCTGAAGGCAGTTGGTAATCCCTGATTCACCACTGCTTGTGAAGTGGAGCCAAAATGCCACTGTGCCACCTAGAAAACAGCTGTTCAAGCCAAACTGCCTGCTCAGCAGGGCTCATTTCCATTGGTAATTTATTGACATGCGTCCAGCTGCACATAGCAGACAATGGAAAAACGCTGCCAAGCAGAGGCTCAGCTAGCTGTTTACTCAGGATTATCTGTGCTCCCCACTTCCCATCACCTCCCGCGCTAACAGCTTGAGGCCCACATTACTGCTTTCCACACCCCACGTGGAGCCAGGGTCGCACAGGGATCCCAAACAGCAGTGTGGGTGGTGCAGCCACCTCACCCAGGGGCCGCCAGGAACTGAGGGATGTACAGGGATAAACTGGTTCAAGGGATGTAAAGATAAACTGGTTAAAACACAGGCTTTCGGGGCCATCCCACTGCCTCCGTGGAATTTGGTTTCAGTCCAAGCTGAACAAAACCAATAAAATTACTCATGTCAAAATTTTCCATGAGCTGGGGACTGCCTTGACCTGAGAGGCAGCAGATGATACATGCGAGGCATCGAGCAGCCCTGGGCTGTACCCATGGGACAGCCCTGTAGTCATCCTGGTAGCCCCTGCCGGCACTGTGCCTTTGAAATGTCCTTTGCTCTGCCAGCCCACCTGTGCTCACTGGGAGCCCTCTTTCCAGCCTGACTTTGGTGCGGGGATGTGTGGAGAAGACCCTGTTCCCTTTCGCTCCTGATCAAAAGCCAGGCAGCTTGCAATACGTGGTCACTCCCTCTTGGTGCTTTGCCGCCTGTGTCCATGCTGTTCTGCTGCTGATAGTTGCTGCTTTGGGGGCATCCCTCCACTCTGGGTTCCCGGCTTTGGAAAGGGGTGGGAACTGTTGAGGAAACGTGCCTTGAACCCTGTCGGCCCCAGTCCCACCAGTAGGCTTGCTGAGCACAGCTGGCAGGGTTCACCGGTCACCCTGCGAAGCCCAGAGCATGGTGCAGCCCAGGCCCAGGGAGCTGGCACGTGGACCTTCCCCTTCAGGTCTCTCTTTGTCCACCTGCTTTTGCAGGGCTTTGGTCTCCTGATGCTTAGGAGGTGTAGAGGCTTTAGGCTCCTGGTGTGGAGAGGTTTGAAGGGGAGGGATCGCCATGCTCTGCAGACTCACGTGGGAACCAAAGCAAGGTGGGAGCACCTCGCTGTTAGTGGGGCCAGAGACCAGGGAGTGGCATGAGGGGTCTGCTGACTGGGCCAGGCATTTGGGTTCCCCAGGAATGAACTCATGCAAAGGGGTCGTTCTGGCCAGCTGGGGCTGTGGATGTGGCTGTGGTTTGCTGATGGCCTCTTTTGGGCTGAACATGCTGCACCTCCTTCCACAGGGCACTCAGTAGGAAGCTCTGTGTGTGGCTCATCCCCTGAGTTTGTGATGCTCTATTAAACGGTGCTTCTTAACCAGGAACTTCTTTGCTTCAGCAAGCTGTTGCCATCCCAGCAAGCTTATCTGTTTGGGTTAGGAAAGCAAAGCAAAAAAACTCTGAAATCTGTGTACAGAGAAAATTATCAGCATATTTCACTACAGAGCCCAGTGTTCCTGCTGCTAACAGGTTTTTTTTTGATGGGCTCATGATAGCTTCTTTTTCTTAAAGACTCCATTCTGGGGGATCACGTGATATGTAAGAGTCTCAGATTTTGTTTGGAAAAAGATGCTTTTTAGTCTTCGCAGAGGGCTTGTAAGGAAGTAGCCAAATGTGTTATAAGAAATAGAAAACCTCCACAATGATTAAGCTATTTACCTGCTTTAAAACCTTTTCTCTCAGGCTGCCGAGCATTACTGGGTACTGACAGCTTTAAAAACTGGCACAGGCATGGCCACCCAGAAACCCTGTATCATCTGGACGCGTTTCACAGAGCTGCCTGATAGCAGAGTGGTGTCGGTTCACACGCTGATACGCCTTGTGAGAGCCTGGGATGGGGGCGGAGGATGGCCTTGCTCTAATAGCGCTTGCGTGGGAGGGGAGGCTTGTCACTGTTATTTTAGCAGCATTTAGGAAACGTTTTAGTACTCTTGAGAATGCCAGATTGATCATGTTCAGCCGTGACAGGCCCTGTGCCATGCTTACCCACAGCTTTCCCCTGCGCTCGAGCGCTGGCTGGCTGAGAGCGCAGATGGAGCGGCAGTGCTGCCCGGCTGCATCCCCGCCAAAACACAAGCTGCTCCCAGGCACGGGTCTGGATCCAAATCCTGCTGCCTGGATCCCTTCAATAAGAGGGTTTAAGGCAACGGTGGTCTCGGTGCTTTGGTTTACTGTGGTGCCTGGAGGGCACCACCGAGATCATCACCTCTTTCCCAGCCCTTCTGGTAGCGTGTCTGTGTAACGAGGCACATGTTGCTGCTGTTGTGCACTGCAGATGCAAGTTTTATTGGTCTTGCACATTTCAGAAGTCTTGCATATTCTTGAGTGCCATCTACTGGCTTTTTGTTTATTAACTGGTTTTAGGTGGAAACCATTTCTGCGCACAGTGTTAGAAACTCTGCACAGGCAGCTGTAAATAAATATACTAGCTCCTAGAAAGTTCTACTCGGTACCTCTTCATCTGCAGAGGTCTCAGGATCAAGAGTGGAAATATAGTCTGTGTTTCAGAGACGAGAAATGGAGACATTTGATTAAAATCTGTCTTACTGTCACTCCTGCCGCTCCGGCAGGAGCACCCTCTGGGTCCTGCGAAGTGGTTTTGCTCAGGTGATTACTGTAGGCAAGGTTTTGGGACAAGAAATAGGTAGCAAATGCTTTCCTCTTGGGTACCTCTGTGGAGCTGTCTGTGGCCACCTTGGTGGGAGGGGCTTAATGAACAGAAGGCACTTAACCTCGCCTTTCTCCCCGGGGAGATCTCCTTTCTGCCAGCTCACAGAGCGGTCCGAGCAGTGAGCAGCTCTGGGAGATTTCTGTGGTACATGGAAGGCCAGCCTTCTTGTCTGTCCAGGCCCTAGCGCTGCTGCTGCCAGCGGTTCAAGACAGCAGCTGGTCCACTAAATAAGCGGAGAAGAGGTGGACCTTCAGAGTGGGAATTACGTCTCTGAGGTGCACATCAGCACAGGTGAACAGCCCTGCTTATGTCCAGAGTGGGTTTGGATTGGCTTTGCCTGCCCTGCCCTATTTCAAAGCATTGTTTCGCAGCTGTAGTCAAGTTCTTGGCTTGTTCCTTCTCCCTAGCATCAAGAGCTGAACTCCCATCATGTCCGATGGGAACAGAGTTTTTTCTCAAATAGTACCTATCTCCTTAAAAATGACAAGTGCTTGGAGCTGGGGGTGGCTGTAATGTGCTGTTCCCTAGCCTTTCACTTCTGGGAACAGTCTGAGTGAGCTCTGTGTCCACTGTGGAGCTGGGAACACGTCCTCCACCTAGCAGTGCACAGATGTGAGAGTGGTCCTGGGTCTCTTCCAGATCCTGCTCTGAGGTGCTGTACTGTAGAGGACGCTCCTGCCTGTCAGATGTTTTCTCTTCCCCAGTGTTCACTCCTCTCTTGTTTTAACTATTGCTGGGTATCATTCCTTTCTTATCTGTGAACTTCACAATGTTCAGCTGTAAGTAGTATTTTTGTTCCCCTTGGTTACCCTTTTCTTCCCATCTTGATTTCGTCCCCAGTGCATCGGAGGTGCTCTGTTTTGTTTCCCTCTGTTTTGCGTGCTGCGTGTGAACATGATAAGGGAATGGAGAAAAAACTCTGAGGTCTGTGTGGGCACAGAGCTTGTGCATGTGCTAAGCTCAGGATGTGCGTGATGGCCCTTTGGTTCTGCTGTTCTCGGGAGGCGGGTTCAAGGCACTCCTAACAAGTTCTTGCAGTTGGGCAGCATGAATGGGTGAGTGAGTAGTGAAGATGTTCGTTCTCAGACACCAGGATATTCACCTGGCACAAAGCACTGCCAGGCCTTTGGTTGCTCTAAGCTGTGCTCCAGGCAAACCAGAAGAACCTCAAATACTCTTTCCCTCTGACCTGTGTGATGAGGACAGAGATGAGAGCTGGATCCAGCGAAGGTAGAAATCCCTGACAGGGATTTTTTGACGCATTTTGACAGGGATTGTTGGCTTCTGGGCTGGCCCCTGACGCTGGGGGGTTGGGAGAAGCATCCCTCTGAAGCAGCCTTATGAAAGAAAGAGCAGGGGAGGTTTTTTTGGCACCCCAGAGCTGGCTGTATCAAACACACAGCCAAGGGCTATGAAAGCATAAGATGCCTTCTCAGGCCCTGGCCTGACAGCTTCTGAGCTGGTGCAGGCAGGCTCTGGGGAGGCAACAGAGAATTACGGCTTTTTTTTTTTGTCTTTGGTTACACGTGGAGGTGGGGATGGCCATATACAGCCTCTGAGAGGTTTCTATGGATGAGTCGGGACAGACTTTGCTCCAAGCAGAGGGAATGTCAGTTGTGTCATCATCGGAGGCAGTCTCAAGGGGCTGGGAGCAGCTCAGATGCCTCTTCTCCAGGAGGTGCCACCAGGCAGAGCAGTGCGGGCTGTGCAGACCTGTTTGTCTGTGATTGCTGCAACTGCTGTCAGGGAGGCAAAAGCATTGCTCTCTCCCCTGGGAGGGCCGGGCTGGAAAATGTCAGTTCGCCCACCAGAACTTAGTATGCATCCTCATCGCTGCCACTCTGCCTTGCCTCCATGCAATTATGGTTACACTTGTAATTAACACTGATGTTATAATGGCAGCCAAGCAATTTCTTGCAATCAGACGTTATTTTTACCATGTAGGCTAACAATCAAATGTGCTGCCCCACTGGAGAGCTGAAACGGTAACAATTACTGTGCTAAGTAGAGCAAGGCTGATAAAAGAGAGGGGAGGGCTGTTTGTCAGGAGCTGGCGTAGGGAATCCTGCATGCCATCCCTCTTGTGCAGGGATGTCAGCATCAGGAGGATGGGGATTTCTGGAGAGAGACTGAAATGAGGATCTTTCTCGACCCATTTTTGGCCACTGGATTCTCAGACGGTGTTCTGAGTGGCTCAGAATAAAATACCCTGGCCTTGGCAAATGGGGCAGCTCGTCTTGACTGGACTCTCTGCCTGGCTTGTTGGCTCTGTTCTTTGTCTGACGTACCCAGCCTCCCTGTAATGCCTTCTGTGCCCTTGGGACCCTGCTCTGTCAGTGGAAGGGGTTGGGGTATTTGGCTGCTCCTGCCCTGCCCTCTGTATCTGGTGTACTTCACAGGATGTCTCCTATCATGGCCACACAGTTGGATCTGTGAAGGGACTTCTGCCCAGGCGCTTTTAGGTGGCATCTCAGAAGCAAGGCAGAAGGCACCTGGAGGGGGTTTGCACTGCTCTAATCAGCAGTTGCTGCAGTCCGGGGCTGGGGTGGACATACAAGCTCACTGTGCTGTCCTGGACACCTGAGAGCTTGGAGAGAAGCTTGGAGAGAGTGGGGTGAGACAAGATATTTCTGAGGCTTATTTCATGTTCTTCATAAATGGAGGAGGAGGAGTTGGGATGTAGAAGGGCTGCAGCTCGTGTAGAGAGGTGCTTGGGCAGAGCAGCAAAAGTGAGCCCTGATGGGAATGACTGGAAATAGGTTCTCTGAGCCATGGCAGCGTGTGGGATGGAGGGAGAGCAGTCCTGGGCTCCCCCTTGATTCCTGTTGCTCTCTTTGGGTCATCCTTCAGGGAGGACCACTACCAGGGCACTGGAGGAGAGAAATGTTATGGGTCTTGCATAACAGCACAGGTTGGAGATGGCAGTGTGTCTTATGAAAATGTCAGAAACTCTGTATTTTACAGAGGGTTGAGGATATAAAAAGGGGTTTTGCCTTTTAATAATTTTTTCAGCACCATGAGGTTATAACTTCTTTCCAGAATGGATTCGGCTGTAGGTGTGGAAAGTAGGACCTTTATAGTCACCTGAAGCAATCAATTGTAGTGGTGGTCATAGATAAGTATTTTCATTCTGAGCTACTCCTTCCGCTGCTGCAGTCGATCGGACTCAGAGGCAATCAGGCAGGCATGCACATGTAGCCAGACCTCCTTGCAGGAGCCATAGCAAGACTCTCCTTGTTTTCCACTGGCTTTGGCTCCTGCCTTTGATGCAGAGGGATAGACTTGCATGCTTGAGTTGGCCAAAAACTGCCTGGCCATTATTCAGCAGGCAGATGAAAGCCGGTCTGCTTATGTGGTGTATACACAGGTGGTGGGAAAGTGTGTGGGGAAAATATGGAAAACATCTTGCTGGGTAGGTGGAGGCAGAGACCCGGTGTGCGGACCTTCTCCCTGTGCCAGAGCTCGCTGCAGGAGCAGAGCTGGGCTGGGCTAGGGCTGTTTGGGCTGGAGGGGCACTGTGAGCAGTCATTCAGGGAGCGGTGTGAGCAATCATCCGTTGAGTGTCCCCGGAGAGCTGACAGCATCGGACTGTCTGCTGCGCTGGAGACAAAGGTGTCCTTTTCTCCCTGACAGCTCTGGGTAACTGACCTGAATGCTGCATGTTTGGCTGGATGCAAGAGCCTTGTGCCTTCTCATTTTAATGAGGTGTAGCGCTCGCAGCCCAGCTCTGAGGCTCAAACTGCCAGAAGGAGGGAAAACTGGGAGAGGCCATTTTTTGCAATGGATTTTTCTCTGAGCTCTGTTTGGTTTTGGAAAGGGGAGGAAAAGGTGTAGGAGCTGACAGCATACAAGTGAAGGAGGCGCAAAGCAGCTGGGCAAGATGCAGTGGTACAGAAGGGCGGCAATATTGTCCAGAGTGTGGAGGCACAGCAGTTTGGAAGAAGATTGCTCCCTGCTGAGCCCTGCTCCTTTCCTGTGCCCCTAGAGATTGTAGAAGGCAGAAGCTTTCGCCACGTCTTGGTTTCTAGTAGCTGAGAAGCTGCTGTTCCCTGACTCTGTGCTTTAGGTGATCTTGCCAGCACGCACAGCATGACCGGTGGGGTGAAGCCATTCCCGTGCCATGTACCCAGCTGCCTACAAGGCAGACTTTGGCCAGTGATGGGCAGGGGTGCTAAATAACTAACCCTTCTTCCTTGAGACAGAGCTGCCTGCTGAATGCAGGGCTCTGGAGTGCCGTGCTGATGGCTTAACTGCACTGTTTCTTTGCTCCGTCCTTGAAAAAAGAGACAAAATTGGCATTAATTCTTTCTTGGCATTTATAGAGCACTTAAAAATCCCCAGAGCCCTAGCTGGCGTGTGGATTGAGGACAGCAGTGAGGTCACTGGGAGAGAAGTGAAATCTGCCCATGTTTTTGTGATGACGCAGGCTTCGGCTGAGCTGAGAGATGCCGCACATAAGCATCAAAATTTTCCGAGAAACCAGAGCATATTCCAGCCTTCTCTTTTAATCTAAAAAAATATATAAACCATTTGGCATCTGAAGGCAGT
This sequence comes from Tetrax tetrax, assembly GCA_009806455.1. Taxonomy (NCBI): domain Eukaryota; kingdom Metazoa; phylum Chordata; class Aves; order Otidiformes; family Otididae; genus Tetrax; species Tetrax tetrax. Next base: position 228,197 of record WHYT01017337.1, read on the forward strand.
GTTCAGCTGCTGATGAGTTTAGGGAATCTGTATTTGCTTCCTAGGTGAATTTTAGCGTTCACTGGAATACTTGCTGTCAGCTACGATTTCCGTTGCTCTATTGGCTTTATTTATGTCACATTGGCTGCAGTTGTCAATGTGATTGTTTCTGCTATTCCAACTGGAATAAAGTCTTCTGTATACTCAGCCAAAAGGGCTGGCTCTGGGGAACGTTCCTGAAAATGCATATGCAGGCATGTGCATCCAGGCAGAGACAGGCTGGGTTTCATGAGCTGGTGATGGCAGGGCCAAGAGGATGCGACAGATGGCTTCTCCTGGAGCTCCTCCGCTGCGGTACGGCGGGGCAGGAGGAGGGCCTCGTCTGAACTCATCTTCTCTGCAGCTCTAAAGCTCCACTGCTCCTTTGATGTGCTTCCTCTTATCTCTTTCTCTCTTGGTTCAATTTAGAATCGCTCAGAGAATGTGTAGATCTAATTTTAGATGAACCTGCTTTTGGCCTGAGGTTTCACACGTTTGGTCTCCACAGGAATGTGTGGCTCCCCGTGGGAGCTGGCGTGCGCTGTACGGTGGGCGGCTCAGGGAGCTGGTGCTGCTGCGTGCTGGTGCTTTTTAGCTCTCAGCTGCCAGTTTGCATCCAGCCCAGTGCTTTTCATGCCAGTCTTTGATAGTTAGCAGGGTGCAGTGGACAGGGGATTGGGCAATTGACTCCGTCTGCTAGCAGAGAAGGGTTTCCTTCCCAGAGACCCCAGAGCCAGACCACTAATTCGACATTTCTTCTTGGCAGCAATTTAGGGACTAAAGGTGGAAAATTTCTCCCTCCTTGGTAAACGTAGTTCCAAGTCAGGAAATGAGGCTTTTTTGGTAGGATGATGTGGATTAAGCACTGTGTTACTGCTTCTGATGTCTCTCTGCTGTGGAGGAAGAGATCTCCAAGGTTGCCTTGGAGTGTGACAGAAGTAGAGATGTGTACTGGGGACTTGCTATCTGATCTGGATCTAATAGTGCTGCACTAATAGTGTTGACCCTGAGCCTCCCACCAATGCCGTGTGTGACATCAGCCAGTACAAAAAAAGCGTTGTGGTACCAGGCACCATGAAATTATTGGCTGCATTTCTGATCTGGGCCCTGGGGTTGAATAAGGAGAGAATCTCCTACTGCTGTCTGTGTGTGTAGTGAAGTGGAGGATCTCTGAAGTGCTCAGAAGAGGCCAACCACGGTGCAGCTACTGAAATGGATGGCAGTGCTGCTCTGAATTTCAGTGGGAATGGAGGTGGGCACCACTCAATACCTCTGGAAGTGCTTTCCCTGATTAGCTAGGTCAGATTAGCTGATTCATTAGTCCTAAATCTGTTACTGAATAGTAGCAAAAACCCACAAGTGAGGCACAGAAGGCAGATGCAGGATATGCAGATGTAATTTAATTTTTAGAAAGGAAAAAATCCTAACTGAGAGATACAGAAGTGTTACATATTTATGGCAAACAGTCAGCTTTGTGATGCTGGCTTTGTGCTTGAGCAGCTCGCTGTCTGTATTTCTCATGCAGTCTTGTAGCCTGATGGAAGACCTTGGGTTTTACGCGTTTGGTTATTAAAACTCTCTAGCAAGCAATTTTGATCTGGCTGAATAAGCAGAGGTAAAACGCTGGCGTGGAAATGGACAAATGTTGCATGTCTGTCCCTGTTATTTTTAATCCTCAAATAGTTATACAAATAAGTCAAATTGTGGTATCCCTTTATATATAGGGATTAAAAAAATGGCCTGTGCTGAGACTAAAATTTCTTGCCAGGCTTTGTCACACAGAGGTTTGCCTGAGACTTTGCTGGCTACTCCAGCTGTGGAGGAAGTATTTCCACCAAGTGATGTTGTGTCACAAGGTGTCTTCATGGTGCACAGCAGGTTTAAGGTCAGGTGTTTTCAGATGCCCTGTTGTTGAAGAGGTAGCGGTCTACAGGTGGAGCACTGCCTTTGTGCTTGTTAATTTTTCTCCCCCAAGCAAAAGATGTGCTTTCTTGGCCATTAGTGTCACTAGAATTCATGTTGTCTTAAGAAATTATGCCCTCCTGTGTCGCTGGAATACTGCCTCCTGATCCTTGAACTGCTAGAGACGTAGTGTGTGTGCAAAAATGCATAAGCCTTTGCTGAATGTAGCTTCAAGCACTCCCACCTGGGGCTGGGAATGCGTCACATCTTGTAGGCTAAACAGTGTTGGGAATGTCATCGCCCGGCAGTGAGACCTCCAGTAGAACCAGGCTGCTGTATGCTTCTGAAGCTGTCCTCAAAAAGATGGCAGTAGGAGAGCTCAGGTTTTTCCAGGAGAGCAGCTGAAAGCCGAAGACACCACTCAAGGAACAGCTCCCTGAGCAGATATAACATAGCGCTGCAGGTTGGTTGTGAGCGGGGCTTTGCATCAGGGGGCCTGGCAGGAAGCAGCCGTGCGCAGAGGCTGTGACACAGAGCTGGGGAGAAAGGCAGCCACAACCAGAAATCAGATGGACTCCGGTAAGAGGTTCAAACAGGGTGTGCTTTTGTGGCTAGAGTATGCAGATGTCTTCTACTCTGTTTCTCACCACAGTGAGCGCCCTGGATGGTTTTCTGGTCCGTGTTTCGTTGCTGATGCCGTTGGGAGACAGAGGAAGCATTCAGCAGTCTGAAGAGGGAGCTGGCAGGCCCTGCTGGGGGTCCCCCACCTGCTGACTTGAGGCCACGGGAATGGCAGCTGCCAAAATCTGTGTTAGGGCTATCGCTGTCAGTGATAGTGGCCGGTCCTAGGAGAGTGCAATGCTTGTGCAGCTTGTTCTGAGCTCTCTGCACTGGACTTTCTTGCACCAGCGCAGGATTAAATGGAGCTGATATCCTCAGAACGAGACATAAAACCTAGGCCCTGACCCTTGGTGGCTATCTTGATCCAAGATCTGTCACCCTCCTGATAACAACTCTGGGACCAGAGTTGATAATTACTTTCCACATACTCTGTACAAAATGCCACATCTTGAAGTCCACCAGTGTGCAGACAGTGCTAGTGCAACAGTAACTGGGCTGTGTTGTCTTTTTTTTCTCTTTTTAATTTTTTTTTCTTTTGTCTCCTCTGAATAGCCACTCCTCTTACCCCTGTTGGGAGAAAGTATTTGCCTAGGTGAGCCACTGTTCTAATCTCATAAGGCATGTGATCTGTCTCGTTTGGAGTGGCCAGCACTTTTCCCCGTGTGTTTTTCCCCGTTGTTGGTACTGGTGAGACAGAGGTGTTCTGGGAGTTCCTGCCCTGCTTCCTGGCACTTGTTTGTACATCCCCGTGCTGGCTGACCCAAGATTTGTAATCACCTAACTGGACCAGAAAACATTTGTTGCATTTTGTAACATGCAAAAAAGCTCAAATGTTCGTAAGTCCCAAAGTCTGTTTGGAAAATAGGGCTGCGGTGGGATCTGTGTTTGGTACAACTCACCTAGACCAAAGCGCGAGGATGATGGCTCTCCAGGCTTGTGTCAGGTTCAAAGTAGTCACCTTGCTATGGTTGAGTGTAGTGTCCAAATCCCTTACTTCTGCAAGGGACTGCGAGGTTCTTGGCCACGTATGACAGAGATGCCAGCAGTGAGACTGGCAGGGATTGCAGACACTGGGTGTGAATTGGTGCCAGGCTCCACATGTTGTCACCCCATGGGAACGGTCAAGTGATGTTATTCTGCATTTTAAAGATGTTTATGTATTGACAGTAGCGCCATTGTGAATGTGGAATTTTTTTTTTTTTTCACTGCTACTATTTTTATGTCTGGTATTTTGTCCTTCAGAGATAATTGTGGTTTGCTCCATGTAACTAGGTTGTGTTTGACACTGGTAACATGCAGCTAGTTGCTATCCAACACAGTATCTCCTTGTAATCTATGCCTAAGAAGGATGTCCAGTCATCTCATGTCTTTCAGGAGTCAGCATTGTCTGTTCAGACGTCCAGAGTAAACCCAGTGCTTGTAGGGCTTCTTGTTTTGGTTGATTTGGGTTTTTTTTTTATAACCAGATACAAGTCAAAACCCACTGAACTGACAAAGAGTAAATACCATGTTTCTAATGCAGTCTCAAGTTTCAGAAATGGAAGAGGTTCTAATTTTGATGTTCAGCATATAACAGAGTTGAAGTTTTTGGAGGGGAGAGATCTACTCCAATTTAAGCAACCACTTAGAGCAGAGGATGATTTCTTGATGTCTTTGAAGTAGCTACAGACTGGCAATATCTCCTGATGTCTTCGTAAGAGGTCAGTCCCCTGGACACTCGGGTTTTCAGAAGAGTTTGGCACTGGGCGTAGTAAAGGTTTTCTGGAAATCCAGCCATGGGGATAATGAGCTATTCTGAAAAAGATGGCTCAAGTGTTTCATGCTGCTGATACCCCATCCCATTCATTTTTAAACTATTTGCCTGACACGGTTTTCATTTCTTCTCTCTAACAGTGCCTGCTCTTCAAAATCACACTAGTGTCTTGCTGCCTTATCATATTGCACACTGAGAATATTTTATGAGCTGTTGGTGATCCTCCTTGCAGGCTCCCGCTTCCCCAAGCATCTCATCCTTGTTGCAGATCCCTATCTGCAGTTATTGCCCCCTCAACTACATTGCTTTCCTTTTTCTATCCAGGCAGATCTTTATTTTGAGCCTTACTTCCCCTGTTTCTGCATGGATCGTTTTTGTGTTTCTTAGCTGTCTCACTGCTGCTCCAAATTTAGCATCATCTGCAGTTGTAATTAATACGCTGTTTGCCTTTGTTTCAGGTCATTAATAAGGATGTTGAATAAAAATCTTCTGCTTATTGATTCTGGCATGTTCCCATAAATAGCATCTGTGCACAGGCACAACGTACTTGAAAGCCTAGCAACCCACCAGCTCCCCATTTGCACAGTAGTTAACCTCACGTATCTTGTCTCTCCTGCATCCTCCCCCTGTTCCGGTGCAGGGGTTCTCTCTTTTGTCCTTTTGCATAGGCTTACTTCTTTTTTCTTCCCCTTCTTCCTCTTTGTTCCCTCTCTTGAATGCTTCTCCCACTGCTCCAGTTCAGAAGCATTTTACTTATGCTGTGCTCTGTTGAGTGTGCTCATGCTTGGAAATGCTGCTGCCAGACCTTCACGTTTCTGCAGGGCACCAGGGGGGAGAGCGTGCTACCTGCCCGGGGGGGTGATGTGTTGGGGCCCCGCTCACCATGGAGGCGTTTCCCACCAGTTTACTACGTTAACCTGTGGTCTGTTCATTGCAGAGCTTGTAGGGAGGGGTGTCAGAGACATGGAAGAAAGAAGTAGAATTCCTATATTTTGACAGTAATTCTGCCTTGATGTATTGAGAAAGAGTAGGGAGAAACAGGGAGGAACCCACTTAAAACCTCTGCTTTGCTGGATTAAATCATCCTTCTTTGAAACAGATCTGGGTTTACTGTCCAGTCAAAAGCAGCTCAGGGCTTGGTGTTTGAGTTGCGTGGAGCCCAGAACCCTTGGTGCAGGCTATACTGTTTCAGGTACTTGCACCCAGGCCTCAGACTTCTCATGGACCTGCAGGACCTCCAGGACCTCCCTAAACCTCCCTGCAGAGTTTTGGGTCTTAATTGGGATGGCAGATAGAGCTGTTGGCTGGGGACACTTGTGTATGTGTTGGGGGTCCGGCCCTGGCAGAGGGCTCTGGCCGGTGCTGCAGCCCAGCTGCTTGAGGATCTAGCTGGTGGGGAGATGAGATCAGAGCTACCTCCTGGGCCTTTCTGCACAGCTCTGGGCACCCTCCCAGCTACGACAGGCACCTGGATGGGCACCTGTGGCTGAGGACGGCTGTGAGCCTGTCTGTGACCATTACTGTAAAAGGAGGACCAGAGGCTACATTCCTAGGGAGTTGTCCTGAAGCCAGCATGCTCAGATAAATGGAAGAAAAGTGGGCTTGGCCAAAGCTAAAGCTCCTGTAATCATTGCTTTGAGCAGACAGCGATTCAAAGCAAACCATAGCCAGCTGAAATCCTCTAAAACTATGTAAACTTGGGGCTCCACCACCAAGCTAGCTATTGCTCTGGCAAGCTGCAGGCATGGCACACAGCATTCCCACACCATCCTAGGGCTAAGGAAGATAATTCAGCTCTTGTTCTGAGTAAATTATTGGAAAAAACAATTTACAATAGCAGAAACAAGGAGTAAAGGCCCAAGGGGGCCCTGCAGACCCATACAATGCCACAGTATCCAGAAGGTACAGAGGTTTGTGAGGATACCATGTGCCTAATAACATGAATATCTGCATTAACAGAGTAGATCTGAACTCTCCGACTGAACATGGTAATTGGGAGCTGACGCTGAGAAGGAGCTGCTTTTGGGTCTGCGTGTGGCAGGAGAACCCTCCTGCAGGCGTAAGGCGGGCGGCAGAGCCACAGCGTCAGCGCTGGGATGCGTTCCCAGCCCAGTGGCACACTTCAGCTCCATGCCAGGCAGGTGGCTCCCTGCCAGCCGCTCAGTGAAGCAGACGCTCCATGCTGCCTTCGGTCCATGAGTGAGGCAAAACTGAATAAACAATCAGAAAATGGCTTGAAAGGATCTTCCTCCTTTCCCTCTGGCTCTAGCTTCCTTTTCACAACATCAGAATACCAGCCTTAAACCCACTGTTTTTCACAGATCTGTTTATTGGCTGCTATGTTTCTTTGCTCAACACAGGTCTCTCCAGACAGCTTTTTCTTCTGTTAGCCTTTGCTTTTGTTTTTGTTTTTTTTTTTCCTCTTGAAGTGCTCATTCCGCTATTTTATTCTTTTTTTTTTCTTTCTTTCTTTTCCTTTGGTATTAGTATAACACAACCTTTTATCGAGTGGCTTCAGAGCCCCTGCTCAGGGTGCTGTCCTGTTGGTGGAACTCCCGTACCTGGCCCTGCCTGTCCGGCAGCTCTGTGTGCTCCATCCTCAGGCTTGTGGCTAGCGAGTCCTCACCCAGCCCTTTTCTAGCTCCGTTTTCCTTGTTTCAGAAGCAGCTCAGTGCAATCAGTGCTGGGGCCGGCTTGGCGTCCCAGTGAGGACAGCCCTGTGGAAATGCCTCTTGGCCTCAGCTGGGCATCTTGGGGAGGTGGGGATGCTGCCAGCTTGCTGTTCTTCCTTCATATCCATCATCAGTGGCTGCCAACAACCTCCTCTGCTGCGCTCTGACACAGCCTGCTCCCAAGCTGCACTCCTGCCAGCCCTGCAGCACCGGTTGAGGGGAGGAAAAGCTGTGTATTATTCCTCCTCAACAAGATGGTCGTCTGTGCTCTGAATTCAGAGTCTCTGGTACCTGCAAGTGGCCTGTGGTCATGTCTGAAGCCAATATGTACGGATAGCACAGCTCAGTCTTCAGTCTATCGGTTAAGTTTGAAACCCGGTGGTTTCTTTGTGAGTGTGATTTTGCTTTGATACGTCAGCCCACTAGTTAGCTCACTAAAACACGCAGAAGACTAATCTGGCTATTTTAGCAGCTTCCTCTTTGTACATTAAGTACCTCACTAAATTCAAAAGAGCTGTATCCTTAACTGTTTGGATTCTAGGTTGTTTATCGGTACTTTTCTTGTGTTTTTTTTTCTCTACTTCTGCAATAACTGTTGTTTTTACTCTTTATTACTTAGAAGACCTGTTTTGTTACAGGTCTAAGAGGGAGTTTTCAGTATGTGGGGAGATTACTGTGCTACTTTGCTCCACAGTGCAATGCTTTTGTGTTTCATGGAGATGTTCACCCCACACACACACTCCCTACTGCCCAAAAATGAGCCAAGTAGGTAAGTAGCGGCTCTCTACTCATGTAGTTACTGTAGCTGTGCATAATGAATATGAAATCAAATGGTTCATAGTCTGATTTTTTATTTGAGTTCATAGTTTATTCTGCAAAGAAAAGCTTGAGACCTGTCTTTACACAGCAAGTATTTATCGTCGTGGCTGTTTATGTATTGGGAGTTAGTGGCTGAGTAATATTTTCAGGCACCCTAATTCCTGTAAGAAGCACAGAAATCTGGTAGCACTGTACAGTGCATTTGTCTGACAAGATTCGTTTCTGCTCTGGTCACCAAACTCCTGAGTAATTTTGTTTGTTTGTTTGTTTCTGGGGGTGTTTAAGCCCTCAGGATTTGTATTAGGAAAATCCCTGCTGTTACGGTTTGTCCTCTGAAAGCCGGAAAATAGGCCTGTTGCGTGGGTATAAGCCTCAGCCACTTTGGCTTGATCACTGCACTGGTAGCTGGGACTGGCAAGTCCCTGGAGGGCTGGAGAGGGCAGAAGGTTGGAGCTTGTGGTCGTGGCGCAGGGAATCCCTGGGAAAGCCCCATTTGATCGGGGCAGTATGTTTCTGGGAGGCTCTGAGGGTATTTCCTCAGGCTGGTGCTCATTCTCAGTTGGCCTTTCTGCCTCTCTGCTTGCTGAGCCACACAGGTGAGAGCCGGCTTGTTCCCGACCGTGGCCGTTGGGAGAGCCCGGCACCCTGTGAAACAGATGTCTCCTTTCTTTTGTTGGGGCACAACTGCAGTCAGTCCCTGTCCTGAAGTACAGCTGAGCTTGCCTCCTCCTGGTTGATGGCTGGAGATGCGCTGCCTTGTGAGGCTGCCTGTGCAAGCAACAGGACTCCTGCAGAAACGTTTGAGTTAAATCCTCCTCCCATTTGTAGCCCAGGGCTTCCCAGGAAGTGTGAATCTGGAATTATGCTGGAAGGGGGCCTGGGCTGGGAGGTGCCGCTCAAAGATATGGACACAGGGTGGCATGTAGTCCCTAGGGCAGTCCCCAGACTCCCAAAATACTGTTGTCCATTCTGCCGCAATGCTGATGGTGTGGAGTGGGCTAAATGAAAGGCTTTCTATTAAGCTGAACTCTGTAGGAGCCGAATCATCAAGTGGCACAAATCCCTTGTAATCAGTGCAGCTATTTCATGTGGTCTGTTTGTTACCTTCCACTCAGCCTCTTTCTTGTGCTGGACAGAGAAGGAAGGCGAAATCAACCTTAATGTTGCAATATGTCTTGTTCTACCCACTTATCTTTAATTCTGGTTTTAAGCAATTGATCATGATTAAGATGGATGGATGGATGTCTTAAGAAGCACTTGGTCAACTAAACGATCTGTTGTTTTGAAGTGAGAGAAAAGCCCCTCTTTGTGCTTTAAGGAAGCAAAGAGACTGCTGAAGCTGGGAGTTTTCAACCCCTGTGACTAGCATGAGGTTAACCACTCGTAAAGCCCACAGACAATATGTTCTTGTAATGATTCAAGACTATAACCTTAATATTTCTATGTTAGCTGGATAATGTCAGTATTTTATGTGTCACAGATCTGTTCCCACAATTACAGTCATTTGAGTGATTTGGAAGGCTTTATTTAGTGATGTTTCTGCACAGCTCGACATCATGTACAGAAAATGACAGGATAGGTTTTCCCTAGTTTCACAGGAGTCCTAGTCTTTGCACTGACAAGGCACGTGCAAGAACTGCAAGACTGCAGTGGAGACTGGAGTGTGAATTGTTGTGGTGTTGGCATTTTTACTTATTTGAGAGTAATCTGTAAATTCAACCAAATCTGTAAATAATGTGCAGAGAGAATGCATGATTTTCATTTAATTTCCGTATTGCCCTTCAAGAAGCAGCCAGAAGTCTGAATTTGGTGATAGACTTAAGCGCACTGGACTTAACTGTGTAGATCAGCCTTTTCTGGGAGTATCTTGAACACTGCAGCCTGCTGAAAAGGAGAATTGCCTCTTCGGTGATGGTGTCCAAAGAAGTTTTAGAGATGCGCCATCTTTACTAGGACCATTCTGACTCTATTTGTCTGTTGCATTTTGTGAGAAAGGCTTTGTTTTGCTGTGCAGGATATGACAGGAATTTTAGCCATGTACATAATGAGAAACAGTTTGGGTGAATCTATTTTTGATGGATCCGCCAGTGGAGTGGGTAAGATCTATTTACTCCTTCAGTCTGCAGGGGTGACAATCATCATGAACTATGATTGCTGTTATTTTACCAAATATATTTTATTATATTTTCTCTTAGATGCTGTAATTTCAAGCACTGTGAGTTGTGAGTTGATAGAGGGGCACAGTAGACACCCACCAACGTATACTTATTTTTGTTTTCTTTTTGCAGAGATAGATATTTTACATTACATACTGGGAAAAGCTGATTGTGAATTCCATTCTAGCTGTAGCACATCTAGCAGGGTTCCCTGCTGGACAGACTGTTTTGCAGGCACAGAAACAAGTAGGAAACTCCCTTTTGAGTATAGGGTTTTCCCTTTCAGTTCCAGTAACTCTGTTTAGGTGTTTGAAATAGACTATTTGTCGTAGTTCAGCCCCAATCAGGACCAGTCTACGCAGTCTCTCTCTCACTCTCCCCACCCTCCGAGAGAATAGGGAGAGATAATTTAAGAAAAAACGGCTCGAGGTTTGAGATAAGGACAGGGAAAAATGCTTAAAGTTACTGTCACAGGCAAAAACAGACTTGACTTGGGGAAAACTATTCATTTATTACTACAACTAGCAGGATAATGAGACAGAGAAACAAGATAACCTCCTCCACCCCTCCCTCTTCCCGAGCTTAACATTATCTCTACTACCTTCCCCCCCTGAGCAGCACAGGGGGGAAGAGGGAATGGGGGTCGCGGTCAGTCCATTATGCGTTGTTTTACGCCGCTGCTTCACAGTTGGGGGAAGAACTCCTCACATCCCTCCCCTGCTCCAGTGTGGGGTCCCACCCATACGCCACAGTCCTTCATTAAACTGCTCCGGCATAGGTTATCTCTTCCACAGAGTGCAGTCCCTCCAGAACGGCTGTCCCAGCGGGCCCTCCACGGGCCACAGCCACATTCAGGCATCCACCTCCCCCACGGTGGGGTCCTTCACGAGCTCCAAGCTCCAAGTGGATCTCTGCTCCTGCGTGGACCTCCATGGGCTGCAGGGGGACAGCCTGCTCCACCATGGTCGTCACCACAGGCTGCAGGGGAATCTTGGCCAGGAGCCACATTACTCCTCCCCCTCCTTCTTCACTGACCTTGGTGTTTGCAGCTGTTCCTCTCACAAGAAAAGTTCTTCACAACAGGCTGGCAGATGCCTCTCAGGATCTCTTCACATCATCCATCTCATTTCCTCTCCACCTCTTGCAGCCAGGCCGGGCTGAGTCGGGCCCAGTTGGCTGCCTGGCCAGAGAGTGAGGCCTGCAAGACCCATGAGGCCTGCGCCTCCCCCTCTGCGCCTCTGCCCCTGCGCAGCTTCTTCACATCTTCTCCCTTTTTTTTTCCCTGTTTTCCCTTTCTTAAATACGTTATCGCAGAGGCGCTATCACGGGACATTCTGCTCCCAATCGGCTCGGCCTTGGCCAGCAGTGGGTCCGCCCTAGTCCACTGAACAAAGGGAAGCAACTTCTAGCAGTTTCCTACAGAAGCTGCCACCTTAGGCCCCTCCCTCACTAAACAAGACCACAACACAGGGTTAGGTTAAAACAGTGTTGTGGTTTTGCTTAGTGTCTGTAGGGTCGCAGGGAGCTCTGGCTAAACAGCACATTGCTTCAGACCATGCAAACTCATTTGAGGTTGTCCTGTAATATTCTTACTGTTTGAATCCACTCTTGGTTTAATTTTACACTTGTAAAACAAGCCTGTACTCTTAGGCACAGTGTGAGAAATCAACACCTATGGGAGGGAGACATAAGAGTCCATATATCATGACAGCTGGGTAGTTTGAATGTGAGTAGATTTAAGTGGTCTAGTTTATTTGAGACTTATATAATACTTTCCTCCTAGCTGTTTCCATTTTCCCTCTAGTCTCTCTCCAAAAGGAGGAGCAGCTCCAATGCACTGTTCTTCAAACTGTAAGCCAAAACAACTCAAGCTAGGGAT
>WHYT01017337.1:253728-276112 GCA_009806455.1 Tetrax tetrax
GTTTTGCTGTGCAGGATATGACAGGAATTTTAGCCATGTACATAATGAGAAACAGTTTGGGTGAATCTATTTTTGATGGATCCGCCAGTGGAGTGGGTAAGATCTATTTACTCCTTCAGTCTGCAGGGGTGACAATCATCATGAACTATGATTGCTGTTATTTTACCAAATATATTTTATTATATTTTCTCTTAGATGCTGTAATTTCAAGCACTGTGAGTTGTGAGTTGATAGAGGGGCACAGTAGACACCCACCAACGTATACTTATTTTTGTTTTCTTTTTGCAGAGATAGATATTTTACATTACATACTGGGAAAAGCTGATTGTGAATTCCATTCTAGCTGTAGCACATCTAGCAGGGTTCCCTGCTGGACAGACTGTTTTGCAGGCACAGAAACAAGTAGGAAACCCCCTTTTGAGTATAGGGTTTTCCCTTTCAGTTCCAGTAACTCTGTTTAGGTGTTTGAAATAGACTATTTGTCGTAGTTCAGCCCCAATCAGGACCAGTCTACGCAGTCTCTCTCTCACTCCCCCCACCCTCCGAGAGAATAGGGAGAGATAATTTAAGAAAAAACGGCTCGAGGTTTGAGATAAGGACAGGGAGAAATGCTTAAAGTTACTGTCACAGGCAAAACCAGACTTGACTTGGGGAAAACTATTCATTTATTACTACAACTAGCAGGATAATGAGACAGAGAAACAAGATAACCTCCTCCACCACTCCCTCTTCCCGAGCTTAACATGATCTACCTTCCCCCCCTGAGCAGCACAGGAGGGAAGAGGAAATGGGGGTCGCAGTCAGTCCATTATGCGTTGTTTTACGCCGCTGCTTCACAGTTGGGGGAAGAACTCCTCACATCCCTCCCCTGCTCCAGTGTGGGGTCCCACCCATACGCCCCAGTCCTTCATTAAACTGCTCCGGTGTGGGTCATCTCTTCCACGGAGTGCAGTCTCTCCAGAACGGCTGTCCCAGCGGGCCCTCCACGGGCCACAGCCACATTCAGGCATCCACCTCCCCCAGTGCGGGGTCTTTCCTGGGCTCCAAGCTCCAAGCGGATCTCTGCTCCTCCGTGGACCTCCATGGGCTGCAGGGGGACAACCTGCTCCACCATGGGCTGCACCACAGGCTGCAGGGGAATCTTGGCCAGGAGCCGCATTATTCCTCCCCCTCCCTCTTCACTGACCTTGGTGTCTGCAGCTGTTCCTCTCACAAGAAAAGTTCTTCACAACAGGCTGGCAGATGCCTCTCAGGATCTCTTCACGTTATTCATCCCATCTCATCTCCTCTCCACCTCTTGCAGCCAGGCCGGGCTGAGTCGGGCCCACTCGGCTGCCTGGCCAGAGGGTGAGGCCTGCAAGGCCCACGAGACCCGCGCCTCCCCCTCTGCGCCTCTGCCCCTGCGCAGCTTCTTCACATCTTCTCCCTTTTTTTTCCCCTGTTTTCCCCTTCTTAAATACGTTATCGCAGAGGCGCTATCACGGAACATTCTGCTCCCAGTTGGCTCGGCCTTGGCCAGCAGTGGGTCCGCCCTAGTCCACTGAACAAAGGGGAGCAACTTCTAGCAGTTTCCTACAGAAGCTACCACCTTAGCCTCCCCTCACCAAACAAAACCACAACACAGGGTTAGGTTAAAACAGTGTTGTGGTTTTGCTTAGTGTCTGTAGGGTCGCAGGGAGCTCTGGCTAAACAGCACATTGCTTCAGACCATGCAAACTCATTTGAGGTTGTCCTGTAATATTCTTACTGTTTGAATCCACTCTTGGTTTAATTTTACACTTGTAAAACAAGCTTGTACTCTTAGGCACAGTGTGAGAAATCACCACCTATGGGAGGGAGACATAAGAGTCCATATATCATGACAGCTGGGTAGTTTGAATGTGAGTAGATTTAAGTGGTCTAGTTTCTTTGAGACTTATATAATACTTTCCTCCTAGCTGTTTCCATTTTCCCTCTAGTCTCTCTCCAAAAGGAGGAGCAGCTCCAATGCACTGTTCTTCAAACTGTAAGCCAAAACAACTCAAGCTAGGGATCCATCCATCACACAGCAATTAAAAGACACTAGAGACAAAACCAGCACGTGCATCAGCGGAGAAGCAAACAGTGCGTAGATGCGTGGCCTGAGCAGGTGGGCCCGCGTCCACTGTCTTGTTCTGCTGCCCCAATCAAGCCATTCCCCCTACCCCCCTGGAAATGTGAGGTTAACTGGCTGGAGCATGTGTGAGAGTGGCCCCTGCTGAAAGGAGAACCAGAGATGTACTGGTGCTGCGATGGTGGTATTATTTTAAGTGTGGAGGCTACACTGTAGGATGCTGTGCTTGGGCTGTGTGTCTAGCCTGGAGCCACTTTGGTGAGTAGGGAATAGACTTGCTCCCATGCTGTGCTGGCCATCTGAAAAAATTATCAGAATAGTGTACTTGGCCAATTTTTTAATTATGGGAAGGCAAAGCAGTTCCTGAAACTGAGGGAGGTGGTGAATGCTCTGCTTCCTGGTGCATTTTTATTACCAAGTCATGATTTCCTAATGATAAGGGAAGTTTTTATTGTGGAAACTCTGGCACAGCTTATATCTTTATGCGTGGGACATGATGCTCTTAAACTAGCTGACAGTTTGGACTTGAGCAACAACCTGTCAGGAGGAGACTGACGGTATCTTTTCATAAGAGTTGTTGCTACTCTTCTGATACCAGTGATGAACTTTCACTCCACCATACTTGGCGAAGGCATGCTGCATAAATGTGTCACGGCGTGATGCTTCAGTGATGCTAAACTCTCTTGAACAACGAAATGGGGAGGGGTGGGAGGTGGAGTGTCTTGTCCCTGGAGCCGCAGGGCAGAGGTGGGCTGAGAACTTCACCTTCTGTCTGCCCAGCCTCATCTGCTGAGTGACCCTGCAGGCATTGGCAGGCAGGGGCAAGGGTCATCTTTACATCAAAGAAAGCAAAAATAGTGGGAGTTGGCCCCTGACATACCCTATGTTTTGTTTTTGTGTCTTTCAGCATATTTCTGTTTCCTGATGACAGCCCTGGGCGTGACGGCGGGTGCACATCGCCTGTGGAGCCATCGTTCCTACAAAGCCAAGCTGCCTTTGCGGATCTTTCTGGCTGCAGCTAACTCCATGGCTTTCCAGGTGGGGTTGTGGTTGCCTGTCCAGTTCTTGGCCTCCAGGCAGCTTTCTCTCCTGTGCAGGGATCCCCTCAGCTTAGAGACATCAAAAGAAAACCGAAATATATTGGCAGAAAAACATTTGCTGATAACACACTCTGCTGGCTCAGGGGATGCAGAGCCCCTCTTGCTGCCCGTGTAACAGTATGCATTAGACAGTCCCAGAGCAATAATTACTTAAGGACCAAGTTGAATGTGCCCAAATCAGGGGCTTAGCACCCCAGCAGCCTATCTGTGGCACAGGTGAGGCCCCACACTTCACATGGACAACATGGAAACTTCTGTAAGGGCCAACTTGGTGCAAATATGTCTGTATAGTCAAGTCCCTTTGTCCATCCAGGCAGTTGGAGATTTTGACGAGCCCAGAAAGGAAAGCAGGCATCCTTTCACAATCTTAATTTATCTCTGTTGTGTGCAGCATTTTTCACCAGTAAAAATAAAATACATTTGCAAATGTTCCTAGCTCTGTACTTACTGATAGGCAGTTTTAGACATCAAAAATGTTTGTGTAACACCCAGCTGGTGGTAGGAGTTAGCCCAGAACCACGATCTTGGTGTGAATTAGTTACTCCGTTGACTGTTCAAGCGAGGGATGGGAACCTGCATTAACATTAAACTTGGTGAGCTTGGCTGCTGTAACCCCTTGCGGCACTGAGCAGGATGTGTGTGTTGTGCCTTGAGCTTTCACCTTTTCCCTTTGGTCTGTTTGGTTGACTTCTTGTTCGTGTACCTTGACAGAGGATGAAAAGGGTCCCTTTATCCACTTTGGTACTGTTCATTTATTATCTTTGATTTATTTTTTTGTCTTTTTTTTTAGGGTGGAAAGAATTAATCTTGTTAATCCCTCTAGATGTTAAAAAGAGCACAATGCTTTTGCTTGAATATGGGAATGTGTCTATTTTGACTATAACCTTCCTTTATTCTGAGCCATATTCCAGCGGCTTTGTGCTGCTCAGTTCCTTGCAGAGGTTTACGAGCCCTTTGCTCGGGATGTTAAATGACTGTTTTGAGTTTTGAGAACCCCCTGCAACTGTCCTCCTGTTTTGCAGACAATCTTATCTTTCATAAGTAATTTAAATGAATGTGTCGAGCTGGTTGCAGTCGGCCTGCATGTTGGGATTTCATGGTGTTCTGCTCCCGTTGCTATGGGTTTTGCTCTCAGCTGCATTGGGGTCATCACTGCTTTTGGCTGAGAACATGGTGTGATTCTGAGACAGGGAACTACTTCAAAGTAGCTTCAAGCCACCTTTGTGCCCTTCATATCTGAAATGAAATGAGAGGCCAAATCACCCACTCTTAAGTTTGAAGTAGTCAAAGCCTGCTCCTAATTACCGTGACATCCATTGCCTGCTAACGGCTGTTTTCACCACCACAAGAGACAGTGAATAAGTTTTCAGGTCCATCTCCCTTGCGTTGGCTTTGAGAGGAAGAGGTAGCAATGGAGATGCCTACAGGATCCCTGGATGCTGAATATTGAGGAAATATTCAAACTTCTTGAAGGGCAGGGGAAACTCTGCTGAAGAGTTTTAACTTGATGCTGCATGGGCTGTGACATGCAGTACTTCCCCTGAAATACCATCAGATGCAGCCATTTTTGCCCTGTTGCCCAGTACATTTTTTATGATTGGAACATGCTGAGCTGTGTTTCTTCTCTCCATCTACAGTGAAGCTCTCATGATTTTGAAAGACTGTGCTTCTTGCTGTCACATGTCTGTTTCAGAAATAGGTAATACCTGGCTTATGTCTACTTGATCTCCTCGTGTTTAAGTTTCAGCATCTCAGCTGGAACGTCCTCTGCTAACTGCATTGTACTGTTGCTCCTGGCCATCGCCATAAAACAAGCCATGGTGTTCAGCTGAGGTTGTGCTGTGAGCATTTGCACACAGCAGCAGTGGCTGTATGGAAATTCATGTCAGCACACTGAGGTTGTTATGTAGCCCAGTTTGTTGTCACGTTTCGGTCTGCAAGTTTATTAAGGGACCTGCTAATGAAACCTCATGTCTGCATCACCGTCACAGCATGATGCTGTTGCTCTCTGCTTTGGAAGGGATTTCACTCCTGTGTTTACTTGAAACTTGGTCAAAAGTGATGTGTTCCTGAAAAATGGTTGCTATTAATATGCTCAGAGCGTATTTACACGTGCTGTGCTCCAATTCTTGCTGTATTTATTGCCAACAGTTCTGGCCTCTGGCCTTTATTTCCTCTTAGCCTTTGTGGTTTTTAATTAGATGCAGTTCAGTTATTTCACAGCTTTCTAACCCTTTCATCTGAGGAACCATGTTTTTTGCCAGCCCTGGAGGTGTTTGCTGTGGTATAAAAAGCCAAGTTAATTTTTCACAGTGTCATTGCTTTGACCTGATTATCTGCTGTCCCACAGATAATTGTATCCAGTGCTCCTGTGAAAAAGTGATCAATAGATTCACTTGAAAAAATACTTCTGGTTAAGAAAGAGGACTTTTATTAGATGTGCTTCTTACATGACCCTGTTTTATTTCAAAATGACTTAATCTTGGCATTTTCCAGTCTTCTGGATATTCTCACTGAAGCCACTTGAAGCACTCTAGAGGCTTGCATTCCCTTTGATTTTTCTGGAGGAAAAAAATAAGATGGCAACAAGGTAAAGATCTCCAATTGTTCTCACTGAGGAGTTTGGTGACTTGCTTTGCTTCACTCAGTTTGCTTTGTTCTCTTGTGCAATGGGATAGTTAAGTTGTGACATACCGAAGCACTGGTGAGGAGCCATCTTTACTGCTTCCTCTAAACAGCTTAGATGAGGCAGCGCTGCAGAAAAATGTCCCCCTCATCCCTAGCCCACTCCCAGCGTCATTGCGGCCACGGCGTGACAACAGTTCAGGGCTGAGCACAACTGAATACAATGGAGCTGAGATCTTTCCGGGGCTTTGGTTCTTCGCTTGTCCCTTTTGGGCTCTTGCAGACTGAGAGCATCTTTGCAAGCTGAAACTGAACATGGAAGCTGGATCCATCTGAGCTGGATCCTTCAGCTGCTCTTTGCAGTTGTTCCTGGAGTCCCCTCAGCAGCACAAGTGGCCTCAGTGCTTTCTCTCAAACGCTGGCAGCTGAGAGAAAAGCCATGATTTCTGCAATGCTTTCAGCCTAGGGCTTTTGTCTCACAAAATATAGATATACACAGCTTTCATTAGCCTGGGCTTACTGTGTCCCGCAGTATATTCAGCGCCATGATGGCTGCCGCACTGCGGTTACCTCACAGATACCGCAAATGGTTTGTTCAGTTCTGCTGGGAGCAAAGCTGCTGTGGTTGGTGGTTGTGGGTTCTACTGCTGTTCCTAAACGTAACCCAAGCCCTTCCTTCCTTTGGGTATTACTGCTTTGGTACCTCCCTGGCTGTGCAAAGATAGAAATAGCAGAGGAAAGCACACTCTACTAAGCATTCTCCGATTAAAGTTCACGCTGTCGTGAATCTGGACGCTAACTAACATTTCCATGTTTTGGCTCTGGTGTTGGGCAATTCAATTAATAGATGAGTGTGTGGCCTGAGTTTTGCAGGTGTTGTATGTCCTTACAGTGCCCTGCACGAATAGCTTGGCACCACTGCAAAAGCCACCAGTTTAGTCCAATAGCCAGTGCATCCTGCAGAGCACGCTGAGAGGCTGAAATCCCTTTGGCTTAGTAAATGCACAAAGTCTCACTTTACGGATCCAAGTGTGAAATTGCGGTGCATCCCTTCCTCCCTGCAATCTACATAATCCCACTTACAGCCATAAGGCATTTCAGTGACCCGCATCTGCTGACGGCTTGAGCAGAGACAGGACTGAACTTACTTTGTATCTGGATCGAATGCTGAGCTGATGTTATGGGTCTGGGACTTTTATTCCAGCCTGGCTGCAAATGTAAGACTTGTTTTCCCATGAAATACACATCTCTCCTTTGATATCTTAATCATAGAATCAGAGAGTGGTTTGGGTTGGAAGGGACTTTAAAGATCATCTAGTTCCAAGCCCCTTGCCATGGACACCAAACCTTCCACTAGACCAGGTCGCTCAAAGCCCCGTCCAACCTGGCCTTGAACCCTTCCAGGGATGGGGCATCCACAGCTTCTCTGGGCAACCTGTTCCAGTGCCTCACCACCCTCACAGTGAAGAATTTGTTCCTTATGTCTAATCTAAACCTACCCTCCTTCGGTTTAAAACGACTACCCCTCATCCTACCACTACAGTCTCTGATAAAGAGTTCCTCCCCACCTTTCCTTTAGGCCCCCTTTAAGTACTGGAAGGCTGTGCTTTTGTACACATCCCTGCAGACAGCAGTAATTTAAATGGAGGTGCCAGTTTTACTGTGGAAGATACATCCCTCCAAAAGACTGAGCAGGTTCAGCTCCTGTTCAGGTCAGGAAAGGGCACATGTAGTGTTCCATGAGCTCTGTCCCGTTTTCAGCACTGCGTTTGTGTGTGGAGGATATCAGTAGTAAATAGCTGCAACCAGCTTAGAAGAAAGATGCCAGAACTGAGTGCCTCTGCACAGTAGTGCCCTGAAAATAAGTATGCAAGCTCCTCCCTAGAATAGAATAGAATAACAGGGTCATAGAATAACAGGGTCATAGAATAACAATGTAAACATGTATCTACCTGGTCCCTCCAGCCCAGTGTCCATCCTCAGACAGCAAACATCCAGGGGGGACACAGGACCAGGGCAGACTAATAATGGTTAACTCCAAAGAGGCTGTTGGCTTCCAGCCATCTCCAGCCCTGGGACGTGTCCAATCTGTGTCACTGGTTCCCGGAGCATGTCGCATTCTGTGTGGGTACTGACAGGAGCAGTGTGATGGGCTGTCTCTCTGCAAGGCTGGGGTCCCTCAGGGTGTCTTTAGTCAATAACCTTTATTTGAGGAGCATCCGAGAGGGGCTTGTTGCTGTTACTGTGTGGGGAAGGAGCTGGAGGTGGTACTGCTGGAGCGGCACCTGGCCCCTCTCCTCTCACCCTGCTGTGCTTTCTGTGCAGAATGACATCTACGAGTGGAGCCGAGACCACCGTGTGCACCACAAGTACTCAGAGACGGATGCGGACCCGCACAACGCCCGCCGCGGCTTCTTCTTCTCTCACATCGGCTGGCTGTTCGTGCGCAAGCACCGGGATGTCATCGAGAAGGGGAGGAAACTGGATTTCACTGACCTGCTGGATGACCCTGTCGTCAGGTTCCAAAGAAAGTAAGTGGGAGCACTGGACGCTTGTGCAAGGCATGGTGGAGAGATCCCTCCGCCTGGTTGTCTAGTTGTGGCTCATTCCTTATTTTTATCTTTCCCTTTTCTCCCCACAAGATATCCCTGCCACCTTATTGCAGGCATTAGGACTGCTGTCCCTCTGGCCCCCACTGTTGTCATGTGGCTGACGCTTGCTGACTGTCCTTGCAGGCTGCGCCGCACAAGCAGTGAGCCCTGTCCACATGAGCTCATTTCTGAGTGTTTTGTGGGTGAGGGGAGCAGTCAGTTGAGTCCAGAAATCAGTTTCTTTTTTGTATTAGAGAACTCTGTGCACTAGCAGAATTACCTCTGCGTTGGAAGAGCTCCAGGAGTGAGGAATTCACTGCCCTCTATGTATTGTTGCTTTTACTGGTTCCTCAGTCATCAGGGCCTGTTTGCAAAGGCTCCCTTGCAGTTTGCTGCAGCTCCTCTTGGTTGTGTTATTATCTTTTCCAAGACAACAGCATCCCACGAGAAGCAGGCTCTCCTGCTTTGGTTATGCTGCCAGCGTTGTGTAATGAAGAAGTATGTTTTCTGCAGGGAAGTTATGTCTTAGCAAATGTCTCTGCTCTGGATTTCAATTTAGGACTTTGGAGCTTGCCTTCCCTTATCTGGGAAGAAAAATTCAGGTTTCTCCTTTATGTAAGGTTGAAGTGTTGTATTTTTTGACAGCATGGAAAACCTGGTAGGTCAGATCAGTAACAATCATAATAAACGCTTCTGTGTCACATTTCGTTTTAAGGCTGGATTGTTAGCTTTGCTGAATTTAGTGGTGTTGGTGAGCTGTGGGTGAGGTACCACTCAATCAGGTTAAAACTAGATCACTTCAGCTGAAATCACAGTACTGCTCCAGGCCTGACTGACAGCAAAATTTACTCTCTGTGAACAGAAGAATAATCCTGCATGTGATGTGAAAGAGAGGCTCATAGCTGAAGTGTCTTCACGACAAAGCTGCTTTCATGTGAAAGCAGCGCTGTTGCCCAAACATGTGTTGAGGCGTTGGTTCCCCTGAACTCCAGGTAAGGTTTCTCCTTCCAGGGTGGATGTTTCAGTCAAACAGAGACAGAGAAAACGTACTTTAGTACTTCTTCGGATGTGAGAGCTCATGTCTTCATCAAAGACTTTAGTCTGGGCTTTCTTGCATCTCACAGAATGGTTTTAATTGGTGTCTGATAAGCTATTGTCCCGGAGTGGAACAGGCTTTGAACTTTGAAGGAGTTTTCTGGACTGGAAAATATTTTTCTCCTTTAGCTCTACTTCAATCCTAGAGAGGGATTGATGAGGTTTGCAAACCTTATCCACAGCCTGGTTCAGAAGTCAGTCAGATGAGTGGGAAATGACCTGTTACCTTTGTGAAGTGACGAATGGGGACTGCTTCCTTTAGAGAGCCTAGGCTCAGGTAAGTGAAGATAGAGTTCTGTGAGAAAGCTGAGGAGATGCTCTCTTTTCACCGCGGTTGGTGTTGCTAAAGAGCTGCGGATCTTCTGGAGCCCAGCATGTGAGGCACAACCTCCAAACAACAAAAAGTATCAAACCAAAGAACTTGCAGGGCAAGGGTTAATTTATTCCATACACAAGATGATCAAAACTAGCTGTGTTACTAGGTGTGTTACAGATGAGAACCATGTCCATGGAAACTTTCTTCCTTTCAAAAGGAATGTGCTAATATTCACATTTTCCCAATTTTCTGTAGGTTTTAATTGAAAATATGTTTGTTTTTGTCAAACCAAATTGAAAGTTTTTCCTATCTGAAAAACTTTCAGCAAATGGAAAATTTTAATAGCTGTTTAGTAAATCTAAACTCTGTTCTTCCTCATCGCTTACAGAAAACTCAACAAAAGCAGGAGTCTATTTTAAACCTGTCATATGGGCACAAATAAGATGGATCTTACTTTGTGTTTCTTTTCTTTCTGCACCCTTCAAAATCCTGTCACCTCAACCTATTGCTCCAGTTGTGTCAGCTTGCTTTGATGATGATACCTTGGGATCACTGTGGGCTGTAGTAAATCTGGGCTCCAGAGAGGTGGAAGGGCTCAGTGGGGAAGACAGGGCATTGTTTCTTCTCGAGCTGGGGACACGCTATAGGTTGCTCCCAAGCTTCAGTGTCTTGCTGCTCTCCAGTTCTGAGCGCCGATCACCTGTTCTCCATTTAGCGTCATTTATTTCCCATCTCCCTTTTGGCTTTGCCTCCTCACTTCTTGCTGAGCAGCTCCCTTTCTCCACTTGCCTTGGATTAATTCCCCCAGCATGATTTTTCTCTTTGTTTCTCCCACTATGGTCTCTGCTCTTCACCTCTGTGCTCCTTGCATCCTATGCTCTCTCTTCCCGACCTTGCCTGGGCATGTGGCTTTAGCTCTGCTATAAAGCTTTCCTGTTTCCAGACTGTTTGGCTTCCTCCCTCCCCATTTTGCAGTGCACACTGATTTTGTCCAATATATGGAGGAGTGGCAGGGCTTCTGCCAGCCAGTGGGCTGGAGAGCAGCAGTAATCTTGCTCCCCAGCCCAAGATGCATCTTTGTCTTCATCCTTGTTCGGGTGCTTGTGGTCCATCAGCAGCTGCTTTGGGTCTGCCACTGACACAGCAGCAGTGGTATAGAAAGGAGCTGCTCTTGCCTTGTGCTGCAGGTTCCCTTCTGATCTGAGCACAGGGGAAGTCTTTGCCAGCTCTTAGCAGTGTTTCTGACACAGCTCTGCCAATGCCATGCCATGCCCCGGCTTTTCCAGTCCCAGAGCCAGACCGTAGGCGCAGGGTGTGCAGCCAACTCTCCACTTCCCTGGGTTTAAAGGAGCTCAGCTCGGGAGGTTTGCTCTGGGACTGGGTCTCAGCTGTTCAGATCCAGTGTACCTGCTACTTAGAGGTTTTGGGTTGTCTTGGCATTTTGAATTGCACTTGGAAAATTATGTCGTGACTGTGGATGTCTGAAATGTTCCCTGCTGCCCCAGTAATGAGGCTGGCCCAGGTTATGCCCGGGGTTTCTGGCAGAGCTGTGTCTCTGGAAGTGCAACCCCACTTCACCCCAGCTGTCATTCCCACCATGGCAATGGTGTTCTTTTCTTTCCCCACAGGTATTACAAGAGTTCAGTTGTGCTGATGTGCTTCGTGATCCCTACCTTTGTGCCGTGGTACCTCTGGGGTGAGAGTCTGTGGAACGCCTACTTCCTTGCCTCCATCCTCCGGTACACCATCTCCCTCAATGTCACCTGGCTGGTCAACAGCGCCGCTCACATGTACGGCAACCGCCCTTACGACAAGTACATCAGCCCCAGGCAGAACACCTTTGTCACTCTGGGAGCAATCGGTAAGTGCCGTAGCCCTGAGTAGAGCTTTGCAAACTCAGAGCAACATCCCATCCTGTTTCACCCTGGTCGGGGCTTTGGGTATCTGCAGTGGGACACCACTTGGAGCCAGGGCCTGGAAGAGGCTGGAGCTTGTGCGTCCTAGAGGAAGGCTGCTTTGCCATGTAGTTTCTGGGCAGAGACATATTCACAGTAGCAATCCTTTCTTCTCAGCAGTCGCAGCAGAAGTAAGTGACTCTGCTTCTTACTCGTTTGTGCATCTCCCCTCTTGAAGCACTTACCGTTTTCTTCCCTGAGTGTAAGGGGTGGGACATGCCCCTTCCTACTGGGGAGGAAAGCCCAAAACACTGAAATGGAGTCTGTTGTGGGTCTGTCGCAGTGGTCTGCCATAGCTGGGGTGGAGCATAACCTGCAGAGGACTCGGGAAACCAGCGCTGGGGTGTCTGACCTGGGTGTGTTCCTAAGTTCATAAACATGCTGGCCATGTGGTCTTTAAAGTCCCTCTCTGTTTTTCAGGTGAGGGTTTCCACAACTACCACCACACCTTCCCATTCGACTACTCAGCCAGCGAGCTGGGCCTGAAGTTCAACCCCACCACCTGGTTCATTGACTTCATGTTTTGGTTGGGGTTGGTCACTGACCGCAGGCAGGCTCCGAAGGAGATGATCCAGGCTCGCAAGGAAAGGACTGGAGATGGCAGTGCTTGAAAAGCAACGCTTTGCTGTGCCAGCACTGTTGTACACATGGGTGGGTGCGTGTGCACGCACCCCTGTGCCTGTGGTGGATTTATTTTCCTCTGGGTAAAACTAGTTTTTTCAGATCAGTTGGGCCAAATTGATTCCCCAGGAATGAATTCGGCCCCAGCTTTTTTTGCTTATTACATGTCTTATGTCCAAACTTCAGACTATTAAGTGTAAAAATGTTATATATTATTTAATATTATAGTTACACAGGAGAGAGATTTGATTTTAGTCACTGTAGTTCATGTCTGAAATACATGTAATTTACTTGTTCATGGTAAACATTGGCAGGTTGGAGGAGCTAACTATCCTTTCCAAGTGCGGTTGGGGGAGATTTTTGTTTCTACTATTAATCAAATATGCTTTTGAGATGCATCTCTTCGAGGGGATGGAGCAAGGCCCAATGTGCTGTTTCAACTACAGACTAATGGAAAGGAACCAATGAAAAACAGGATGTCCAAGGGGAAAAAATCGGCCTAAATTTAGTTAGATGTTAGTTTGAAAACCTGCTTTCTTCTTTTTGTTAGCCCTGTTAGCCAGCCCAGTGCGCTGCTGTCTTTGCTAAATATTAAAACCATTTATTGCTGAGCAGGCTTTTGTGTTGAAGATTAGTCTCTATACAGGCCAAAATACAACTGATGCTATGTTGAGATGATTCCTTTGTTGTCACATATACATTGTAATTTGTAAAGGTATAGAGCTCAACCATGTCTTAAGCCAAATAAAGCTTCAGTTTCAATGTTTGGCGACCTAAGTTATATTCTAATCG
Organism: Tetrax tetrax; assembly: GCA_009806455.1. Classification (NCBI taxonomy): domain Eukaryota; kingdom Metazoa; phylum Chordata; class Aves; order Otidiformes; family Otididae; genus Tetrax; species Tetrax tetrax. The sequence goes on from WHYT01017337.1 coordinate 266,916, forward strand.
ATCATGGCCATCGATGCATGCATATTTTAGCTCCTTTTGCACGAGAGGCCTCTTAATTTCTTTTTCTGCCTTTGACTAGCGGGTCTTAGAAAACTGACCTCTATCTAAGTCAGAGTCTCTACTAATATTTCAGCTGCATGCAACATCCATTGGTTTCTGAGCAAAATATAAAGACAGTTATGTAGCTTCTGAATTTTAACAGTTGCCTTGTTTAAAAAAAAATAGTTTAAAAAAAAAAGATTAAAAAAAAAAGCATGTAGAATTAATGAGACATATAGCCCTTTGTGTTAGATGTTAGCCAGTGCAGGAGAGAGGCTTTGTACTGTCAGCACTGGAGCACTTTTGAAGATAGAGGGCATGATTTTCATTTATAAGAAGGTCATCGCCTTGCCCCTCAGAGAGGGGAGTGCCTGTTTCCCAGCCACACAGCCCCATGCCCGAGGCAAGGCGAGGATCTCGAGATAACTGAGACTCAGGCCCAGATATTTTCAGGAAAGATGTAGAACTGGAAAAAAAATAAATGGTTTCTTTTTTGTTCTGTTTCTTGTTTTTTAAATGATGCCATATAATATAAAAGAGTTGTCTTTATTCTGTATTTCATCCAGCAGGTGTTTTAACAGTGTTACTTTGCCATTAATGATGTGTAAACTCTTGAGTGATTTACAATAAACAGATATGAGTTAGACTGGCCACTGTGTTTTCTTTTGAAACGTCTCCCAAAGCAAAAGGCTTTGTGCATCGCACACTAGAATTACAGCAGTGTTTTTCCTGGCATTTCCGGATATTCACTTTGTGCAACATTTCCAAAATACCTCCACCCTCAGCATTCCTAGTTTCCTCATCAGTGGAAGAGGAATGTTGTCAAATGGAAGGCCATCAAGAGATTTTATTGCTTTGGGCTTAGTGGCCAAGCTGAGGGAGGGAAAAAAGAAAATTCAAGCTGACACAAGCTTGAAAGGAGACCATGGCAAGTTCTTGCATGTGAAATTTAATAGCAAAATGTCAGCCCAGTGTCATTGCAGGACAAAAATACACTGTATTTTTTGTAAGATTTTGCTGTATGTTCTTGTTTCTGCTGAGATGTGCCTGAACTCCTGGGTATGCCAGAAGTCGCTGTCGTAGTTCAGCAGTCTCTCTCTCCCGCTCCCCCCACCCTCCGAAAGAATAGGGGGAGAAATATAAGAAAAACAGCTCGAGGTTTGAGATAAAGACGGGGAGGAATCCTTAAAGTTACCGTCACGGGCAAAACAGACTCGACTTGGGGAAAAACTATTAATTTATTACTAAAACTAGTAGGAGAATGAGACAGGGAACAAGATAACCTCCCCCCACCCCTCCCTCTTCCCGGGCTTAACATTTATCTCTACCACCTTCCCCTCCCGAGCGGCACGGGGCGGGGGGGAAGGGAATGGAGGTCGCAGTCAGTTCATCACGCGTTGTTTCATGCCGCTGCTTCATAGTCGGGGAAAGAACTCCTCGCATTCCTCCCCTGCTCCTTCGTGGGGTCCCTCCCACAGGCCACAGTCCTTTGTGAAACTGCTCTGGCGTGGGTCATCCCTTCCACGGGGTGCAGTCTCTCCAGAACAGCTGTCCCAGTGCAAGCCCTCCATGGGCCACAGCCTCCTTCAGGCCTCCACCTGCTCCAGCGTGGGGTCCTCCACAGGCTGCAGGCGAATCTCTGCCCCTTCCGTGGACCTCCATGGGCTGCAGGGGGACAACCTGCTCCACCATGGTCCTCACCACAGGCTGCAGGGGAATCTTGGCCAGGAGCCACATTACTCCTCCCCCTCCTTCTTCACTGACCTCGGCGCCTGCAGCCGTTCCTCACAACAGGCTGGCAGACGCCTCTCAGGATCCTTTTTACATCTTATTCACTTCTCATCTCCTCTCCACTTCTTGCAGCCAGGCCAGGCCCGAGTTGGGCTCAGTCGGCTGCCCCGTGGGAGGCCAGAGGGTGAGGCCTGCAAGGCCCACAAGGCTTGTGCCTCCCCCTCTCTGCCCCCACTCAGCTGCTTCACATCTTCTCTCCTTTTTTTTTTCTGTGTTTCCCCTTCTTAAATACGTTATCGCAGAGGCATTATCACAGGACATTCTGCTACCAATTGGCTTGGCCTTGGCCAGCAGCAGGTCCGCCCTAGGCCTGGCCGAGTCCACTGAACAAAGGGGAGCGACTTCTAGCAGTTTCCTACAGAAGCTGCCACCTTAGCCCCGCCTCACTACACAAAACCAGAACAGTCGCGTCTTGATGTGCATTCATCTGGAGTCGGTACTGTTTGACAGACACAGGAATTATATGCACACGAGCAGGAGACATCTCCCCACCACTCCCTACAGTGCCTGCAGGAGAGGGTGGAAACGGGCTCCCAGAGCCTGGAGGCTTCCGGCCTGCTAGTTAGAAAGATAGCGCTGTTGCTTCCTTCTTTGCACAGTCGACAGGCACTTGGAGAGCAACAAAAATGATTGGGAACCACCTTCAAAATGATGCAGGTGATGGGTTTGGACTTGATGGTTTGAGTGTAGGAGCAAAGCTGGGAAGATGTGCAAATGCCTAATCTTACTGGTGCTTCCATCATTTTGTTTGCGCAGTTTTGTGGCTGGAGAACTGCAGTGAATGCACTTTACAGGCACTCTAGAGACAGATTTTCCTGTTGATCTTTATCATACTTTAGATGTTGTACTGCTATTACTTGGACTTCCTTAAGCTGATTGCTGTTAACGATGTAACATAAGAAGAATAGCTGGCCCTGCAAAGTGGTACATGCTGTTCTGAACCTCTCTGACCACCTGAAATTACAACAATCATTTTTTTTTTCCCTGCTGTGGGTATAAGACTTCAGCAGCAGTTCCAGTGGGACTCAGGGACCTGAGATTTTGAAACCATTGGCAAGTTACCCATGATTTTGAAAAACTGAAAGTAAAGAAACATCATTCTGAAAAGGAAAAGCTCCTTCATCAAATGTCTTATCTTGGAGCTTGTAGTAGCTGAATTCCTGTTTCTGTAGATTAACTTCTCCATAAGGTGGAGTTGATCAAAAAATGTCAGTTAGCCTTTGCAGGAAAAATAGATTTTTGAAGAGAATACCTTGAATTTTGGTAAAACAAGGAATATTTCCATGCATTTCCTTTTTTTTTGCTTACATGCTCTGATAATTTTTTGTGTGTGTGTGTTTGCTTTGAATTTTTTGCTTGTTTGTTTTGATTTTGTTTTGTTTTGGAAATAATTTTGCCGATGTTCTCTAGTGTGGTCTCCCCTTCCTCAAGAAGATGTAGGGTCTCTGGGAGGCAGGAAGGGCCCCAGCAGCCTCCTGGAGCAGCTGCTTGGATCCACCTGCAGCTGCATGCAGTGACGCAGGGAAGTCGTGGAGCCTCAGTAAGGTAGGTACCAGCACTCATTTCCGTGAGCTTTGACACTCTCCTGCTGATCTGGTTGTCAAGGACCCTGCTAGTGGTTTTTGAGTAGCACAAAAGCACTAAGGGGCTGCTGATCCATGGTGGCTGGCTGTAGGCTGAGCTCAATCAAGGATACAGTGACAGTCAAGCTTTTCTAAGACCTGATGGTCTCACAGTGCCTGATCTTCTCTTGTCTCTAACTTTGTTCTTGGTGCGTTGAACCATCTGGTATAACACCAGCTAGGACTGAGAACTAGAGGTATTTGTACGCTGACCCATGCAGTGTTCTACTGAGTGCTTCCAGGCTCTCAGCTTTGGCACACAGCAGGGACTGCATCTTTTTTACTTTTTTTCCCCAGAACTGGTGAGGCCCTCGGGAAATGCAGTGTTGGCTCAGGAGTCGTGTGCTCCTTCCACAGCAGAAACCCCCGAGCAGGTCACCTGCTTTCTGTCATGGGGTGGCTCAAGGAAATGCTGTGCCTGCCCTGGGACATGGCACAATCACTAAAGGAGGATTTCAGCTGCAACTCGCAGCATGTACTTGGTTATGTAAATAATTGATGAAACCCCGTCTGGGCTGTGTACAAACACAAGCCTCAGGGTGTGGTGTGAGGCCAAGGTTGTGATAGCCGACTACAGAGAAGCTTCCAGGCTCCATCTAACCCCATCTGTGCTGCAGGCATACGGACTGGGCTGCATTTGGGTAATCCCCCGGAGCGGGAGATAAACATGAGCAAAACCTGCTGGCACTGCAGTTACACCTCAAGAAAGGGGCTGTGGTTGAGAGGGTGAGCGTTGGTGCTGAAGAAATGTGTCAGGGTTTGCAGTCCCTGAAAAGCAGCCAAGTGGAGCAGACATCTCCTGTGCCATCTCCTGCTTGGCAGCCCCGCTGCTGCACTTTGGAAAGCTGGTGGTGGTCCTGCTGTTGGGCCAGCAGCTGGCACAGGGTCCTGCACAGCAGCGCCAAAACTTCACTTAGCCCTTTGGCACTTGGATGCAGAGCTTTAGCACAGGGTCCTGGGGTGGGAAAAGGGTGCATAGTGAGCCCTGGGCTGCTCCCTGAGCCAGTTTAAAAACACCTGGTGAAAGTGGAGGGTTGCTGGGTGGGGTGCAAAGATGCAGAGGAGGCTGCTTGGGGCATCAGGGGTGGATTTCTGCCCACTCCCTCCAGTAGCTCTGCTGTTCCCTTGTAACCCCAGGGTGATGCCTGCATCCCTATCTCCCTTCACAGCTTGCAAGTGCAAGGTGACTGCTGTCCTCTGGCTGGTGTTGATAATTTTTGAGCCCCAGGAATCAGCAGCCAGAACACAGCTTTCTGGAAATAGCAGCAGAAAAAAAACGCAGCGTGATGTGAGGTATCGTACTGAGCTGATGGGGTGGGAGGCTCCCAGGAAAAAAAAAAGTTCTTCTGAACAGTGTCCTGTGTCCACGTGAGTCTGGAACTCCATGCCAAGCTGGAAACATGACAGACCTGCAGGCTCTGGTCAGACAATGTTTGGGGTATTTGCAGTTAGGAGGACTCTCTGTTTGGAGTGATCTTTAACAGTTGATGATGTATTAGCTCCCAGACTGTGGCCTCAAAGGCATGACCAGGCTGGACTTGTAATAACTTGATATTTTTGCTCCTGGAATGTTTTGTAGCTGTACCTGTATGTAGAAAGGGTCTCACAAGCAGTTACAGGTCTCCTTTTCATTATCTTCTGGGAGGCTTCTGGGAATCAGTATACAATTTCCCTTAAATCTTCTTTTAAAAGAAGACTGAAAATAAAAACTGAAAGCAGAGCCCAGTTTCAGAGTTTTCCCCTCAGAGTTTGGACCCTGACTGTCTCACGGCTGGTCCTGTTTATCCCATGTATTTGCCATCACAGCAGTAATCTTTTTGACTTCTCTTTTTATGGAAAAAAATCTGAAATTTTCTCCATTTCCCTTCCTCCCATTTAAATGGTGTCACTTTCTTGCAGCGAGATGGCGTGGGTCCAGTTTGCTGCTCCAGTCACAAATGCAGGTGAATTTTTCTCAGGATCATGTGGGTAAGCTGGGAAGAGGGGGCACTTAATCTTGGAGGGCTGGGATCTGGGGATATTTCTTAGGGTGAGAGAGAGCCCTTTGCAGGTGACTGTGTCTCCAGTAAATCCTGAGCACACCTGTTAATGCCAAGCCAAGGGTGCGCATGCTCAGATGACATCTGTTTAGCAGTGGGGCATTTGGAGAAATGAAGTCTATCACAATATTTTAAAAGCTGGAAAAAGGAACAGATGGCTTTGATGAGAGACGATCTGGCTACTGAAATGAGGCTTAACACTTAAACTGGGAAACAGTTGCTTAGGCATTGTATTTAGCCCATGCATCAGGGTATGGAGCAGCTCCGACGGCTGCTGCTGAGTGATCCCTGGCCCCTTTCACACGCCGCTCCCGTTTCAGGGTGGGCAACACTTCTTGCCAGGCCTTGTTCTGGCTTTGAAGCAGGAAGGAGCAGGACAGGAAAACCAGGTGGTAAATCTATTTTCAGAAGACATATTTCCCAGGAATGAAAGCAAACTCAAATCAATTCCCTTTTCTGTTCTCCTCGCCTCTTCTTTTTCACGCCAAAAGACAGCTCAGTAAAACTGTAGCCAGTCTTCAGTGGTAATGTTACCCTGGGGAAGACTGCAATCAGAGGGAACAAGGTTAGCTTGTTTCTTCCTGAGCTGCAAGTGAAGCCTGCAAGGGCACGGATTAGCTCTGCAGTAGTCCTCTGTTTTACACGAAAAATAAAATACCTCTGAGGCCTGATCCTGCTTGATGTCAGGACACAGGGGCTCAGCTTTCCCACTTCTCTGCCACTGGAAGAAAGCAGATGTGGAGATGGTGTGCCATTCGGTCTCCCTGAAGAGCACTGGTGTGGTGAAATTTGGACAGGGAACATGCACATGCTGTAAGGCATCGAGGGGAGGAAATATTAATTAACAGACAGCAAAGCAAAGCCATAATTTTGATCATTTGCTTGCGCTGGAGCAGATCCCCTTTCCAGGTCAGGCGAAATCGCTCAGCAGATCCCCAGTGGGTCTCAGTGGCCCAGCAGGAAAACCCAGTGAGGACTGCGGCAGGAGAAGGCACGCACTGCTCGCAGCATCGCAGAAGTGTTGCCGTATCTGTGCACCAGCGTTATTGCGACTGTGTCTTCAAAGATGTGACCTAAGCAGGGAAGGACATCAGTGTCAGCCACTGTCACGCTCACCCCTGGGAAAGCCAGGCGTAACCCCAAATGAGACGAAGGAAGGTAACTTGCGGTTGCTTGTCTTTGCCAAGGCAGTGTTAGTGGAGATGTGGGAGGAAAGACTTTCCACAGGTCAAGATGAGCTTGCAGTGGGCTTTGGGACATTCAGCGTTACTGCGAGGGAGGCGGGTGATGCGTGCTTGTGGGATGCAGTTCAAAAGCAACACGCCCACATGCCCTGCCTCCCTCCCCACCGTTGCACCTGCACACCCCTTGGTGGGGGTGGGAGCGGGGGGAGCTGCTGCAGGACGAGGTTGATGGGAGAGGGGCTGGTTCTCCTGTGGGACTGGTGTCCTGTGAAGAAGGGATTGTAGGAAACATCCCCACAGGGCCACAAAACAGCACCCCTTGATGGCTGGTGCTTCCCTGCACCTCTGTTGTGTCCCGCACTGGGTGGGCTCCAGCACGCGCTTGCTATTCCCAGGCTGTGCCCTTTTTTTAAGCTGTGATTTTTTAATTTATGAGAGGTCTTTGGTGGGCCTGTCAGCATCCTGCATTTTCCAGGACTCAAAGGGACACCATCTGCTCAAAAAAGAGCTGTGAACAAAATGTCTCAGACACTCAGAGTTTACCAAAAATGAAATTGCTTTAAAATCCCATATGCTGCATTGTTTTCCTTCCAGCTTTGGCTGACAGCAGAGGTGAAGTGACTAAGGCAGTTTCTGATTAGTTGCTGCATTTTCCTTTCTGGCCAAAATCACTGAAGCTGAGCGCCAGGCACTTCTTGCCTCTTTGACGGAAGGTTTTCTTCAGCCTCAGCTGCTGAAAGACAGAGGTTATGGAACTTGAAGACCTATCCTCTGATACTTTTAAAGTGAGCTTGCTTGACTTTTGCTGTCGCAGGAAGCCTTGCCGTCAGGGATGTGGTTAACACTAATACTCCAAGCATACTTTTTTCCAGGCACCTGATTTGGGACCTGTCTTGGTGACATGGGGGCAATAGCACTTCCTTGCCCAAGGAAAGCCGTACCCAGCAGTCACTTCTTGTGGCCTGCAGCTGCTTAGTGTGGCAGTGCCATGCGGCAGCATCAGGTGCACACAGAGGGAAAACCTGGCCAAGATCACTGGATTTTGCGGGGTTGCAAAAAGAAAATGCTGTGAGGAGCCATTGATTAGTCCAGGATGACATAATATTTGAAATACCAGAGCAGGAAGAATGTTACTTCAGCTCTAAAAATCACTCCCTCAGCCTTTAAAACACTGAGAACTGTACACAGTAGTTGCTTTTCTGGGAGAGTGGTGTCCTCTCCCTTGGCAGTGCTGCTGCCGCAGAAATGCTAAGGGCTCAGGGGACCTGCTCGTGCTGCACTTGCTCCGAGGACCTGTGCTTCGAGGGGTTTATAAACCCCAGGGATCACAGAGATGAAATCTCTTCAGGCTGTGCCATGAGGGCCAAAGCTGCAGGACGAAGAAGCGTTGCTTGGGTGCTAGAAAGATGGTATATAAAATAAACTCAGCTCACTTCTGGGGGCTGGCATAGATTTAGGCAGGTGGCTGCCTTGTGTTGGTTCATAAAGCAAAATTTTGAATAGGTGCCACTTTATTTGGTTTTTTAGGAGAAGAAACAAGGCAGTGAATAAATAACATCAGTCATACTGCATCCTGGCTGAGAGGGAGGAGGAGAGAATAAAAAAGTGGCAGCATTCACGTTGACTGAATCCCACAAAGGTCAGGCGGTGAAGGGATCCCTCCATTCCAGGAAATGTTCCCAAATGGTTATCGCCAAGGTGCTTTGCTGGGAATGTTTCCTCTCAAAACTCCAAACCGCGGAGATGCTTTGGAGACCACAAAGCCCACCATCCCATAGGAAAGTGGGTGGAAGAGGGCAGCCTGGCCCAGGCTGTTTCTGGAGTCTCTTGCTAATGGGTGTCTACTTCTTTCAGGTCTTCCAAAATACTTAGCCAGCGGGCACCGCGCCGCAGGAGGACCGCAAAGATGTCGCCACCGGTTTTGGGTGGCGAGCCCTGTTCGGGGGCTTTTGCCCAGAGCCGCACGCTGGGTGGGTGCCGCTGGGAGTGGGGAGGGCGGGCGGGGCGGGGGACAGAGAAGGAACCGGTTCACAGCCGATTTCCAGCCCATCTCGTGGCTCTGCCCGGGACGGCGCGCAGCCAGCGGGCCCTGCACGGTGCTGGGGCTGAGCACGGGGCTTGGTTTTGGTGGAGACTGGGCCGCCAAGGACCAGCCACGCCCGAGGTTCTAGGAGGGGCTGTCATGGCGCCCCCACCGCCCCCCAAAACCGGCGGCCTTGGCCACGGCACGCCGCCTCAGCGGCGGCTGCAGTCCCCGCCTGCCCGGGGTGGGGCGGGGGGCGGTGCCGGGCCACCTCCTCGGCCGCAGCCCGGCCCCCTCGGCCCAGCCCGCTCGCCGCCACCGCCACCGCCACCGCCGGGGCCGCAGCCGCAGCCGCCGCCGGAGCCGCCCGCAGGTAGGAGCCGCCCCCGCAGCGGCCGGAAACGACCGTTGGGGGCGCGAAACCCCCTTCCCGCCCCCCGCCCGCCGCCTCCCACGGCGCTGTCGCCGCCCTGTCGCGCCGCCTCGCGAAGCGGCCCCC
>WHYT01017337.1:288294-312375 GCA_009806455.1 Tetrax tetrax
GCCCTGCCCTGCCCTCCCGGCCGTGGTTCTGGTGCCCCCGGCGATCCCAGCGCGGCCTGTCCGGCAGCTTGCTGATCTGCGGCGGGCACAGGGGGCGACTGGAGCCGCATGACCCAGCGCCTGGAGGAGCCAGGTGTGGAGGAGACCTCCCAGGTCGTGGTTTCGGCAGCCCTCTTGCCCGTGAGCCCCCCGGTGGCAGCCTTTCGGGGTTGAACGGAGCTCGGCAGGGCCGCCTGCCAGCCTGCAGCCAGGACCTCGTCGAGCAAGGGTCGGTGGAGAAACTCACCTGGGTCGTGGCTGTGAGGTGGGACAGGTCCTGCCTTCCCCAGGTCCTGTCGGGATGCCTGACCTGCGGGCTGTGTTCCCGCCTTCGGGAAAGGCTCTTTGGCTCTGCTGCGGTCCCTCGGGGAAGGGGGGCGAGATCCCGCCTCTCAGTGACAGAAAGGGACAAGCGGATGCTGGGTGCTGGTGTCCCAGGGTGATTCTGGGCTCGCTTGGGATCTCAGCCTCAGCTTTTTCTTACAGCAGCATGCTTGTGCCAGACCTTGGATTCAGAGCCCTTGGGCTATAAAGGTTGGAGAAATTCTGAGCTAATATTCCCTTCTGCCTTTTTTTTTTTTCTTTTCTTCTTTTTAAACAAAGCGTCTCGGGAAAGTGACCTCAAGGGCTGTCTGATCGACATACGTGCAGTCCTTATACCATAGCAACGTAGACATGTATGGTTAATTATGAATAGCAACCCAATATGGAGGAGGGAAGTGTGCGAAAGGTATATCCCAACACACTGACTGCGTGTTGTGTCTTGCTCAAATTGATAAAACTGGCTAAAAGAAGGAGACTGATTTGCTGATTTTCTGCCATTGGGTAACAGGATAAAGAGTGGGGACTTATGTTTGCTTGACAAACATCTGGCTCCTGTTTTCACTGTTGTACTGTTAAAAGTCAAATTATTTTGTTGTGCTGTTCTTCGTGCCAAGCTGTCAGCATTTTCTGAGCCTGGGTAGTGTAAGTCAGTGCAGTTGTTTCACATCCCCTTTTAAGATTCTTTGTGCTGCAGTGTTTGCTTTTCCAATGCAGAGCGGGGATGTGTGCTTGTATTAACACCAACATTTTCAATTGTTTTTTCTTGTAAGAAATGTCATGTCCGTGGTTTCCTCTCCTCCCCCAGCCATTTCCGGGCAGCCTGAGATTGCAATGTTGTGGTTTGGCCCAACAGAGACACTTGAAGGTCCTGCAGTCCAAGCTGAAACAATGAACTCTGGTTGCAGGACAAGTAGGAGCAAAGAAGCAGAGAAAGGTCTGTGGAAAACAAGAGAGATGATCCTAAGCTATATGTTGAGAGGAATAAACTGTGAGGGGGGATGGTTGGCAGATGAGGCAGCTGCTGCTGCAGTAGAGAGCTTGGACCAGGACTCCGAACGAACGCTCCTTTGTGCCACTGATTTCCCGTGCTCAATGAGCAACTCACTGGCCCTGTCAACAAAAATGTGAATAATGGTATTTTTTGCTGTCTCAATAAGACTTGCAAAGCAAGGGGTGCCTGGCTCCCCTCACCTTGGGTCCCTGTGGGTGGCAGAAGTGGTCACCTGAGGTGCAAGGATGAAGGTGGGAAGGGGTGGAAGAGAAGCAAAGCACATTGGGAACAGATAGACAGAGAAGGGTGGAATGAATAAGAGGAGGAAGAGAGGAAAAGAAGACTGGTGAAGGTTCAAAAGCCATGAAAGGCACTCTTAAACCAGCCATAGATTACCTTGCGTGAAGTTTAATGCGAATTTTTTGTGCCGAGATTGACTCTGGATGGTTGTGCCTGCAAAGGAGAGGTGCCTGCTAGAGCAGCAGTCTCTGTAAGAGTGTTGTTTGCTCAGTCGAGAAGGGTTTGCCTTTGGCAGGTGTGTAGACCGAGCTCCTTCGGAGAGGGCTGGTCCCATGTGCAAGACAGGAGGGAAGCCAGCTCTCCACCCTGCCCGCTGCACAGAAAAGCAGAGGTCTCCTCCCCGGCACCCAGGAGCTGCTGAGGTGTGGTTCCCTGTGGAACAGGGGGCATGTTTGGGAAGGCTGGTGGGAAGGGAGGCTGAGGTGCTTGCTGGTGCCATTAGGAGATGTCTGGGCTGCCTCTCCTGTGTGGAGGAGCAGGAAGGGAGGAAAAGCTTGGGGAACTTGGGCTGATCTGCTGCAATGGTGGGAGGGAGTGCTTGGCATCCTCCTCTCAATATCCTGAGCTGGGGTAGAGCCAGGTAGTTGGGGAGAGAACGTCTGCGCTCCCTGTGTTATTTCCTGCTCTCCATGAAGAACTGCTGGGATTAGTAGTGGTGGCTGCCTGAGCCAGAAGAGCCAGTGGACAGTCAGTTTTGGCACCACAGGACTGCAGGAGTGGACTTTGCCTGTCAAAGCCACTGCAGATGGCCGCAGTTTTGTCAGGGAGAGCGTGGTCTTGGCCCAGCTGAATGCTCACAGAGGTGGTTTAATGTCGTCTCTCGCGCTACAGGAAAGTCTGTCTCTGAAACATTTAAAAAAGACAGCAGGAGTTTCAAGCCTTCTGTGTCTGATAGAGAGTGGTCACAGCAGGCTTGCAGGCTTGGCCTCTGTTTAACAGGTGGAGACTGTTCCCTGGCCCCCTCTGTCTGTTGTGTTTGCAACAGGCTTGCATGAAGTGAAATGCTGTATGGGACCATCCTGCTGTAGCTCACCTGAGCACCCTGCAAACAGCAATTCATGATTGCAGCAGCCTGGGAGACTGGTGAATAAAAGTAACTAATTCCTACAAATCAGGAATGCTCACGAGGCAGTGATGAACACCACAGAAATGCCTGTGTATGATTGCTTACCTTGTACTTGTCTCAGAGCAAATGATTTCCACAGGTCTGAACATAGCCAAAAGCTTGACGTGGTAGTTTGTACCCTTGACAGTCTCTATGCCGGAGAGGGTTACCTTAGAGTAACAACAAAAACCAAGTTGTGGGTACGCTCATCCTCTCGCCCATCATCTCGTTGCTGCTTCTCTGGGGCTTTGGTGGTTCATACGAAGGGAAGAGGACCTCAGTTTACAATGTGAGTAGTGGAGAAGGCATGAATCTTCAGGCCGAAGAGGCTGGTGAGGGAAAACTGTCCTGAGAAAGCTCACTGTGCTATGGCACACTCCCTAAAAGCTCACAGGCCTTGGGTGTTTTCCTCATGGCTGACAAGTGCAGACTGCTTGGTATTTATGCTTCTGGTGGTGTTGCCCACTGATGTAACTGAAGGAAACGCTGCTTTGAGGACAGTGCACATCTCTTCAAAAGCGTAGAGCTGCAAAGTGCAATGAAGAAAGGAGCTTGTGCTTCCAAACAGTGGATAACGGAAGGGTAAAAGGGACAAGAGATGTGAAAGATGAGGTGGACAGCTGGAAAAAGCCCTGCCTACACTGCACGGGAAGCTCTGTAGCTTGAATGTATGTTTTGTGTTTGCTAGGGAAAAAAGAACAGTGGCAAGGTAGCAAAGGGAGGGAAACCTGGAACTGTTCTAGCGTTCCAGGGCATGCACTCTCTCATCCATAAATTATGGGAGAAGGAGACAATATAACCAGGAATAACTGCTCTGTGAAGTCTGCTCTTTTGGGCTTAATCTGTCTTTCCTTACCTTCAAAGCCATCTGTAAGTCGACATGACATATCCGTCTCTTTCTTTGCCAGGTTTTGCCTTCCTGTTGCATGTTCTCTGCCACTCCCAGCACTTACATGGCTTTCCCGATAACGGGACAAACCTTTCGGGCAGGCTTCCTACCACCTTCTGTTGTAATATGTGTCTTGGCTTTGCTTGCCCATGAACATCGGAAATGCTTGCAGGCATTCATGTTTTTGGAACTAAGGAGCAAGTAAAACATCTCTGCAGACCTCTGTCAATCTATTAATAAACTGTAAAGATCATTGGGAGGAGAAACACCCATTCTGCTTGTTGCTGGCTCAGGCAGTGGTCATTAGATTGAGGTGGTTAAGTTGGAGGATGGTCACTGGACAGCCTGTCTGCACGGTGCCCCAGACTTCCCGGGCTTTGCCGTAACACCAGCCTGCATTTTTGTATTACGTGCAGAGCAAGGAGTTCAGAGACTCTTTCCTCACAGCTTAGCTGAAGCAGGGAGAGCTTTGCTGTCTTTTTTTTTTTTGGATGAGCAGATAAGTAGCCTGCTTCATTTTCCAGCAACTCTTCACTTGAGCTGCGACTTTAGGGTAAGTGCTGTTCTCACAGGCATCCCAGACCAAAGGGTTGGCTAATCCACGCAAGGGGAAAATATGCCTTTGTGGCAGCGGTGTGGGACTGTGGGGTTGGGTCTGTTGAGACTCTGCTAGAGACTCCCCTTGCATCTCAAAAGAGATTTGGCTAAAGAGGCCCCAGTCTTGAGCATCTCTGCTCTTGGAAAGGCGGTTAGGTGTCTGCCCTGGGATGTGGGCAGTCCAACACACTTGCACTGTGAGGACTTGCTGGGGCCTAGGTGCCGCCTGACTCACACAGCTCCTGAGGTCGCAAGGAACTGGGAGGCCCGAATCTTGCAGCGGATGCTCCCAAGCAGAATGGGATCCTTGGGGCAAACAAACACACAGCACAGCAGTGCTTCTCAGCAATCTGTGAGTCTCGCTCTAAGCCCTGGCTGCTCCCAGCTGGTTTCACCGCTTGCTGACCCAGCTCTTTCTGTCTAAACTGGATGTGTACCTTCTGCCTCACCCAGCTCCTACTTCTGTCTCCTTTGCCTATTGCAGGCTGAGGGCCATGACTGCCCGAAACCTGCTGATGGCCCGAGTGGGACCTCATGGGAGTCAGTGCAGGCTGATGTAGGTGCACAGGTCAGCACAGCACTGTCAAAATCTGCAAAAGCTGTCTCCTGGGGTTGTGTAAAATTAATTTGTTATCAGTTCTGTAAATATATATATTTATATATATTTGGTCCTAAGGTGGCAAATTATACTCAGTTTTCTTTTATAACATCCAGGAGCCTGGTCTTGAAGCAAGACGTGCCTGGTTTGTACAACGCCAAATGCGAGAAAGGCAGACTCAGCCCAGAACAGTTTACAGTCGACGTCTCTGGCTGTAACACAGCAGCTCAGCACTGGTTCCTAAATGGCCTGTAAGTACCCCCGTGTGAGTGAGGGCGAAGGTTGTGCGGCACCAGGAGGCAGCATACTAAGGGCACTCTTTGAAGGGCAGTAGGGTGCAGAGGGGTGACGCTGGCCTCAGCATCCAGTGTTGCTCCTCTAGGTAGGACATGCTATCAGACACATGGTCTTCTTACCAAGGCACTGAGGAAAGGCTGAAAATATATATATTTACAGAACTGATAACAAATTAATTTTACACAACCCCAGGAGACAGCTTGCCAGGGAGACTTGGAAGGATGGTGTGGACAAGCAGATGCTAACACAGCCTTTTCTGCCTCTGTTTTTTGGTGACTAGAAGTTTTCATTGCTTTGGTGTGCTTTGCTCATCCCCATTAGGTTTGTGTTGGCCAGAGCATTTTATTAGCATGCTGAATGTATTTACATTTTTAAAATGAGTCAAGAAACATGTATGGATGTTTCTGTGGGTGAAAGCATTGCCTCTCAACATCATTGCAGGATTACTGAAGCATCTCCTGCTTCCCCCACGCACAACACAGAGATGCCTTCATGTTTTCCCATTCCCCTCTCATATAAATAAATGAAAACAGGATCTCTTTACACCCTTGAGATGGGTACCCAGAGCAAGCAGAGCATCATGCCCTGACTCAGGGGATCACCCCTTTTCCTGTTACTCCTGCTATTTTGTTATATATTTACAAGTCTCTGGCACGCCTTATCTCTCTCGTAGTGCACTCAGGCTGGAAACGTTGAGATAAACCTGCAAACGCTCTGCTTTGTTATGTTGGCATTTGTGGCTTGTGGGTGGCAGGTTATGTAATGTGCTGGTTGTATCCACTCAGTTACAGTGATTAGGTATCAAGTGACTGTGGTTATTTTGCTTTTAAAAGCAACAGAGAGCTATAGTGGGCTCCCCCAAAAGACAAATTGTGTTTGTTTCCCTTTGATGGTTGCTGACTGGCAGCAATTCTTTATGGCTTGCCGTATGTTTCAAGCAGCGTCCTCCTCCTGGTTCTTCTGGCTCTGTACCTATTCTCTGAAATGACTCAATGGCCTAGCACTGTGAAATGCAAGAGCGCTGCTCTGGATTATTGTACAGGTTGTGTATTGGTCCTTGAAATGCATCTGCACGCTCTACTCTTAAAAAAGATGTAAGACTCTGTTAACGTGGTAATTTTGTCCTTGCTTACATTCGTGTTTTCTGGCAAAAGCAGCTTCAGGAAGAGCCTGTAACTTTGCCTGGCAGATGAAATTAAGATGCCTACATCAAATGAACCTTGAGCAAGCAGCAGTATATGTTTGGTGAGCTGCCTGCTGTAATTGAAGTGTGTACATTAGAGGAATGGGAGCTTAATTGGTTGAGGAGGTGTAGTGGGGCAATGGTAATAAAAGCAGAGCAAACAGCTGACAGTCTGAGCAGATTTAGACATAAAAATGGGAATGGAGATAATGGAGTAAGCCTGCATTGAGATAAATTCTCAAGACACACCCTGTGGCAATGCTAATGTGAAACCTTTAGCAGTTCGGCACCCTGACCCATGATAGCTGGCAGCAGGGGCGTACCTTGATGGGGTTTTTACAGTGTTGGTGTGAGACCATGAGTCAAGAGGGACTGGAAAACGACAGCGTGTGCTTTTGGGAAGGTGAGCTGACTCCAGCAAAGCTGAAAACACGTGGGTTTTTTTTAGCCTTGTGAATCCATTGCACGCCACGGGCTTTCTGTCACTGAAGGCTACGCCAGCCTTAAAAATGGAAGACAAGCGGGCATGTGCAATTACCAACTGCCTCCTGGATGCACTGTGTTTATTTGAAAAAACATGGACCAGTGAAGATCGCTGTTGTCGCCAGCTGGAGTTGACTGCTCGGGTTTGGCATCACTGGTCATGGCAGCAATGCAGAACAGAGCTGTGGAGAGGAAGGCTGGCTTTATGTCATCCCTCTGGAGCAATTAGCTGTCAGAGAAACTGTTTAGGTTATTTTTCTTATCACTCTTGGCACTTTATTTTGGCTAAACTGCTGTGGTGCTCAGAGGAGGCTGTCATTTGGGTTCCTCATTCTCATGTTCCTGGCTGCTTTTAGAGGTGCTGGTTGTAGCATGCATGGAGGTCTCCCAGCCTGAAGACAGGAACATTGGGGCCGTCCTCGAAGAGGACAAGTTAACTCAAAGAATATCTGCTGAACACTAGTGCAAAGCTAGGTGAGTTTGGCATGTGCTTGGGGATTTTCCTTTGGAAGGAAGTGAGGTTACTTGTAATTTTCATCCTGGTGTCTGAATAACACAGCAGGGAGTAAATGAGAAATGTGCAGGAGCTGAATCCTGGTTTTAAACCATCCTCTGCCCACATGGGGATGTTTAAACAGCTTCAAGCATGTGTGGGATGTGCCAATGGACAGCATTAAAAGGTGTTGCGTTTTGGGGACGTGGGGGAAAGAGACCTTTCTTGTTTCTGGTAATTTCATCTGCCAGACACAGGCAGGTCACTCCTCCTGTGTGGGCTGTCAGGCTCCAGCAACGCTGCTGGTCCAGCCATTGCCCCCCCTGCTCTCCTTCCAAGGGTCAGACAGAGAGTACTCGCTCATGCTGACCCACACCGGTACTTCAGCATGGAGCCTGTCAGAGGAGGGCAACATCTTTTCCTGGTCAATTCTTGCTGCCTGTTGTGAGAGGCAACTTGCACAGAGCTTGGTACCCTGTGAGGATGGCCGGCCTGATGGGGGTGCTTATTTTCCAAAAGGTCCAGCCCTGGCTACCGTGAGCTCTGGTGAAGACCTGGCCCCATGCAGGTGATGGTTGTACCCCCTGGGAGTGTTGTCCTTCATTCTCAGTGCGAACCCAACCAGCTGTGGTGAGAGGTGTGTGGGGAGTATGCTTTCTCAGTGTTTCTTTTTCATCGTCTGAAATGAACATGTTTCTCTGAACTATGGACCTGGCTTCCCATTGAGATGCTGCGCTCTGTGCTAGTCTTTCATTTAATATGCAATTATTTCAGATGTAATTTTCTGTTAGTGGTCGATAGAAGGGGACTCTGTATGGCACAGTGAATGTTAATCACAGGGCTGTTTTCCAAGGGAGTGAATCTGTAGCGTGTTGCGCTGACTTTGATGCAGTTGGGCCCCAGTCCTGCCCCAGCTCCATTGCAGAGCTCAGCACAGAATAACGGTTATTGGACCATTGCTGGACAGCATTTTCACATTTCCTCACCTCATCCTAGCATGGAGTCTCTCTCCCTGGTCCCTTTGCACTGCCTCGCTGTTCTGCCTGGGGCAAAAGCCCTGTGCCATCTCCCTCTCTGCACAACAGACAGTGCTGAAATTGCTTGTGAAGGCTGATATTTCTTGGCTGGGAGACATGCTGGAAGGTGGAGGGGCTGTGGCAACCCATTCATGAAGATGAATGTAATGGCTAGTATTTGCTTTTATTGCGTAAATGAATTCTTTGTACCTTGCCAAAGGGCAAGGGTAAATAATAAGATCTGCCATCCCGTGATCTGAAAGAATTGTGTTGCCTTGGCTTAGTCCAGCCACCACCAGAGAAAAGAGGAGAGTTGAGCACTGCATTAGCAGTAATCACCTTGCAGAGGATGCACAGGCTGTAACAAGAGGTGACATTACCTGCCTGCTCCCCTTCAGCCAAGGGGGGAGCGAGGAACTCGGCTACAGCTGTGGCTCCCTTGTGCGGAGTGCCGGCACTTGGGCACTGCGCTGCCGGGGTCCAGCAAGGACACGGTCCTGCTGCAGGTGAGGCAGCTGCCACCTGGAAGTGCTCCTCGACATTGCTGGTACGGGTCTGCTGGTGCCTGAGCAACGGCCAACACCAGCTAAGGGATGCTGCTGCACGTTGATGGGCTGCGGGAGGAAAAGGCAAGGGCAGCGCTTCACAGTTGCAACTGCTACAGCAAGGGCTGTGCGGGAAACAGAGCTGCGAAACGCTTCATCTCTCCTGCGTGGGAGGAGAAGAATAGAGATGAGATGGGCAGGGAAATCTAGTCCACCCTCACTGATACTTTCTTCTAATCTGTTACACCATGTTAAAGAGCTGTATACGTGCTGGACCTATCTGCCTTTTAAATTAATACTTGCATCATTTCATGCTCCCTGTCTGCAGTTCTCTCTGCTCCCAGGTCAAGGAGGAGACCTTATCTGATTGCTTTTCTGTCTTCTAAGGTCTGCAATTCAGCCTCACTCGAGGCTATCTGTACAGACAGTACCAAATTGTGGCCTCATGGTTTTGTGCAAGTGTGGCGTGGCTCGAGGTACTGCAGAGGTGTTGTTTTGTACCCCTGCCAGGCGATGTGCAGGGAAGACAGGACAGCTGACCTGTAGGGACAAGCCTGAGGCTACCAGGCCTTCTGCAGGGTCTGGGGAGCCTCACCTCAACTCCTTCAGCCTCTGCTGGGCAGAAGTTGGGTGGCTGGAGCAGTGCCCAGTCAGTGTTGCCTTTGCAGCCCCGGGCTGTCTTGTGGGAGTGGTGAGCTGGGGACTGGCTGTGACACGTGAAGGTGCTTACTCTCTTCTGTGGGTCCTCATAGGAGGGAGAGAGCAGGGCAGCAACCCAGAGAGACCATGGCTCCTGTGCTGCCGATGTAGGAAGGCCAGGGGAGCTGAGAGGTTGAGGACAACAATGTGGGAACATTTTTCTCTGGAGCAAAGGGAAGAGTCATTGCTTTAAGGACCTGGGTGAGGTAACTGAGCTGCAAATACAAGCAGGCTGTAGTGAAAGGCCATCATGTCCAGGCTGCCCTGGCACCCCAGGGTGCCTCACTGTCCCGTGGGGACCTTGGTGACCCCAAAAAATGCCTGCTGTGCAGCAGGCTATAGGAAGGAGGAGGAGGCAGAGCACAGGGGTGCAGGTGCTGCTGCCCTGGTGAAAGTAAAGCAGGCACCGGAGCTTTGAGCCTCCCATTGTTCGCTCTCTGTTTGTGTCTCTTGGCTGTGCTGGTGCCTGGAGGAACATTTATGAAGGAGGACAGAGCATGATTCTTTGTCAAAGAACTCACAGGGAGACGCAGGACTCTCTGTGTCCGCAGCACAGCAACATAGCAGCGTTTCTGAATGGCGTGTGTTACAGGAACAGCCCTGACATCTCAGATGCTCATTCAGCGTGATCTTGCCTGGAGGACAAATGCTTCCTCAGGAGGTGGTGTACGCAGCATCCTTACACCCTGTAAAGGATTTCAGAGTGCCTGCATGTCAAGAGCTGATCCTATTTGTAATGCCTCATCCTGACAGTACCCTGGGTGCTGGCACTGGAGCTTGGCTCCACTCTGGGTGCAGCCGAACACTATTTTTAGATGATTGCTATGGCCAGGATGGGAGCTGGTTGTGTACTTTGTGGAAATGAGAAGACAGCACATGCATCCTTCTCCCTTCATGCTGCAGGCTTTGCTGAGGCAGCATGTGTGGAATTGGTAATGATCCTGGGAAGGAGGCTGCCTTGACTTTTGCCTATGGGAAGTAGCAGGGAATTAGAGCTGTGGATCTTGTGGTGTCACCTTGTGCAAAATGGTTAAGAAAAGTACTTTGAAAACCACTCAAATTCTGTAGGTGTGTCTGAAAAGTCTCCCCCTCCACAACTCCAGGCTCTTTGTGCCTTGGTTTTTATGCACAGTGCAGATGATGCTGCCTGTGTGCAGCAGCTTAACCCCTTATGCCAGTAATGACAATATGAAAGGTTTGCAGCAGCTGCTGCCTCGCCATTAGGAGCTTGATCTTGGGATGCTTCGGCATCTGCTGTGTGGATGCTCTTCTGCTTTCAAAAGTGGGGGGCTGAGATGGGTGGGTACCTTTGCCCTCTTTCTTTTGTTTTTACTTTGTTCTTTGTTTCTAGCAGGTATGGATGGGAAGAAATGCAGCGTATGGATGTTTTTACCTCTTGTGTTTACCCTGTTTACATCAGCTGGATTATGGATAGTGTAAGTTACCTCCTGCTGGTTGTTTTTTGTGAGAGCAAGTTAGGCTGGGGCAGTCAGAAGTAGTGCTGTGGTGTGGGCTGCATCTCAGTACAGAGAGTCTT
Source organism: Tetrax tetrax (assembly GCA_009806455.1). Taxonomy (NCBI): domain Eukaryota; kingdom Metazoa; phylum Chordata; class Aves; order Otidiformes; family Otididae; genus Tetrax; species Tetrax tetrax. The sequence goes on from WHYT01017337.1 coordinate 299,391, forward strand.
TTGGGGATGCTCTGTCTTTGAGTTACTGTGGGGCTGCGAAGGTACGTGATAGGGGTAGGGGCCAGTCCATGCCAGTTCATGGCTTGGAGGATCACATTTTTATCCCTGGGCTTCTGTGCTCCCCAGGCCAAGTTTCTGACCTTGCCTTCTTTCTGGCACGTGTTACTGGGAGCTGCCTGAAAAAAAAGACAGATAAAAATGCAAAAATTCCATTTTGTTACATTTTCTTTAAATGACTCAGCAGAGCTCTTGGAAAAGCACTTAGGTGCTGCTTTGGGGTGCAAAGTCAAAATCTGCAGCATCCAGCACTGCACTGACAACCTGCTAGTGGTTTAATGCTGACACCTCACTTTCTTGCTAACACTTCTTACCAAAATGCACACGAGATGTGCATTTCCCTGAGCTGGGCTTTCTCCAAGCATGCAGGCATTCAACTGCAGCATGAATTTGTAAGCAATAAATGTGCGATCGGTTGCTATGCTCAGCCTAAGAAACAGTTATATTTCAGGATACGGCTTTGGCCATCATCTGTGGATGTGGTTTTACAGCAGCAGAGGCAGCTAAGCCATTTGTGTGACCCCTATTGCTTGTTGTTCTTCTTGTTCTATCCCCTCTGTAATTAAAACAGCTTTTGCGGACAGGGGACCCCAGTAAACCAGAAGAATCAAATGATTCAGATTAAAAATGAAAACGTTCTCCTGGTTGGTTACTTTTAAGGCAGCTCAGTTCCGTGATCCTGTTTGTCTACCTGACCACACAACACAGATGCAACACAAAGGAAGGCACGTAGTTAGGCTGGGAAGGGAGCAAACTGCCTGCTTGAGCAGAGAGAGGCACAAGCTGTCTCCAGCAGATCCTGCCAGTGGACTTTGATTCACTTAATATGTTGTGTGAGTGATATTTGGAATTGAAGCCAGGATGAGGTTTTACACTGTTTTCATAGTTTTCTTTTTCTTTTTTTCTTTTTTTGACAGGTACTTTATAGCAGTGGAAGATAACAAAATTCTCCCACTAAATGTACCAGATAGGTAAGAACTCGTTGTGGGCTTTATTTTCAATCACTTGTTTCTTTAGAATAATAAACCAATAAAAGCTAAATGGGAAAGAAAATCTTGAACCTTTGTTCCTATGCATTTATGCCTCATAGGAAACCTGATTCCAAAAGACCACCATATATAAGGTAAGTGAATTATTTTCTTCCAATTACTGTTCAGATTTAATGGTTGTTACTTATGTGCCTTTGCCATCCTAGAGTTACAATGATACACTTTATGTTTTCCAAGTATTGCAGGTGACACACCTCCTGCAAGTTGCGTGTTTAGCCAAGTTATGAACATGGCGGCATTTCTAGGTAGGAACCACAAAGGGAATGTTTCTTTCTCTCTCATAATTTGTTTTAAGAAGTCACTGAAACATAAGTAATATCCCATACATATTGTCCTTGAATCTGATGATGTGAAATTATTTAAACTGTGACTACTACTCATACTACATATACTCACACTCATACTACAGTATGATTTTGTCTTTATTTGTATAAAGACAGAATGAAGCTGGATGCATTTGAACTTTATTGGTTTCTGATTTTTCCTCATGTTTACAATTGTCTCATCTTAGCCTTGAATCTGTGTGACTGTTTTTCATTGTATGGTGGGTTTTGTTATATGCTGTGAATGTGAGATAATTGCATGGGAATACTGGCAAATGCAGCAACTGATTATGCCAAATGTCATCTGTGCTGAAGTCTCCCCTGCCCCACCCCTTCCTAAATTCCATTACTAAATCTGTGGAACTTTACTGGCATTTTTCAGCAGTAGAGGTAACAGGGAAACACCACAAAGAGAAAAAATATCTGAAAAGTACTTGAAATAATATGTCTGTGTTTGGTTCTTAAAACTGTTTGTTACCTTCACTTATACATATTTTGAACAAATTACCCAAACTTAAATGGCAAATAATTCATTATTTTAACCTTGATTTGCTGTTCTCTAATAGTACTTGCATTTATCTTTTCCTAAATAGAGTGATTTATTGTGCTTTTGATTTTGCTCTGAGCTATTTTCTCAAAGTGTGGGTTCCACACTGCCTGTGAAAGGCACAATGTTTCTTTTCAGAAACCTGGGAAATTCAGTTGAGTTGATCTTTGAAATTAATCCAGACCTGTACATGCATGAGTAAGATACTTTAACAATCTTAATCTGACATAATTAAAATGAGGTTTGGGATGTAAAACCTGGTAAAATATGTTTAATCATAAACCTTGACATGAACTTCCTTATTTTCAAGTATCAATTCAGGGTGGAGGTTAGGCAGTTTAGGCATCCTTACACTTTGTTTCTGTGTATGGCTTTGTTTCAAGTTCAAATCTTGATGTACCTATTGAGCCAGGGTCTCAATTAGTAGAAATAATTCTGGCTGCATTTTGTGCTAAGGCAGCGTCTTGCACACATTTTATTTATATGCCTGACACCCAGTGCAGAGTGGTTATGAGGATATGATTTAAACTTCTGATCCCTAAACCACTTAAAACAACATGCGCATAGCATGGTACTTCTTGCGACTGTTTGACAGTGGTGAATACGCGCCAGCCTTTTCAGCAGCCTTTTCAGCTGCTTCCAGGTAAGGCCCCATTTCTGCAGACCACTCTGTTCAACCTTTGTGGACCTGCACCAAGTCCCAGGAAGTCCGAGGGCTTTATGAAAGGGCAGGAATTGGCTTGATGTTCACTCACCATGTGATCTCAGTGGACGTGAGGATAGCAGTTGCTTAAGTGTGAGGGGAGCTGCTGTTGTGAAGAAGGGCAGAAAAAAAAAAAGAAGATATGCAGCTTTTTGAAGCTAAGCTGCACTATATGCTTTCATTGCTGCTTCTTCCCATCGCAAGAAGAAATATAACCAGGAAACCTCCAGACTGTTGTAGGAGCTGTGATGGTAGGTGGCTATCTTGGCCATAGTGATTGTTAAATGTTTGAGTTTAAAATTTTTGTGTTTGAATTTAAAATTTTGGTGCAAAGGACAGCAGAGTTGCTACCCTGGATTTCAAGAAAGCAAACTTTAAGCTACTCAGGGAGCTTACTGGGAATCTGCTTTTGAGGGTTTAGGAGTCCGCAAGTGCTGCTCAGTTTTTAAGAATCACCTTTTAAAAGCACAGGAGCAGGCAATCCCACTGTGTTGTAAGTCAAGCAAGTGGGGCAGAAGACCAGCTTGGCTGAACAGGGAAATCCTTGTGGAGCTCAAGAGGAAAAAGAAGTTGTATGATGTCTGGAAGCAAGGCTGAGCTTCGCAGCAAGATTACAGAGCTGTGGTTTGTATATTCCAGAAGAAGACCTGATTGGCCAAAGCTCAGTTAGAGTTGAAGCTGGACAGTGTTGTGTCAGACAACAAGAAAGGCTTTTTAAAGTATTTTAATAGCAAAAGAAGATCTAAAGAGAACATTGGACTGCTACTTGTTGAAGACTGTCACCTGACTAATAGAGAATAAGATAAAGCAGAGGCAATCGATGCTTTTTTTGCCTCGGTCTTTAGTAATACTGACAGACCTTGGGCTGTTCAGTCCCCTGAGTTTGGAGGACCACAAGTGTGGGAACAGTGACTTTCCATTTGTGGAGACTGAAATTGTAAAGGACCAGCTGTATCGGCTGAATGTTCACAAGTCGCTGGGGCCTCACGGGATTCATCCCAGAGTACAGAAGGAGCTAGGAGATGTAACGGCAAGACCCCGCTCAATCAGCTATCAAAGGTCTTGGGAGTCTGGGGAGGTCTCTGCCGGCTGGAAGCTAGCCAACATTATTCCAATCTACGAAGAGTGTGAGGGAAGACTCGGGGAACTACAGATCTGTTACTCTGACCTCAGTTCCTGGAAAAATTTTGGGGAAGATCATTCTGGGTACTATTGAAAGGCATTTGAATAACAATGCAATCATCAGGCACAGTCAACAACAAAGGGACAGTCCTGTTTAACTGATTTGATATCCTTCTATGATAAGGTCACCCACCTAGTGGATGAAGGGAAAATGCTGGATGTAGTTTTTCTGGATTTTAGTAAGGCTTTTGATACTGTCCCTCACAGCATCTTTCTGGGCAAGTTGTCCAACTGTGGGATGAGCAGGTATGCTGTGCTCTGAGTGAAAAAGTGGCTGAATGGCAGGGTTCAAAGGATTGTAGTGAATGGGGTTACATCTGGCTGATGACCCATCACCAGCGGTGTTCCTTGGGTCTCAGTCCTAGGGCCAGACAGTTCAATATTTTTGTCAATGATCTGGATGCATGAGTTGAATGTGCCATTAGCAAGTTTGCTGATGATACCATACTGGGAGGTGCTGTTAACTCTCTTGAGGGACAGGATGGCTTGCAGAGGGATCTAGATAGACTGGAGCATTGGGCAATGATTAATGGGATGAAATTTAACAAGTCTAAGTGCCAGATTCTGCACCTGGAATGGAGTAACACTGGGCACAAGTATGGGAGAGGAGTGGCTGGAGAGCAGCCCTGCAGAAATGGATCTGGGGATGCTGGTTGACAGCAGGCTCATTAGGAGTCAGCAGCGTGCCCTGGCAGCCAAGAGAACAAACCACATCTTGGGGTGCATCAAAACAGCATCAGCATAGCCAGCTGGTCAAAAGAGGTGATTATCCTGCTGTATTCCATGTTGGTGTGGTGTCACCTTGAGTAGCATGTGCAGTTCTGGGCCTCATGATTTAAGAAGCATGTTAAGGTCCTTGAATGTGTCCAGAGGAGGGCAACAAAACTGGTAACAGAGCTGGAAGATATGCCGAGTGAGGAGCAGCTAAGGCCTTTGGGTCTGTCTGCTTTGGAGAAAAGGAGGCTGAAGGACAACCTCATTGCTCTCTTACAGTTTCCTGAGTATGGGAAGTGGAGAGGGAGGTGCAGACCTCTTCTCTCTGGTATCAGGTTCGGACTGGACATTAGGAAAAATTTCTTTACTGAAAGGGTGGTCAAACACTGGAACAGGCTTCCTAGACAGGTGGTTGATGCCCCGTGCCTGTCAATGTTTAAGAGGCATTTGGACAATGCCCCTAGTACCATACTTCACTTTGGTCAGCCCTGAACTGGTCAGGCAGTTGAACTAGATGATTGTTGTAGGCCCCTTCCAAATGAAATATTCTGTTCTATTCTACCTGTGCTTTGTGGATAAAGCCAACCTTTCCTCTGCTATATTGGGTACTTCTGAGAACTGCTTTTAGCTTGTCCCTCTTTTAGTTTGTACCTGTACAACCTTAGTTGTGTCAAAGCTCTTGCTAGAGAAGAGGAAAACTGCAGAAACCTGCTAGAAACATAAGCATTACTGAATATTGAAAATGACATGTTTTGCATGCTGGAAGGTGACCTTCTAATTCCCTTTTGTCATTCCCATCAGTATTTTAGTAAAACATCACAAAATTTCAGGATTCTGTCCTGTAGAAATAGAAATGAAAAAGTTGACTATCCCAAATGATTACCTGGGGGTGAAAACCAAAAATTGTCTTTTTTTTTTTTTTGGGAGGAACAAAGTGCTCTTGTTTTCAATCATTTGGAGTGGATTGATTCACTAGAGCAAATTGTGAGAGAGTAAATTCAAACATCTTTTGCAGTTTGGCTAAAAGTGGGTATTTTTCACTTACAGTGCCCTTATTTTTCTAAACCATGTTTTTGGTATTATACCAGGAGTTTTGTGGAAAATATAGATCTAATTTGCTAACACAGGAAATTTACAATAATATGACCTGCAGGCTGGCAGTTTGAGCATAAACATGAAAAGGTGTTTGGCAGCAACCAGCAAATTTCCGTGTTCAACTAAATTGCTTTTTAGTGGTCTGGTTTGAATCCCATATAAAGGCCAACTAATTGCCTGGCTTTCTGTGTTGTTCCGTGCAGCATTCCCTAGAGGAAGCAAGAATATACAATGTCAGTATCTCCTGGGGTTATGCTGTATCATATGATATATCATGTATCATATATCTCATGTATCATATCATAGCACTTGGGCTAATTGTAAGCTTGGAAGGACTGCTCTTCCAGTCTTTGTGGAATATTGGAGCAATATTTTGGCTCCTCCAAGAGAGCTCAGTGCTTATGAGTGGACTGAAACTTGGTGCAAGCCCAGCTGCCACAGTGTGGATGCATGGTGTGTTTGTGATAGACTTTGTGCTGGGAGCTTCACAGGAAAATAAGAAGGTGCTCTTTTTTTCCCCCAGACAATTTGCAACCCAGACTCTAGACAAAACATCATGAGAAAAGGAAGCATGGGAGCTTGGCGTAACTGGATTACAAGAGAAATGCTTCCTGTGCTTAGTCTCATCCGTGACTAAGCAGGAGGGGACCATACGCTAAACTAATAATGCACCTTGCATTCTGTTTCCTTCTCAGCACTTGTCGTGGCTGTCCTGCGCTTCATTCAGCTAAAGCCAAAGGTGCTAAACCCTTGGCTGAACGTCAGCGGCCTGGTGGCGTTATGCTTGGCCTCATTTGGGATGACCTTACTCGGCAACTTTCAGGTACTACACTCCTGGCTTGGACTGCTGTGTCCATGCTGTGAGGTTCCTGCTTTTATAGCAGATCGGCTTAGGTCTTTGAACTGCCTGTTATGTGAGCTCAGGAGATAACATATCTGGGGGTGCCCCAGCTGGCCTGGTGCCTGCTCTGCCACTCTATCTGCTGCTTACGTGGCTCCAGTGACACGCTGAGATGAAGGGCCAGTGACACGCTGAGATGAATGTATTCCCAGCAGGATTTGCACCTACGTGTTTACACTTGACCTGCTGAGAGGCAGAGCAAGGAACCTATTGAATCTCTTGAGTCCTGATGGTTGGCACAGATGGTCCTGTAAAAGGATTGAGCTGGAAGTTTACACACACGTCTGTGCGAACAGATGTGCAGCTGCCCATACAGATTTAGCAGACAGTTCGGTGTCCTTCGTTTAAAATACTTGTTTATATCCACCTCCTGCTTCTCCTCAGACTGGCCACGAGAGGGACACAGCAGAGGAGTGCTAGGGCTCACCCTCATGGGGAGGTGCCTGGATGAGGTCCCTCCAATTCTCCAGCTGTTGTGCAACATTATACAAACAAACAAACAAGCAAGCAAGCTGTCAGTGCAACAACGTTGCTCTGTAGGGTTGGGTGTCCACTGTGATCACGAGTGTGTCTGTTAGGTCCGCAGTGAAAATAATGGCATTAGAGTCAGTGGCACTTGGATTTCCTCATCCCTTTGCTGTCTCTGATGCTCTGCCTCTCACTGGGGTGCAAGTAATGGCCCCCAATAATGGCAGGAACTGAGAAAGGTCAGTGTAGGCTGGCTTCTTTCCTGGCTTTGCAGGCAGAGACCTGTCTTTCCTGTCAATACAGAAAAGGTACTTGTTTTGTGAAGGGTGAGTACTTGTTTGGGTTGTGGAGCAATTGCAGGAACTTTGTGTCCTTTACAGTCTTTTTTTTTTTTTTTTTCTGAATGAGGTGTGAGATAATTTGACTGGTTTGGACCTGGTCTTCCTAACTCCACAGCACAAGCAAAAAACTTGAAGTCTTGTTTTTTTCATGAGAGCTTGCCAGCTAGGAACTATGAGGCTTTTGTAACAGCCTTGTCTAGATGTGAGAAAAGTATTTCTAGTACAGGGCAGGCACTAGGAAGCCGTTTCAACCTCTCCTTCCTTTTTTCCCTCCTCAAAGCAAATGATTGTTATTTGAAAGTGGATACTTTGAATCATTCCTGGTCATAAATTCTGAACTAATTATCCTCACCTTGTTAGTCACCTGTATCCTTGCTTAGATCTTTTGCCAAACCATGAAAGCATGTAGTAATGAGACCTTAGTCCATGCTTTTCCCTGCCTGGCTGCTAAGCCGAATGTGGCATTAAATATTTCTGGAAAACTACAGTTCGTGTGTGTTAGAGGGACATTATGGCTGTGAGTCCCTTGCAGTGCAGGATACCTTGGGAAAGGCAGCTCAATCCCATTTTTTGCCTGTACTATGATTTGGACCTATTCTTGAAAAAAATCTCAAGGTAGGCAGGAGAGGGGAGAGTTCAGTGGAGGCCCAGTAGTAGACTGTTATCTTGTAGATTGCATCGTTTGATGAGAATTTGTTAAATCACTAAACAGGAATCAGGGCTGCATGGAGGAATTACAGACTGTTGGTTTCTTTTCTAGAAAAGCCTCAAAGGCAGAAGGAAAAGGGAATTGTCAGGCTTAAGTCTTGTCTACGCTGGGCTTTCTGTATGGAATTCCAGCCTCAAGGGATCTCTTTGCAGATTTTTGCTCATTGAACCTGGCTATCCTTTTACCTTGCAGTATTGCACAGTCACTGAGCCCTGTGAGACATGGGAGCCCAAAGAACAGAGAAGCACTTGCACTCCAGAGAGGCTGGGTTCATATTACTCCAATGGTCAAGAATGGGCAGCAGAGAGAACAGGCAGTCAGGATTTTGGGTGGAAGACACTTGCCAAACCACGAGCATGTGTCTTTGTTTTGGCTTGTGCTAGCTCAGTGGAGGTGTCAGGGCTCTGGCTATTCTCTGTCCCAGGCAGCACTGCTCCATGCAGCTGGCCCTGAAGGTTCCACAGTTTGCTACCATGGCCAGGAGCTCTACAAGACTCCAGAGGGTTGTCCTTGCCTGCCCTGGCCATTACATCAAGCCAGGATTTATTTCTGAGCTCTGCGTTGGTGATTCTTATCAGGCAGCTGTGGAGGCGGTCCCCAAGCAACTGCATTTTCCACTGTGCTTGGGCTTTGGGCAGATCTGCTTGATTATGACAGCTGTCAACTCATCTTGGTTATGTTGTACCTTACACTTCTACCAGAAGAAGTTATACAGCATCTCTGTCTCACCTCTCATCTCTGAATCTCAGTGATTCCCACTCTCATCTATCCCACCCCAGCAGCAATCCAGGTAGCTAGCAGATAATTCCTGTTGCGTCCAAAGAATCACCATTTTGTTTGTTCCTAGCTTTCCAACGATGAGGAGATCCACAATGTGGGCACGTCACTGACCTTTGGCTTTGGGACCTTGGCATGCTGGATCCAGTCTGCCCTCACTCTCAAGATCAACCTGAAGAATGAGGGACGGAAAGTTGGGATTCCACGAGTCGCCCTGTCGGCCAGCATCACCCTCTGTGTGGTGCTTTGTATCCTTTTGTCCCACTCCTTGGGAAGCCAGATATCATAGGTGTCTGACACTCTGCAGCAGGGAACGTTGGCTCTTCTCACATCGTCCTAGGATCTCAAAGCGTTCAGGAGTGCTACTCAGCTTGTCTTCATGGCTTGATCCTATGCTTGGCTCATTTTGCTACTTGTGTTTTACCAGGAAGCACTGCTTCACAGATGGGCTCACTTCCTTCATAAATTTCATAAATGCAAAGTTTCTAAAACTTCTTAGTGATATCCAAAGTGGCTACAATATTGAATAGTATCTGTGCAATTTAATGGCATCACTACTTACCTGCACAGTAGTGTTTAAGATTATGTAAGATACTGAGATAAAAATTCTCAGGAGAACAAGGGAAGAAATCATATTTCTGAATATGAGAAGATTTTGTTGTTCTTGTTGAAATGCTCCAGGGTGCTATATCCAGCTTTGCCTTTTAAGACAGTTATCACAGTCAAGAGCTGCTGGGTCATGTGGACTTCAGGTAAGACTTTACAAATGGGATTTGGGCTGTGAGGTCTGTGGTCATGCAGACTGGATGTTCACGTGGCTTCCTCTCCACCTTGTGCCTGTCAGCCCCACTCCAGCCCTTCTGTTTGCACCAGCACTCGTGTGCCCTGGGTCTTTGTTTAGGGTGGATCCATTCACGGCATAGTTGCATCAACATCAATGCTGGGATAAGCAAGAGGGCAGGAATAAATGGTGAAGAATAAGCTAGTCTCCCTCTTCGGGGAATAGCCTGTTTTTAAAACAATTCCTTAGTCACTTGACTGGTTTTGAACATTTCAGTGAGTGTCCAGAGGAACAGCAGATTGGTGTGAAGAGGCAACTGTCTGTTGCCTCTTAAGGTTCCTCGCAAAAAAAATTGTAGCTGAGCATCATGCTTTGGTGTATGTCATGTAGGAGTTTGCCTGATTCTTGTGGTGCTCCCCTCCTCTCCTTGCCCACAGCTCCCCCAGGATGTGTTTGGGGTAGGTCTCCATGTGAGGAGCTGCGCCAGGCTCCTGTTGCGCTGCTGTGTTCGGAGGTTTCTGCCAGGCTGGGAGCAGGAGCAGCAGGGAAGCCAGGGAGGGTGTAGCTGCTCTTGTACTGACACGCTAGCTGCTCCCAGCCCAGCCCTCCCAGCTGGCTGGCTGCTTGGCACTGAAGGCCTTGGGCCCTCTGTGGAGGCGAGTAGGCTGAGGCAGGAGTCCCGCTCCCCTCCTGCCCCACACTGGCTTTGCAAAGGCTTGGGGCTGTCTCCCCACCCCACACAGCTTGTTCCCTTGCACTACAGGGAAAGTAGAAGATCCTTAAAGCCAGACACAGAATGCTGTTTGCTGAAATTAAGCTTTGGTTGCTTACACTAAACCCAAGATGAAAAGTCTTTAATTGCCTGCTTTGTGCAGTTAAAGCATGGGAGACACCACTTGTTTGTTTGTTTTACCTGTGAAGATGTGTGATCCTGCATTCTCAGAGTACAGAAGAAATCCTGAGAGATGGCAGAGCCAGTAGGCTTAGAGGAGATGTGTGTTGAGCTGGAGCAGGTCCCCAGCTCAAGAAGATGTGCTCTGCTTTAGGGAAGCTGAGAATTGCTTTCAACACAACCCGAGGCACAGCAGTGAGACCCTGATGCCAGGCAATACGTGGTCTGAGCACACAGGTACATGAGCCAGGAAGACAGTTTCTGGCTCTGGCAGCATTCTTTTTCCTTTCAGTATGACATGCTGTACTGTGTAGACTGATGCTTCCGGATTTCACAGAAAGGGATGATTTTGCAGGTGTTCTAAAGAGAATGAAAGATTGCACAGTGTAGGTTGAAGGGTGTTCCCATTCCTTGCAGTGCAGAGATCTTTTCCAGCTCCTGCTGGGAGGCTTGTGGCAGGTAGGGGCCCACAGCCAGATCCCCATCTTGCTGGCTGTGTCACTGGCTAGTTAGATGTTCAAGCAAGTCATTGACTTCTCTGTGTCCAAGTCTTTCCCTCTGTAAATGTTTATCAGGCTGAATTAGGATCAGGAAGCTCTGGTCCGTATAGGAGAGCTGCTGCACTCTGGGGGCATTGTTGGACACCTGACATCCCTTCCATCTCTGGTACCACATTCACGCTCTCCTGATGATGGCTAGCTGGGTTGACTGTCATCTGGGTGACTTTGATTGTTAAGATTTTATTGTCTTCCCTGTTGGCTTTTTCTCATCCTGGTAGGTGTCACTGCTCCCACTAGTTCTCCTTGACTTTCCTCTTCCAGATTTCATCCTCATGGCGCAGGGCATCCACATGCATGCTTCCAGGATCCAGTGGGGTCTGGTGATGTCCTTCTTGTGCTACTTCGGCACCTTTGCAGTGGAGTTCAGGCACTACAGATTTGAAATAGTTTGCTCTGAGTACCAGGAAAACTTTCTGAGCTTTTCTGAAAGCTTATCAGAAGCCTCGGAGTACCAGACGGATCAAGTGTAGCCTGCCCTCTGGCAGTGGGGGAGGGGGGCAGGTGTGGTCTCATGGATTAAACATGACCTCATTTACACTTTTTTGATGAGTTTGTTTTCATGTGCAATCATGATCGTATTGCCAAAGGGCTCTGAGGGTGGCTGTCTCATTAAGAGCCAAACAAAAATAGCTGTCTGCTGGAAGAGGAGTGGATCCTTCTCAGCAGCAGCATGAGAGAGCACAAGCTGTTCAGTTTGTGCTACCAGTGACTCTTTCTCAGTGGCTCTGTCCACTCCTGTTCTTCAAAACATTCAACAGCCAGTCCTTGTGATGCCCCTCCGAGACAGGCACTCCTCTGCCTGTTCTGCAGATGAAAGAAATGGACTTCTCCAGGCACCAAGAATCTTCAGGAGTTGCCAGTTCCCAAGTCACCAGACTGCATTTTTCATGTGTTTTTTGCATTGTTTTCTTTGCTGACGACTGGTGTAACTTGGTAGGGTGAGAAAGAACACCTGTGTCTTCTGGACTTGGAATCGGGCAGCGGAAGACCCCAGCTGACTGGCTTCTATGGCGAGGCTTCCAACCTGGAAAGCAGCTGATGGTAAAGCCGGATTTGGGAGAAATTGTGCTGTGATCTGGAAGTGAGACTTGTCCGATGCTGCCTTGTAGCTGAGCAGAACATCCCCAGGCCAGAGGAGATGGCACAGCAGGGTGTTGTGCTCAAATTCATGTTTCAGACCCAGCGGTGGGGACTGGTGGAAGCGAGATGCTGAATTAAGATGGGAATGTCTGTGTGCTCTGAAGATGACCCAGAAAATGCTGCTCTTTCTAAGTGTGTAGTGCTTCCACCACATATTATGTGTAATATTTCAAAAGCATTTTTTTTGTTCACTAGGGGGAAAACATTATGTTGGAGACACTGGGCTTGCCTGCAATGAGAACAGAACCACTGCAGATGGTTCTGGGCATAGGGTTTGTTTTTTCTCCTTGTGCACGTAGAAGTCAAACTTCAGACACTCTGACACTAGGCCTGGGCTCCAGACTCCTCAGCGTGGCCAGTTGTCCTGAGTTGAGTCTGACACAGGTTTAAGCGGGCTTCCAAGGTGCAGGGAGGCAGTTCTGCCCCAGAGGCTGCGTGATGTGGCCTGAGGGCTGGACATGCAGGAATGGAACAACAAAACCAGAAGGGCTTCTCCCTCCCTGAAAGGAGGTTTTCCAACAGAACGTCGTTTTTTCAAAGAAAAAGCAGGAGCTCAAGGGCCTGGTTCAAAAACCTGATTTTGGGAAGGCTGCTGTATTGGCTGGGCAGGGGAGCGATGGGAGTTCTCATGAACATCGCTCCTGTTTTCCTCCACAAGTCAGGCTCAGCTTAGGTTTGTGTCTTGTCTGAGCTGCAGAAAAATAAGCAGAAATTAAAATAGTGGCAAAAGGCGTTTGAAGGGGAAC
>WHYT01017337.1:323748-337199 GCA_009806455.1 Tetrax tetrax
GAGTACCAGACGGATCAAGTGTAGCCTGCCCTCTGGCAGTGGGGGAGGGGGGCAGGTGTGGTCTCATGGATTAAACATGACCTCATTTACACTTTTTTGATGAGTTTGTTTTCATGTGCAATCATGATCGTATTGCCAAAGGGCTCTGAGGGTGGCTGTCTCATTAAGAGCCAAACAAAAATAGCTGTCTGCTGGAAGAGGAGTGGATCCTTCTCAGCAGCAGCATGAGAGAGCACAAGCTGTTCAGTTTGTGCTACCAGTGACTCTTTCTCAGTGGCTCTGTCCACTCCTGTTCTTCAAAACATTCAACAGCCAGTCCTTGTGATGCCCCTCCGAGACAGGCACTCCTCTGCCTGTTCTGCAGATGAAAGAAATGGACTTCTCCAGGCACCAAGAATCTTCAGGAGTTGCCAGTTCCCAAGTCACCAGACTGCATTTTTCATGTGTTTTTTGCATTGTTTTCTTTGCTGACGACTGGTGTAACTTGGTAGGGTGAGAAAGAACACCTGTGTCTTCTGGACTTGGAATCGGGCAGCGGAAGACCCCAGCTGACTGGCTTCTATGGTGAGGCTTCCAACCTGGAAAGCAGCTGTCATCTGGGTGACAGATGTAAACTGTAAAGCTGGATTTGGGAGAAATTGTGCTGTGATCTGGAAGTGAGACTTGTCCGATGCTGCCTTGTAGCTGAGCAGAACATCCCCAGGCCAGAGGAGATGGCACAGCAGGGTGTTGTGCTCAAATTCATGGTTCAGCCCCAGCGGTGGGGACTGGTGGAAGCGAGATGCTGAATTAAGATGGGAATGTCTGTGTGCTCTGAAGATGACCCAGAAAATGCTGCTCTTTGTAAGTGTGTAGTGCTTCCACCACATATTATGTGTAATATTTCAAAAGCATTTTTTTTGTTCACTGAGGGGGAAAACATTGTGTTGGAGACACTGGGCTTGCCTGCAATGAGAACAGAACCACTGCAGATGGTTCTGGGCATAGGGTTTGTTTTTTCTCCTTGTGCACGTAGAAGTCAAACTTCAGACACTCTGACACTAGGCCTGGGCTCCAGACTCCTCAGCGTGGCCAGTTGTCCTGAGTTGAGTCTGACACAGGTTTAAGCGGGCTTCCAAGGTGCAGGGAGGCAGTTCTGCCCCAGAGGCTGCGTGATGTGGCCTGAGGGCTGGAGGTGCAGGAATGGAACAACAAAACCAGAAGGGCTTCTCCCTCCCTGAAAGGAGGTTTTCCAACAGAACGTCGGTTTTTCAAAGAAAAAGCAGGAGCTCAAGGGCCTGGTTCAAAAACCTGATTTTGGGAAGGCTGCTGTATTGGCTGGGCAGGGGAGCGATGCGAGTTCTCATGAACATCGCTCCTGTTTTCCTCCACAAGTCAGGCTCAGCTTAGGTTTGTGTCTTGTCTGAGCTGCAGAAAAATAAGCAGAAATTAAAATAGTGGCAAAAGGCGTTTGAAGGGGAACTCATATTGTATCGCAGCATTTCTGATAGAGATGGAAAAGGCATGAGGGCATTCAGTCTTCTGCAAAGGTCAGAGACCTCTCCTGAAAGGAGAACATTTGAGAAAAACTTCTATCAAAACTAGTGTAAGTAGAAAGCTTTCAGCCAGCCCTTTACTTATCTTCCGTGGGCCAAAATTTGTTCTCAGGCAGCTGTGTTATAAATCCAGAGCATCTCCAGCCAATGGATGGTTGTCATTGGACTGCGGAAAGCCTCCTCCTTGTAGCTGTGTCATTACTGGGAAGCTTTCCTGAAGGGATGTGCTGAGTGTGGCCCAAGGGCACAGCAGCGTAAGGCGCAGGGCTCCCCTGCAGCCCATCCGGGGAGCTCCTCCGGGGTGAGGGCAGGAGGGGACAGCCTGGAGAAGATGCAGGTGGGGATCCTCTTACACGGGCACAAACACTCAATGCATATGGAGCACAAAATAGGAATTTGTTTTAAGGGTGTTTTACTGTAAATAGTCCACTGTGACTTTTTTTTAATCAATTAATACTTTCAGTTTATGATTTTATATTTTGTAATTTTATCAAAGGAAAAAAAAGATGATGTTAGTGATTTTTTTTTTCTTTCTCTTCTTTTCCTATATGCAATCCAAACTGAACTTCAGGTTTTTCGTGATAACTCTGTACATTTCTTACGAGTATTTCTAACAAACAAACAGCACATTTCAGTACGACTAAATGATAACTGATATACACTGAAACATGACCACTAAATAAAGTGCTTTTATGGAGAAAGTGAGTTTTATTTTTGTCCCCTACCCCATGCATAGCTTTCTGATGGCAAAGGCGAAACAAAAGGTGAGTATTTACAGTGTCATGAGTAAAATTAACACTTAAGGAAGCCAAGGACTATTCAGCCATGCAGATACTCTTATTGTAACAGTACTAATTAGCAGGTTCTTTCTAGGAGGAGGATCACACGTTTCACAGCCCAGAAAGGCATCCAGAGTAGCTATCGCACAGCCTTGCCTGGTACCATCAAAGTTTAAGAAGGGCAATGCTAGCATGATGTGGTTTCCTCCCCCAGTGCCTGTTTCTTGCTTGCTCTTTACACAGCAGCCTCCCTCAACAGGGACAGCTGTAGGTGCAGATCAGAGCTCAGGAAGGCAACACGCACATTAGTATTCTGTTTCAGCCATCCATGAGGGCAAGCTCAAGCACAGCCACGCAGGAATGAGTAAGTAGCAAGGGACACCCATGCACGAAGTGCCAGCCCCAGGGAACTGGGGTTTCAGACTGCCTCTGCCTCCACTATTACTAGGTATAACCTAGCTGTGGCTCTCCCTCCTGCACCCCTGCTGAGCCCCTACTGAAATTGTAAGACGGTCAGGGAGGTAATATAGCTTCCTTGGCAGGACAGGATTGGCTGCCTTAGAAGGACGGGGGAGGGAGAAAGCAGGAAAACAAAAGCATTCACAGGTTTTAAAAAAGAGATTTGCCTTTAGGTGCTGGGATCACTGGTGATAGACAGGAAGGCTAAATACAGGCATGGAGTGAACAAAATTAAAGGAAAGTTGTGTTTTTATTTACTACATTAGGAAAAGCTCCATGACCACGTAATAGAAATTGGCACAATTTAGGTAGGGTGGGTGAAAAGGTCAAGGTTTAAATTCCCATTAAATGCAGAGGATATGTCCATCAGAAGCAGTTTGTTAAGGTTTGCTCACAGCTGACCAGTGTGACAGGGTGATGTCGGCTACTGAGAAGGAGCTCCACTGACCCGTGCTAAGGGAGATACTTCAAAAACGTGGGCAAGCTGACTTTGTTGTTCAGCCAGTTGGATCCCATAGCACAGCACCACGATGCAGCAGTGAGGTGGGTCTAGAATTTAACTTTTAAAGCTGTATTTATATATACTCCATTGTGGTAGGCTGGCTGTATAGCTCTAAGCAGCTTCCATGTGCAAATTGTTCTGTTTTATACCTAGACCTGCTGTGGATACAGCCAAGGTTTAATTTGTTCCTGGTCTAAAGAGCTTGCCTGCAGCAAGAGCTGGCTTGTTCCATGGCAGCCCAAACCTACTGTATAATAGCCCACATTTTGCATTTTCCTTTGGGCATCCTAACCCCGCTAAGTTTGAAAGTTCTAACTTAGTCAGAAACCCTGTCAGCAGGGAGATGCTCATATTCCCTCCCGGTCCCCTGAGGTCTCTCTGGGACAGGGGGACATATACCTTGTTTGCAGACTGTTAATAAAAATGACAGAGCTCATGGCAGGTTGTCTCAGCACCAGATTTCCATGTCTGAGTCTGAAGGAAGCATCCCCAGAGCTAATTGCTAGCTAGGAAAGGGGAGGAACAGCAGGGTGTGTGGGTGCTGCTCATCACTTGGTTCCCAGCTCCAGTTGGCTGCTGCAGGCCTCCATCCTACTGCACAAGGGTCTTCGCACCATACTCTCCATCCATACCTGCCTGCCCTCGTCGCAGGTCCAAGACATGATGTGGATTTGGTTTTAAAATCTGATTATGGACAAAATTACCTAATGTTACACAAGGACAATTCAGGTGAAGCACAGTCTTTTGTGCGAGCATCACTTTCCCTAAGTGGAGGAAGGCAGGAAAAGTTCAGTGAAAGATGAGATGAGGCTGTAATACGATTTCTCATCGTCTGTCAGTCCTGCATTGCCTGGTCTGATCACCACAGCCACGTGAGTATCCGCTTCCTCGGCCGCGTTGGCTTCTGAAATAGAGGTGAGGAGAGTGGAGATGAGATGTGCTTATTGACCTCTCCACGTGAGAGTCATTAAGGCTTGAAGATGCCCCAGAACACTAAAGTGCTATTAAAGGCTGAGACTGGGAGGGAAGCGTTTATGCGTGAGGCTGCAGGGCTCTAGAGAGGGAACAGCTCCCGGCAGAGCTGCTGCTGCGTGACAAGGGTGGACAGGAACTGGCCGCGTCACCATCTCCTCCTCTCTCCCAGCTGATGGCTATCCACGGCACTGTGCAAGCAGCACGCACCAGCAGCTCAATTCCTGTCCTGAAGAAGCTGGCCTGTGGTGTTAGCGAGTCCAACACCCCCCTCCAAGCTTCCTTCGCTCCCCGAGCAGAGCAAGAGGCCACAGGAAACGGCAGAGGGAAAAGGAGGTAACTGCAAGCTCCCACCAGCTCTGTTCCCAGGGCTGGGGAGGAGGTAAGGGCTAACTCCTGAGGGCAGAGCTGACTTAGACAGAGATCACAACCCAGTGCTATTTCTGCCAGAAAGACATTTCCAGCAAAGGCAGGAAATCAAATTAGCTTCCCGAGCCTGGCTTTCCAGGGGTCAAGTCTTGTGAGCAGGAGCAATGTTTTGTAATGGTAAGTGGCACAAAGAACCAGCCCCCACACGTGCTACATAGCAGCACAGCAGGTATCGTCTGTTCCCCTGAGCATGGGTCATAAAAAACGCTGACCCTGTTTGCAAATGGGGCATGCCAACTGCTTCAGCAAATGCTCCACTCTGCTTTAACAGTCTCTCCCTGTTTGCTGGTGCAAGGGCAGGTTTTGTACTTGACCTATTTTCCCTCATTGCAGCGCTGCTCACAGATATCCCACTGCTGTGTGAGAACCTGGATGTGCAAGGAAGGAGCATGGCAGCAGCCAGGGGGATGCCACCTAAGCAAGGTGGTCTGCAGCCCTTCTGGGTGCTTGTGACAAGTCAGCAGCACGCATGTAAAGAGCACCTGCTTCCCTCACACAGGCGAGAGCCAGCAGGACTGGCAAGCCACCTACCTCGAGGGACATCCGTCAGGAAGAGGATGTTGTTGGTGGCGCACCCGATACTGGCGGCAATCCTTCTGTAGCTCTCACTTTCTACCTTGGGGCCTATTTTGGTATCAAAGTGGCCATCAAAGAGCTGAAAGAGAGATAAAAGCAAAGGCAGTTGCTGAGTGCCACCTGAAGAGCAGGGCTTAACCTCACTCCTGAGCAAGACATCCCCTTTCCTTTCTACCACAGTAATGGGGGGTCAATGCAGCCATGCTAGCATACTCAACTGGCCGAGCTTAACTCCCACGGGTCAAACCCACTGCCCCACCTTCCTGTCCCAGACTCTACTCAGAAAGCGTTACGGCAAGGGCAGTTGTGGGAGGGAAGTGCTCTGCAGAGGGAGAAGCTGTTAAGGAAGGTGATAAGGTTATCTACCTCTAGGATATCACCTTCTGTAGAGTATCCAAACAGAAGCTTCTGGGCTTCAATGCTGCCTGAGGAGTAGATATAGACCTTCATCCCCGCTTCCCGCCACTTCCGGATGGCTGGAACCACGTCCTCGAAGATTCTGGAGCAAAACAGGGCAGCAGGTAAGGGAAAACCCAGAGGTACCTGAAGGGACACCTTTAGCCAAGCACTGTGACAACTGTCCCATTAGTTTGTCCAGGGACTTCATGCTCAATCTGCCCAGGGATTCTGCAAGCAGAGTCTGTTTCAACAGGTGATATATTCTCAGCTCCAGCCAACTGAGCAGCTCATTGACTGCTACACACACAGCCGCTCTGACAAGCTGTGTCAGACATTTGGCAGGAGTTCTCCAGCCCCTTCAATTTGGAGAGTGGAGCAAATACTGGGGGAAATGCATCCCTCTGCTTTTCTCTGCCAGGGAGGACAGAGAAGACAGGCTCTTGCATCCTGAATCCCACCTGCCTTGCAAGCTACATAGGTTTCCCTGTTGGTAAGAGCTATAGCCATAAGCTGCATCCATATGGGGCAAACCCATCCCACAGCTTCAGGCTCTGACCACGCGCAGGGAGGAGCTGAGAAGAGGTTGCAGCCGCGGGAGGTAAATGAGCAGCACTGTACAAACTGTTTGAAGCCACACAACAACTTGGGAAAGGACTGTCCCCTAAGGGACTGAGGTCAGAGCTACTCAGCAACTCAGTCAGCTTGTACAGTACTACCTGTGGGTTAGATACGTTCCTGGCTTAAGCGCATCGCAGAGGATAAACCAGCTCCTGTTCACTAGGCGGCGGCATCCCTCTCCTTATTCTTCTGGTCTTGCAGAGTGCTAGGAAGGCAAGATATCAGTCTAGCAATGGGCTGACAAATCTAAAAATGTGGGCTCTGTCTAACTCCTGGGTTGAGTAGCTGCCAGAAGACAAGCCCAGCGGCAGGAAGTGAAGCTGTGAGAGAGGGAAGGAGGACCAAAGCCAAGGCAACTGCTGTATAACTGCTAACAGACGTGTCTGTCGGTTCCCTCATAGCCTTCTCATTATACCACAAGACCTCTCCAGTGCTGCACTTACATGTATGTAAAAGCTCTTTGTATGCAAAGGACATTTACAAGATGACCCATGTACTGCAGGAAACTGAAAGCTATAGGATGCTCAAGAGGGACAAAGTGAGGCTGAAAATAAGTTCCTCAATAATACATGGTTGATAAGGAAAGGCCACAACAGCTCAGAAGTGCAGAGAGGGGTTTGGGTTTGATGTGTCAGAAGGATGGAGAAAGGAGCTGGAGGAGACATGATCCCCAGCGAACTGAGTTTTCGTCCCAGTCCAAATCGCAGCCTTCCCACCTGCACTGCACAGCTCTGTGTGGCCACTTGGGCCAAGGCTCAAAAGTACTGCCCCAAAAAGGGGAGCTGAGCACCTGAATGCCTGAAGAAAGAGGACATGAAACAGATGCAAAAGGAGATGTTGGACTGAGTTTTGCAGACTTGCAGACTTGCCCTTTCTTCATCTCCAGTTTCTTGGCCACCTCCTCAGGACGTTGTTACGCTATGTATTTTTTTTTTAAGTAGTTAATTTTTTTTCATAGTTATTTATTAAATGTCTCTTGTGTCAGCTGAAAGTATTTTGAGGTTGTATGGCACCTGCAGAAACTCCCAGCCACTCTCATGTTTTCATGTGCTGAGTTCAGTGCTTGGATTTCAGACACTGATGTGCCAGATACAGTTGGGTGAGGGGGAGATTTTAGAGACCTCAGTTCTTGAGTGCTGCCAAGCAGCAAGGCTAGCTCCACACGTTTTGGGCTACTATAAGACAATTACCCCTGTTTTTGAAAAGAAAACCAACAGGATGCCTGTCCCTTGACTTGCTTTTGGGTTTTGCTGCTTTCTGTGGTGGATGCTTATATTTTTCTATGAACTCTTTTTCTTCTTCCACCTTCTTCCTTTGGCAAAACACTTCGTGACCTTAAGAGTTTCTTTTACTTTCTTAGGAACTTGCATAGTTTTACCAAGTATCTCTTGACCTAAATAAGAAGATCAGGCTTAACTCCAGTTGTCCTTACTTATGTACCCTTGTGTTGTGGCTGAAACATAAAAAGGAGCTTGAAGACAAAAAGAAGTGGAAAGGTAGGAAAGGTAAGAGACAAAGCAAGAGGAAACAACTGAAAGGAGCTGACCCTGCACCCCTGGCTTATTTAGGCTTGTTTCAAAATGTGAGTGCAATTCAGAGATAAAAAATTCAAGATGGAGAACTGTAAGAAGTTCATACTTGTGCCTCAGTCTCTTGGTTTACCAAGAAATCTTTGTAGAGGAATCTTGAGACATTTTCTGAATTTTTAATGCAGAAGAAAGTTGTCCCCGATGAATGTTCTGCCAGTCACAGCAGCTGAATTGCTCTGTGTCACACCGCCATTACCTTGTTCTGTTTCTCAGACCCAGTCTCCTTTATGGACTCTGCCTAGGTGGCTGGAGAACTGGCTGTTCCCCAGCATGTACCTGTTGATTATTCCTTAAGGAGAAACACTCTCACCCACTTGTCATCTTTCCAGTGGGGTCTGAGATGACTTGGTCAGTACCGAGGTTACTGTAAGCTTTTGGTTCCCTAGATACAAAGATTATGCTCAAGAGATTTGTATTTCACAGCATGATCAAGTTTGAAATGAAGTGTCTGCAGTTGGTTCCAGGACAGCAGTGGCCTGGCTTAAGCCATGACAGAATGTAAATGTATTGGCTTCTCCACCAAGGTAATAATCCTACTTGCATTTGTACGTGGGGCTGTTTCCAGGAATAGCTTATACAGCTATTCTGCTAATGGATGTCTAGGAAAGATGCACCCCATACCTGCCCCAGGGAAAGGGGCACACAACTACCCCCCCCCACAATTACTCACTCTCCTTTGACGTGCCCAGTTGCATAGGCTGCCCTCCACATGTGACCCTGCAGCTGCTTCAGGGCTGTGGTCTTCCTGTCCAGAGACATCTGCCAGTGCACGTTGTCTACGACCGCCTGGATGACCCTCTCCATCTCCTCTTCCCCACTTCCACTCTCCAAAGGGATTGGCACAGCCCCATCCAAGCTGGAGTCCTCCTGTGCCTGGAAATAATCCATGATAAAAAAAAAGGTGAGGGAAGAGGTCTCAACATCTCAGTTTAGGAAAGGGGTCTAACACCTGCATCAATGCATCTCTGTGCAGGACAGAGCTTACTGCTCTTCACACAAAGAGTTACAACATTGTTTGAATGCTTTTCTCAATAGGAAATTCAGACTTCAGTAGTGTCTAGAAACACTTGCTTGGATTGTACTTTCCAAACCTAACAATTAGCACTACCATAACTCTACCGTAAATACTCTAATGAGAATGATACTTGCTTAAGTAAGTATCAGTAATTAATTATTCAGTAATTAAGTATTTAATTACTGAAATTAAGGCAAAGAAACAAATGCATCTGTTGGCCTCAGACAGCCACAGGTTTCAAATTGATGCTGCGTCCCTGTACGAAGCCAGGATACACTGCCCTGTGCGGAACAAGTACCCTGCCATCCCTCCACGCTGCTTCCCAAACAGGTATCTAGAAGCTTCCCAGGTATCTAGAAGCCACAGGCAGCAGATTCAGCAAGAGAAGGGCACAGTGCAGACATGAAGCTGAAAAGACTTGGTTTGACACCCACTTAAAGGCCATGAAGACTAAGGTGAGCTGAGGGAAACAGCTGAGCCGCTGCCTACCCAGCACCAACCCTTCCCTGAGCACAACCTCAGGGTTTGGGTGGGGAAGAATCAGCCCACCAAAGCAACCAGCCTCTGTGGGAGGCAGAGAAGTATGGGCTCGTGTTGGCTGACCGAGGGAGTCCGAGTGGCCTGAAGTCTCTGGCATGCTTTGAAAATCCAGAGAGACACGGCGTAGCTCCATTACTTAACCTGTTTCCTCAGAAGTCCGACGTCCCGCTGGCACTCCTCCTCGTCCCAGTGAGCGCGCAGATATTCCTTCACGTTGTCTTTGATGTAAGGGAACAAGGTCTCCTGGCAGTGCACAAGAAAAACAGGCAGCTCCTTTAACCTGGCAGAGGTAAGGCTAAGTTTCTTTTAAAGCAACTGTCTGCGCGCGTTGGTGTGTACGGTGATCTTCCCTGCTCGAGCTTCCCCTCTGGTACTGCAGCTTGTGAAACTGCCTGCCAAGGTTGTCTGCCTGGTTACGGGCCAGAGCCAACCTTGGGCCAAGATCAGTGCGGGTGGGTTTTTTGCACAAATGCTTATGCAGCTGCAACTTTTAAATCCCAGGATGGAAAGGTGGGTGATAACTTCCCCTGGGCTTGCAAAAAAAAATATCTCAAATGGCAGATGTGACCCCAAGTTCCCACCAGCTGACGAGTACAAGGCTGACTGTGAATGTGCTCTGAACTGACAAGTTATACTACTCTATTTTTAATGGGGTGCTTGTCCTAATTAAGGTCATCCTGAAAACACATCTCAACTTTTCACCAGAGCTAGATGACCGTTTTAGAAAGAAAAGTCTAGTCCAGTGACACTAAGCTCCATAGGACAGTCTTGCAAATCAAATGAAAAGGGGTTAGGGAAAAGTGCCACAGGAGAATTACAAACCTTCCCAGAGATCCCAAGGGCAACCAGAAATAACTACAAATTACTCTCATTAGTGGTGTTTCACAACTGAGAAGCCACAGGCAGCCCTGTGACAGCATCTCTGGGTGCGAGAAGAGCCTCAGGACAACGGAAAGGGCAGGGAGCTCCTTCAGGTACAGAACCAAGCTTTTCTTAACTGGGAAAAATTTGGGATGGGGAGGAGATGGGAGGAAAGTAACACAAGCTCACCTGTCCTCAAAAAATGGCCAGTGATATTTTTCTCCTCACTGTATGTCACCTTTAACTTGTTACTGAATTAAGAAAACGGTGGTACTGAGAGCCTGATGTGGTGTCAGAACTGCAGGATTTTCTATTACTCCAATACTGTCTTTTCAACATTGTATATCTTAAAAACAATGTAAATTTAGGGAAAAGGAAAATCTCTCAAATGCCTAGAAAATTACCAAAAACTTGTCTAGGGAAATAAACAGTCTTGTAATACCTCCAGTTACTCTCTCATTTCCTGTATTTGAGCTTAGTTGCTTTCAAACTGTCTTCTAAATCATTGAGGAAATTAAAGAGTATCCACTGGGAAATGCAACTGACCTGCTGACTTGGTTTAACTTCCTTTACAACTCGGATGTCAAAAGGTCCAAATTGCTTTCCAAAAGCAGTGTTCCATGCTCTTGTGCTGGCAAAGAAAAACTTCCAAACAGGCTCCAAAAATGCCATTTATTCCGTGATTCAGTGGATTTTAAAAGGGTAAAAGCCTTGGCCCATTGGCAAATGCGTCGGTCTGTGGTCCAAGAGGGGACAGCCATGTGACAGACCAGAGTGCTGAACAGCCAGTGGGACAGACAATTTATGGATGTCAGGAGTGATCCCAGGCAATGATGTACTAAGTTTAAAAGGCCATGAGTTTCTGTGGAAGAAAGACTCCTGGCATCCTGCAAGGAAATACCTCCATCTCCAAGACTTCAGCTTTCAGCAAAAGTTGGCAACTGCAAACTCTTGAATAGGTTTAACTGGGGCTGTTATTGACCTTCAAAAGTTCACTAGCTTCTCTTTTATCTTGGCTATTAGGGGACTTGAGTGCACAGCTCCCATCGCTCTGTCCATCTCCCACACGTGCCAGGGAGATGGGCACTATCACCCACTGGACTGCTGGGCTCCTTGGGAATGTCTAGCCCCAGATGCGGCTGCCTCAACACGGCTTGAGAGGACGGAGAAACAGCCATCAGCGAACACAGCTCAAAAGCCCTCCTAAGCCTTTGCAACTGATCACAGCAAAGTTAAATGGGAGGTATTTTTACCGTTAATAGACACGTAGCACACTGTAATTAGCGCCTGTAGGATTTCAAGCAACCTGGGTCAAATTTCCTCTCAATGTGCATGCAAACTGCCACAAAGTTCAGTGACAATCTGCTGTTTTACAGGAAACCTGGCAAATCCCAGGGTATGTATTTTATCAAATTACATCTGTCCCCTGCCCCCCACCTTTCTCTACCAGGGTGGATCCAGCAAAAGAAAAAACTTTGGGTAAGAAATGGTCTCAGGTGTATTGTATGTTATTTGCACGACAGCAAAATGGATTCAAGGTGGATATAACCAACCTCGTTGCTGTGTTAGATATTTAGCAAGAAATCTGAGCTGTTCAGACTGTTTAAATTGAAAGATATCATGGGGAGAGAGGCAGCTGTAATGTCATCTAGACCTGCAGTTTCTTCAAGAGCACTGGAAGAACATGGACAGGAAAGATGTAGGTCCTGTTGTTCATCTGTTAAACTGTATTAGCAGAAACATCTAGAAAACCTGGCAAGAGCCTTCCACCCCTCTGCACATCATGTGGGTCACAAAGCACCTTCGTAAACTACCGGAAAAAAAAAAAACCATCAAAAACTGTAACGTCTCACAGAGAAATACAGTTAATGGCAGAAGCAGAGACGATTCCATGCGGTGTCTTAAGTACAAGCAAATTGCTCCCTCCTGTGAAGCACACGAGGGAGGACACTGCAGCAGCTGCCGAACTGCAAAATTTAATAGCATATTTACAGCATTTGCCCCAGTGCCTCCTCTTGGCCTTGCAGACTTCCCAATTCCCTGGCTTCTGTGCCTAAATCAACATTTTCAATAGTCTTAAGCTTTCTCCTAGGCAATGGATTCCACTCACATGTATTCGCTGTTACTACAGCCCTCCTCATGTACACTCTGAGCTGCCCTCCCCCAGTGCTGGTCCTGTGCATGCTGGACGCACACCAGTGAAAAGGGAGTCATCCGACTGCACCCCCTTTTCCAAGGAAAAGGCAGTGAATAACCTCAGATAGTACTCCAGGCTCTCTGCAAATCCAGGTGAGCTGCGGCAGCTGAGCAACGGGGATGCTCGGGGGCTTCTCCTCAATGAGGCTGAGAGCACTCCAACTGCCAGGTACCAACGCGAACAATAATGCACGGAACCGCCCTGGATCTGAACGGTTCCCTGCTCCCCTGCCCGCAGAAGGGGCGGACGACCGGTAAAACGAGAAGTATTTTCTCGTGAGCGCTATTCAGAGAAACACAGAAAAGGCGTCACGGCTCTGGAGGAAGCTCGCGGGGCAGCAGCCCCGGGAGCGGCGCCCCCCGCCCCGGGCAGGGTGCCGCGCCGGCCGGGGGGACTCGGGCTGACCGCAGCCCCCTCCTCGCCGGCGGGGGCGGGGTGCTGGGGGTCGTGATGACAGCGGCGACGCTAACGGAACCGGATGCCGGTGCCAGCTGGGCTCCCGGCCGCGCGGGGAGGCCGCTGCCGCCCGCCCCCGCCGGATCTCACCTGGACGAAGGCGATGGGGGTGGTGGTGCCCTCGATGTCCAGCAGGATGGCGCGCACCTCCGCCGGCACCGGCAGCACGCCCATGGCGGCGGCGGCGGCACGCGGGGCGCGCCGGGGGAAGGCGGCGGCGGCGGCGGCGGGCGCTCCGCCCTACGGCTGCGGCTGCGCAGGGGGGCCGGGCCGGGCCGCCGCCGATGGCGGGAGGTGAGTGCGGCGACGACGGGACACTGGCGGCGGGGAGTGCCCGCCCCCAGAGCGCCCGCCCCGCCCCGCCGCCTCCTGGACGGGGCTTCTAAGGTTGCACGTTATCTCCCCCCCAGCCCCGGCGCCGGAGTCTGCTTGTCCCGGTCCCCTGCTGCCCGTCTCCGCCCAAGGCAGGGACCTCCGCCTCGCCCGTGGGCCCGCGGCGGGAAGCACCAAGGACGCGGAGAGGG
>WHYT01017337.1:356408-363908 GCA_009806455.1 Tetrax tetrax
GGCGGTGGGGTCTGGCGCCCCTTGGCTCGGCCTGGGCCCGCGCGGCCCCGCTTTTGCCGCCCTGTTTGTTTACTTGGCGCCGCGGCGACGTCACGTACCGGGCGGGGGCGGGCCGCCAGCGGGGCGCGGGCGGGCGGCGCCGCTCGGGCACCTCCGCCTTCCTGTTTGCCGGGAGCACGGGGGCGTGAGGAGCGGGGGAGAGCACCCCGCGGTGCGGCAGGGACCGCGGCGAGCCGGGCCGCGCTCCGGCGGTGGGGGGCGGGGTCGCTGCTTGCCCCGGAGCCGAGCGCTTCACCTGAACGGTGCAAACCGAAACACTACAAACCTAAACACTACAAACCTAAACGCGACCCGGGGCCCTGCCGTGTTCTTGGAAAGTGCAGCCGGGTCGGTAGCTGGTTTGCTCTTCGGCATTGCTGGGAGTCGAGGGTGATGTTCTGCTCTGAGTTCGTTTCGAAATTAGCGGTAGCAGTGCTGTAACGGAGTTCCAAATGCTGCTGTCAAGTGGGGAAAGTTTAATGCCCCTGTCAACCCAAATCCCGCAGCAGTTAGTGGTGACTGGTCCTGAGGCGTACATCTGGTGTGATGCGTGCCACATTACAAACTCTTGTGGTGTTTTGTTTTGGTTTAGTGTCTTTTCTAAAAGTTAACGTGCAGTAGGTTACAATCACTTAGTGTTGCCCTATGTTGCAAACATAAACGATATGTCTGTGTGTCAGTGAGAGGTATGATGGCACCTTGACTTCTTCCCATCCTAAAACATTCCTCCTCTTGTCACGAAACTTGCTGCAAAGAAGATCGCTTTAGGCGACAGCTTAAGAACAGAAGTAGCTTTTGATCTTCTAAGTGTCTCTGCCTGATGCTTGACATGGGGCACTGTTGCTTTCATATAGCAGGTGAAATTCACATATAATAAATGAAATTACAAGACAGTCTGTTTCTCTATGCTGTCTCCTGTCAGGCTAATAAGAAGCTCAAGCTGCTGGTCTGTTTTTGATCAAGGCAGAAGATAAACTGGGTAAAGGAACACTGATTACTGTGTCCTGTAGACACTTGCTGTGAAACCTTCCTGAGTGTCTTTCTCATTCTGTAATAAGCTGGGATGTTGCTGAGAGCAGGGAGAGAGAACAGGAGCCTTTTTTGTTTTAGCTAGGGTTAGTGAAAACTTAGAATGTTTTTGTTACTTCTCACCTGCTCGTAATGGCTTTAACTCCCTTTGCAGTTTGCATGTGTTTTACTTTTTGCCCTTGAATACATACCTATTAAAGGGTTTTCATGAGGAAGACCATCTTCTTTGAGTCAACGCAGCCTAGAAGAAGTTGTCGCTGAGTGATGCAGTGATATTGGGCAGGGATTACATGTCGTGTACATTGACTTCTAGTTTAGTTCAGTCGTTTTTTTGACCTGTCAGTTCTTATGGATAATGCTGTACAGGAAGCAAAGTGTTTTGACAGCCCTCTTGGTAGTAGAGGGGAAGGAGCACATCCTTGGTAGCTGCTGAATAGAGGTGCACTGATGTTTTCTTTGCATTAGGAATTAGAGACAGTGTCTTTGGGGGGAAAAAAAACAGTCCACAGGTTCTCATACCCTCAGTTCTCCTTGGACTTGAGAAATCCACATGTTGGCAGCTGCAAGGCAACTTCCTGACTAGCGTGTTGGAGGAAGGCCAAAGCGACTAGTCATGGTGATGTCTAAGCTCTGTTTAGCTAAGTTTGAAAGCTTTCCCAGTGCAGTTCTGGTAACTTATTTTGGAAAATTGTATGTACTGATGTGACTTACACCAGCTGAACTGTGGTTTGGGAAGTGTACATATTTTATAAACTTTTGACAGCACTGTGACGCTGCACCTTAGTTGTTGTGCTCACATTTGTGTTGTAGCCCAGATCTGACCTCAGTGTTGCAGTAGAGCAGTAGTTTGTCAACTTGTGTAGTGGCAAGCTGAAGCAGTCATGTTTTGCTGCTCCGACACTGGACTCACAGATACAGTGGTGGCAAGAAAATCCTTCAGAGGGCTGTCAGTGTCAAACTCGTGTTCTTGATCTGTCATGTACTTAGTGATACAAAGCAGAGGTTTGTATATTAATGTTAATTGTTTGTTAATAACTATAAAACAAGTTTTGTATTTTTATGTTAATGACTTGTTAACTGTAAAACAGGTGGGTTTTATGCCATGTGGCAAATGTATGTTTGGTAGTAACTGCTAGAGTATCCTATCCTTGATGTGTCAGAAATATGATGGTGCATCCTCGAGGTGTCAGAAATATGGTACTGTATGCGTTCTGTTTTGCCACTTAAAAAAAAAAACAAACAAACAAACAAAAAAGAACCTTAATGATGGATGAACACAAGGACACAAAGCATCCTTTTGAATGAGGCTGTGGCCCATTTTTTCCATATTGGTCCCGAAGACACTAAGATGTCAGACTAGAAAGGGATTTTGGTGCTTTGCTGAAGAGAGGTGTGGAACTAATGGGAAACTGGGGAATTGGTGTTCCTGTTTATAGAGTTCAAGACTTCTTAAAGAAACACCTGAAGCTCCTGAACCCCCTCATCTATATGGAGGCTGCATGCTCTTGTCAGAAGCTGGACGCTCTTGTTATTTCTGTAAGAGCACAGCTAATTCAACAGTGTTAGCTCTCATGAGCAGCTTTTGATTTGAGAGCTTGTGGAGGTACAATGTGATTGTACACGATTGGCAGGAATACCTGTGTGTGTTTGGAAAGTGGAGGAGTTGGACAAGTGCCACAGTGGCTTTTTCAGGTTTCTGATAACTGTGCGTGTGATTGTGGAATGAGTTGGTACAGTGAACGTGGACAGAGCTTTGTAGAAAGCGTTTTTATAGATCAGAATGGATCATACTTCTTGTTTTGAGCCCACTGTAAAATCTTCTTTATCAGTATTAGAAGAGATCATCTCAAATCAAATCCTCTTCTGAGTGGGTGTGTAAGCCCTGTGCCTGATAACTAGAGATGTTTCATTTGTGTGTATATTGACTTGATTTTTAGTTGCTGCAAATCATGAAGTGTTTTCTCTCAAGACACAGTGGTTCTTGATTTTTCATCTTTTTTGTGGCTTACTCATGTGATGGGATGGTCATGATTTGATTGCAAGCTTCCAGTGTGCTTTTGAAAATACAAGTCATGATCAGAGATATCTGCTGTACATGTTTGCCCAGCAACACTGGTCCTCTAGGTAGTATATTGGGAAGATGTTCTTGTGATTCTGTTGGATTATGCCAAGTGTTTTATCTTTCCTCCCAAAAAAAACCCCATGATATAGTTTTGACCATCCAGTACTTTGTTTTTTTACTGCTTTCTAGGGAAAGGGGACTTGACTAAACTTTATGTGGTTTAGTTTACTAATATTGGTATATGTCCAGTCTAAGCTAGTACATAAATGCTTCTGTTTAACTGCACTGTCTTCTAAATCTATTCTGCCTATGTTTGTTTCCTAAGCAGTTGTGTGGAGGCCCCACAGATAACTAAATGGAATTAAGCCTGTGGTGGGGATGCAAAGTAGTAGTAAAATATCTTTTTGTCACTCTTTGTAGTTTCGTGGGCTAGCAGAGTAAGCAACTACAGCAGAAGATGGTGCAAAACTTTTATGTATATGTAAGTCTTTACCTAATCTGGCCAGGATCATTTAAGCAAATTCTCAAAAAGTGCAGGCCTGCGTGTGTGGTGGTACTGATAAAATTCTGCTGTTCCTTACATTAGGTAACTGGGCTCATAAAACTTGACAGTACAGGATTTTGGGTGAGACACATTAACAGATTAACCATATTGTCTTAACAGGAAAATGTTTATCGGTGGCCTTAGCTGGGACACTACGAAGAAAGATCTGAAGGACTATTTCTCTAAATTTGGTGAAGTCGTAGACTGCACTCTGAAGTTAGATCCCATCACTGGGCGATCGAGAGGCTTCGGCTTTGTACTCTTCAAAGAATCTGAGAGCGTAGATAAGGTAGTATTAACGTAATGAAACAACATGTTCAATTTTAGGTAGCAAAGATACAGTACTCAAATGATTGTATGCCTAGTTATTTGTACATGATCTGTTAAAGATTATTCTGGAATACAATATATTTAAGATGCTTATTGAAGTGTTTTTTTTCCTGAATTGTCTTTCTTGTGATGTGGTGGCCAGGACCAGCAGTGATTCCTAAAGTATGGCTTTCGGTGCTTGCTGGGAAGTGTACTGCAAGCCACTGTACTCAAGCACTTTAAAAATACTGTATATAAATGTCTGCTAACTACTACTGTGAAAGCAATAATTTACTAACAACTTCAAGTCTTTGCATTCCAGAGCTGCAGCATGAACCTCTAGAGTAGAGCCAGCAGCTTTGATGGATTTGGGCTTTATCCAAGCCAAAATTAGCTGTTAACTTTTAAGAAATACTGTTGACACGGCACACTGAAAAGTTTTCACCTTCATTGACCTTTGGTTATGTCTAAAGTACAGGTTATTTACTTCATGAGGTTTGAAGATGGGATTGTAAAGTACTTCCTGAGAAATATTGCACTCTTACAAGTGTTACACCACTTCCATTGGGTGGTATGTGGCTCCAGGTGACTCTTGAAAAGGCTTTGTCAGAGCTGTCTGGGTCAGTGCATAGTGGTCAAAATCATGGACCTCTTTGGTTTTGTGCAACAAATTATTGCTGTAATCAAAGTATTGAAATTGAAGTGATAGCATTAACAAAAACTAAGTATGAAATAAGTAGGCCTTGCTCAAACCATCAGTGAAACATTTAGCTTTAACTGTGAGTAAGATCATGTTTTAATTTTCCACAGGTCATGGACCAGAAAGAGCATAAGCTGAATGGAAAGGTCATTGATCCAAAAAGAGCTAAAGCCATGAAAACAAAAGAACCTGTTAAAAAGATTTTTGTTGGGGGCTTATCTCCAGACACACCTGAGGAGAAAATAAGGGAATATTTTGGAGGTTTTGGTGAGGTACGTGGTGAAATAAACTGCTTATACTTGTTGAACTTTTTCTGTCTTCACAAATTTAGTACTAAAAAGCAGCCCCCAGATGCAACCTGCATGAACAGTACTGTAAGCTTAATGTCTAATGCAGCTCTATTTCTCTTAGGAGTCTGAATTTTAATGGTAAGGGTATTAATTACAAGCTTTCAGTTGCAAAAACTGGGTTAATGGAAGGAGGAGCTGGGATAAGTCAGAGAGTCAGGAACTCATTCAAGGGATGTCTGAGTCTTGACTGGGACAGGCATGGGAGGCAGTGTTTTTGAGCATGCTGCTTTGGGTCAGTTGGGTGAGATGCTCTTCAGCCACCCCAGCTGATCTGCTGGGGCACAGATTCAGACAGTTTGCCTAAATTCTGTGCAACTGTGTAATCTCTGTCTGTCTCTGTCCCCAGTTTTTGGTGGTACAGATGAACAAAATATCACTGCGGTCTTTAAGAGCTGGCCTTGAGTAAGAGTGGTACAGCTGCTGCTTCCCTATTAATTCCCAGATGTTGCCAGCATCAGGTCATGACAACTCTGTTGTCAGGGAATTTGGTTGTCAAATACCTGCCATCTTACTGCCTTACAGACAGTTGCCTCTGGACTACAGACTTAAACTAGTATTTGCCTAGGGTGAAATCTTGTGTGCTATATGTAAGAAAACTTTACTCTGTGTTTGTAGTCAGGTATAAAATTTGTCCTGTTTAACATAGAGTTTTAGCAGCGTTGTGGATGAACAGAACTAAGCATTTGGAAAAAGCTACATTTTTTTCATATGAAACTTAAACGTTTAGGTCTGGTTGGGGTTTGAAACACCTGTTTACTTCAGTCTTAACTGAGTTAAAACTGAGACTTTTTATCTAGCACAACTAAAATATTCTTTGTGCACATATTTTCTATGAGTTCCTGAATGGGCAAATGATACTGTGAGTTAGAGGAAAAAAATATTTTACACAATTATGAACACTATTTCTAGTGAGGGTGGTGTTTGTAATATTGATGGTGATGGTTTCTAGTGATGTAAAGCCCTATGAAGGAGGCACATTATAATATTAAAGTGTAAATATTTTCAGTGAACAAATACTACCTGTTAGAAACGTTAAGTAGCATGAATTGCAGGATAAAAGGTAAAATCATTGTCTTCTACCAGGTTGAATCAATAGAGCTTCCCATGGACAACAAAACTAACAAAAGGCGTGGATTTTGCTTCATTACATTCAAGGAGGAGGAACCAGTGAAGAAAATAATGGAAAAGAAATACCACAATGTTGGGCTTAGTAAAGTAGGTGGAGTTTTTCCTAGAGAAACTGAACAGTAAGAATAGAGGGAATTATATTGAGTTGCGTCTGTTTGGGGATAATAGTCTGAAAATAAGCATTTTTTCCTAACGTGTGGGTGTTAAGCCTATGAATATTTATGTCAGTGCTAGGACTAGATTACTGTAATCTTAGCTTCAGAGCTGAGGGGGTTTCCGGTGAGGTTTTGTACTGCACTGGCTGTGGGGAGAGGACTGGGTTGCAGCGTACTTGTTCATTGTGAAGCTTCCACGTTATCTGGCTTTGTGGTCAGAGTGTTATGTCACTGATCCAGTGTATCAGGCTGCACTATGTTTTCCTGGTAGCTGGATCTTTGTGTGTTTAATATGGAAATATTTTGTTGTTTTAAGCAAAATATCAATTTATCTTGGAGTCTTTCCAAAATGGAAATGAAATGGGAAGTTAGACTTTCCTGTTGAAGTTAGGTTCCTTTCAGAAACCTGGTTGAAATTCAATCTAGTAACAAAACCTCAAATTGTAGCCTGCCTGTTCTTCATTGGATGGATTTGCAGTGGAAGCTTCAGAACATAGTTGAGTAAAAAAGTTGACCATACTTTTGTAACTCAGATTTGATTTCACTTTTCCCAGATAAATAGATCTCAGAGGTCTATTTCAAAGGGAAAACAAAAGAAACAAGCATTCTTTTCAGAATTGGTTCTATGGGCAGAAAATTAGGAAACTTGAAGTGGTTTTATAATGCCAGTGTCTTTCACTCTCCAACTTGAAAATAGTTGTAAGCTATCAGATTTTTTTTCAGGGAGAGCACCAGGGTGACCAGATCCTATTTTCTACTTAGTCTGTGAGTTTAGGAATAGTTTGTGGGGGTTATCTTTGCTAATTGGATCTGACTTTAACTTTCTGTTTCCAGTGTGAAATAAAAGTAGCCATGTCAAAGGAACAGTACCAGCAGCAGCAGCAGTGGGGGAGTCGAGGAGGATTTGTTGGAAGAGCTCGAGGAAGAGGTGGAGGTGAGCTTGCACTACCATGGTATTGGAAGGCGAGGAGCTTGCTTGAATGAAAAAAAAGTCTCCTGCAGCTCTGAGTTTTGGCACATTGTTTTGCAGGCCCCAGTCAAAACTGGAACCAGGGATACAGCAACTACTGGAATCAGGGGTATGGGAACTATGGCTACAATAGCCAAGGGTATGGAGGTTATGGAGGATATGACTACACTGGTTACAACAACTACTATGGATATGGTGACTATAGCAGTAAGTA
>WHYT01017337.1:368908-374932 GCA_009806455.1 Tetrax tetrax
GAAGCTCTGTTTTTAAGTCTCACCAAAGTAAGCATCCAAATATTTCTTTGAGAAATGTGATAGAAAGAAGAGCTTTTGGCTTTCTCCTGGTGCAGTGTCATTATCACTGCACAGCTTTGCTTTCTCACTGCGTAAGCAATGAAGTGTTTTGTTAGCTGAGCTGTTTGGTTTCCAGATGTATTGGAAATTAAGCCCAAATGGTTCTCCATTTTGGCTCTTGCGAGCAATGAAGAGGAACATTTTCTAGTGACCTTAGGATTTCAGTCTTGTAAATTGGAATTTGCAATTTGCCTTCAGTGTCTGGGTTGTAACAAATGGGAGCTCATATTGCTGGTGTAATATTTATGGGCTCAGTGGATGCCAGATAATCTGCAAGGCTTTGGGTGTACAAAGTTTGCTGGAAGATGTACAGTGTGCAGTTGAATCAAGTCCTTAACCTTTTGCGCTTACTTCCCTGTGTTGCTACCTTAAGAGACATTTTAAAACATTCTGTATTTGGGACTAGGAGAGGGGCATTTGGTCAGTTCTGCAAAACACCTTGCAATTGTACAATGCAACAGTTTGACAATAGTCAGAAAAAAACACTGCCATGGCTTGGAGGAGGGGGTCAGTACCAAGGTTTGGAGGTCATCTATTCTTCCAAGTGGCTCTTCAGGTTCTCTTCCAAAATTTCTTTCTTGGTGGTATGACTTAAAATCCCCTCAGCTTGAGTGTGTAGGAGAGGAACCACAGCATCCCATGACTCCTGGTTGTACTTACCTTCTCAGGACAACAGTATTCCCCAGCAGGGACTGTTCCATCAGCAACCTCTCATCTGCTCAAATTTTGAGAGGTGGAGCAAAGTATGACCTGAGAAGCCAAGCGTACCATCATCTCGTTAAGGCTTAAGTGAAGACTTCATCCGTGGTTTTGGGAAAAAACAAAGGTTCATTACATCTGTCTGAGTCAATGCCTCCCTTGTCCCCTTTGTGTGAGCATATTCAGTTGTGTAATGGCTACCTGCACATCTGCTACGTGTCTTTGATGCGTTTAAAAGCAAAGAAAATAGCTTTTCTATGTGTGACGGAGGGGGGGGGGGAATTCAAAAGGTCACTTTAATACTGTAATTGAAAGAGGGGCTTGTGTTAAGTTTTCAAGTTCATGAGATATTCATGCCAGTGGATGTAAATCCTCTGCTGAAAGGAAAAAGAAAGCAAGAAAGAAGGAAAGAAAGGAGAGCAGCTTTCCTTGTCTTGCTGTTTGCATCTCTTTTGTCAGCTGAAGGAAGGGAGGGCTGCTGTACCCCAGCCCTTTACTGCCATGCCTTCCCTTTACTGAGTGAGAGCACGGGGAGAGCTGGTGTGGCGTGTGCTGGAGGACTGGAGACTTGGAACCAGATGGTCATGAGGAACCAGGAATATATGGATGGACGAGATGGCCAGGGTCCCTGTGAGGGTGCATGGAAATATAATTGGGTTTTTTTTGTTTGTTTGTTTGTTTGTTTTTTTAATTAGTGACAGATTTGTGTTAGGAAGTTCCCATGTGCTCCTGGCTGCTCTTTCTGCTCCCACACAGGAGATTTTT
Organism: Tetrax tetrax; assembly: GCA_009806455.1. Lineage (NCBI taxonomy): Eukaryota > Metazoa > Chordata > Aves > Otidiformes > Otididae > Tetrax > Tetrax tetrax. Next base: position 370,472 of record WHYT01017337.1, read on the forward strand.
TTCACTCCCAGGATTGTATGGAATGCCAAAGCAACCGTTTGTGGGGCTGAGATATAAATTCAGAAGCAGATTAATAAATTGCTGGGGTTTCTACTTCTGTTTTCTGTTTTGCTCAGGCAACCTGAGCAAGCCCAATTTTTTTTACTTACAGAGTTGTTCTGCTAGTGCCAGAGGAATATATATGTGACTTGGTATTTTTTGTAAAACTCAAGAAAAATAGTAGCTGTTTAATCCTTCAGTTTCTCAGGGGATAGAGTTGTTGCAAATCAGAAATCACCTTAAGTGGGTGTGTGTGGTTGAAATCCTGGGGAAATCGCAGCAGAGCACAAAATACTTGTGTTGATTTTTTTCAAAAGATGGCAGTTAAAGGAGGTGAAGGGCTTCTGGCCTTGTGCTGAGCTCAGGGGAGTTGCAGGCTGTCCGGTGCGGCAAAGGCGCCCAGCACCGTTGGGCGCTGAGGCTGGAGTCCTGACGGCAGATGAGGCCGAGCGGGCATCAGGCTGTGGCGGGAAGCCGGCAAGCAGACAGGGCCGGGTGTCGGGCGAGAAGCTGTGGTACGTGACCAGCCGGCAGCTGTGAGCGGGAGAGGCCTGGGGCCTTGGGGGTGTCCCACGTGTCACTGAGGGGGGTTTCTTTGTGTTTTGTGCTTTACCAAGGGGTTCGGGGTGTCACCAAGGAGCTTTTTGGGTGTGCCATTTGTCAGTGAGGGGGGTTGTGGACACCCTGTGTGCCATCTGGGGGAACTATGGATGCCCTGCTTATCACTGGGGGGTGCTAAGGGTCCCCCATGTGTCAGTAGAGTGGTTTGGGGGTGCCCCATGTGCCACTTAAAGAGAATGTGAGGGTGCCCCAGTATCACTGAAGGTGTCTGTGGGTGTCCCACGGGTCTCTCAGGGGGGCCGTTGGTGCCCAGCGTATCCCTGCAGGAGGCCGAGGGTGCCCTGTGTGTCACTTAGGGGAGCTGAGGCTGCCCCACGTGTTCCTCAGGGGGTTTGGGTGTCCCGAACATCAATACGGGGAGTCTTGGGTCCCCTGAGCACCTCCGGGGAGGCTGTGCGTGCCCCACCGGTCGCTGAGGGGGGGAGCTGCGGGTGCCCCCAGTGCCACGGCGGGGGCCGGGGCTGCCCCACCTCCCTCCGGCCGCGCGGCGGCGGCAGCTCCCCGTGGGGGCGGTCCGCTCGCGCAGTTCCTCCGCCGCGCGGGCAGAGGGCGCGCGGCGTTTCCCGCCGCTTCGGGCTCGCGAGCCGCCGGTGGGCGGCCGTTGCGGAGCCGCCGTCGCGCGGAGGCAGGCGCAGGGCCGGGGAGCGCGGCTGCGGGCGGGCTGCGGGGCAACGGGCCCGGTAGTGAAGCGGGCGGTCGCCCCGGGGCAGAGACTGGGCTGTTGCAGAGGGCGAGGACTGGGCAGGGATTAGGCAGTTCCCTCAGTGCACAACACAGTGCCTCGGGGGAAAAGTTTGGGGGAAAACGGCAGGTAGTTTAGAGGGGACACGGGGGACAGTTTTGGAAAAGCTGAAATAACTTAGAGGGGACAGAGGAGACTTTTTTTTTGTGAAAAGCTGGGGTAACTTAGAGGGGACATTTTTGGGGAAAGGCTGGGGTAACTTAGAGGGGACATAGGTGAATTTTGGGAGGGGATCCTGAGGTAACACAGAACATTTTTTGGAGAAAGGATGAGGTAACTTAAAGGGGACAGAGATGACCTTTTTTAGGGGGAAAAGCTGAGGTAATCTAGAGGGGACAGAGCTGACATTTTTGGGGAAAATTGAGTAATTTAATGGTGACAAAATGAGTATTTTTTGACAGAAAAGCTGGGGTAACTTTGAAGGGACAGAGGTGTGATTTTTCGGAAAACCTAAGGTAACTCAGAGGAGATAGAAGGGGGCCTTTTTTGGGCAAAAGCTGGGGTTAATCAGAGGGGACAGAGGTGCCATTATTGTCAGGAAAAGTTAAAGTAACTTGAGAAAGCAGACTTTTTTTTAGGACATTTTGGGGGTGAAAAGCTGGGTTAGATTAGAGGCGACGGGATGGTTTTTGGGGGAAAGCTGAAGTAACTTAGAATGAATAGAGTGGATGTTATTTTAGGAAAAACTGGTAACTTAGTGGATACAGAATTGATTATTTTTTTTTTAAGTGGCTCTATTTTTGCACAGTGAATAAGAAAATTAAAGAACCCATTTATGAGTGTTCCCTGCTTCCCATCATTGTAGTTAACAGAATAAGAGTGCCAGTTCAAGGGTGCAAATGGATGGATAACCAAAGCAATCCAGTTGGTACTCGTGGATGTGAACAACGGGGAAACTGTGAATGGTACTGCCCTGAGCGTTTAGTCAGGTCATAAGACCCAGTGATAGATATATCCTGAAGTACGTGTTATTTAGACTCAGTGTCTGACAAGAGCACAGTTGTACTTAAGGGAGAACCAGGTTGTACGGGTGTGGTGTCACACTGTGACGTTCTGTGGAACGATGGGAACAAAACGATGGCTCCTGGCTGAGGATGCTGGTGCAACACTACAGCACTAGAAGCTTGTGGATGCCTATAGAAATGATAAAGCAAACCTCACATCAGTGCTGGTGGAATTCTGGCGACAATTTGGTCTGTACCCTTAGGATCAATACAGGATACAAGATCCCCTCAAACTGAAGAACTGGCATCCTTAATTGCCAGCTGTGAAAAGCTGTTACATATCAAAAACAAACAAACCAAGTGACTATTGCTGTCTAACACCATACTGGCTGAATTGTCAGAATTGCAACAGAAATGGACCAAATGGCTGGACATCACTGGTATGACAATGGGGCTGGACATCACTGGTATGACGTTTTTATGGGATATGCACCACCTGCAACTGGCATATTGCATCTTATGTCCCAGGCTATGATAACTGTATAATTGTGTTCTATTTTATTAGCTTTGTTATTGGTGTGCTTGTATAGCTGTGTTTACCGCTTACCTTGCTGTGTTGAAAGCATGTACCATCAACTGTTACCTGATTACAAACGGTGAAGCCACACTCCAGTGAAAGTGTTGAAAACTTTCTCCTACCTTCACCCCCACTGAGGCAAGAGGAGTAACAGTACCTCCACTTGCCCAGGCAATGGGTTTGCTGGATGTTTGATCTAAATCAAGGAAGTGGGCAGAGAGTCTCTTCACTCAGCTCCAGCTTAGGTTTTTGGCTAACCCAGCTCATGCCAAGGCCTGATGTATGCTGGGAGTTGCGCCATTATCAAGGCAAAAGCACCAGGTAGGCAGGACAGGTGGCCAGGAAGAGCTGAAGGGCCATCATGATCACCTGCAAATTGCTGTCTCAGGCAGCCATTATATTTTGTCTGGCAGTTTCCTCAGAATCCACTAACTTATGGAAATGGTTCAGACCAAACCTCCAAGATTGAGGCTATAAAACACCAATTTATCCCAAAAAGCTGTTGAAGCAGAGCCAACAGCTGCTGAGGCTGTTGTGCTTCCCATGTGATACAGGGGACGCCCAAACTGTGACAGAGGGGCTGGGGCGGGGGATGGTGAGGACTCTCACCATTGGCTAGGTAACTAATTACTTTCTTTTGCTCAAAGGTGCGTGATATTAAGAGTTATGGGTTGTAAGTGATGAAATTCTTTCACTTGAATGGTAAGTGAATTCACATGATGGACTGGTCTGAGCAAAAGGAGATTGAACCCATTTGTTGTATTTCTCAATAAGCTCATAAAATAAAGTTTAGATCACAGATTACATTGTCCTGTAAATTTGAGAGATCCAAGTGGAACACGATAGGGAGTTGTGGAGAGTCAAGGAGAGAGGGAGATCAGAGAAGAAAGGAGAGGAGGACGCCAGGATGGAAAATCGCCCTTGATGCCGGCTGCAGGTAGGTTTCAGGCCTGACAGAGGGAATGGTGCTCCAAGGGTCAGTCCATCTCTGGGTGCAGCAGCTAGGAGAGGGCGCTTCTCAGTTCTTGCTCCTTCCCTTGCAGCAGCTGATGGAGAAGAAAGAGGCATCGCGTGGAACTGCAAGGCAGGCATGAGCACGAAGAGGAGCGGTGCACTAAAGATGGGGATGAGAAAAGCACCCTGGGCAAAAGGACTGCCCCATCACCAGGGCTGCAGTCTCACAAGAGCATCTGTCACCTTTGGTGCCCTGGCTGGCTTTGCGCTGAGCAACTTCCCTATAACCAGGGCTCAAGTCTGCTTTTGTTGGCCTTTTGCCATGTTGCTCCCAGTGTACAGAGAGCCAATCACACACAGAGTCAAGATATTTATTTCATGTTTGTGCAGTGTCCAGTAGCTGGAATTGGTATTATCTGAAACAAGCAGCAACAGCATCTCTCATCGCAACTGTACCAGAGCTGGAGCTGCAATAAAGAGCCAGAGCTGTAAGGACCAGGAGCATCTCTTATCTGGAGTGTCCATTAGCTGGAGCTGTAACAAGTTTTGCCAGGGCTGCGCTCCCGGCATGCTGGAACAGAGGA
>WHYT01017337.1:384072-394388 GCA_009806455.1 Tetrax tetrax
ATTCATCCCATCTTCTCTCCTCTCCACCTCTTGCAGCCGGACCGGGCTGAGTTGGGCCCAGTCGGCCGCCTGGCGAGAGGCCAGAGGGTGAGGCCTGCAAGGCCCGAAGGCCTGCGCCTCCCCCCTCTGGGCCTCTGCCCTTGCTCAGCTTCGTCACATCTTCTCTTCTCTCTTTTTTTTTTCCTGTTTTCCCTTTCTTAAATACGTTATCGCAGAGGCGCTATCACGGGACATTCCGCTCCCAATCGGCTCAGCCTTGGCCAGCAGCGGGTCCGCCCTAGGCCCGGTCGAGTCCACTGAACAAAGGGGAGCGACTTCTAGCAATTTCCTACAGAAGCTACCACCTTAGGCCCCCCTCACTAAGCAAAACCACAACAGACTGCCCCATCACCAGGGCTGCAGTCTCACAAGAGCATCTGTCACCTTTGGTGCCCTGGCTGGCTTTGCGCTGAGCAACTTCCCTGTAACCAGGGCTCAAGTCTGCTTTTGTTGGCCTTTTGCCATGTTGCTCCCAGTGTACAGAGAGCCAATCACACACAGAGTCAAGATATTTATTTCATGTTTGTGCAGTGTCCAGTAGCTGGAATTGGTATTATCTGAAACAAGCAGCAGCAGCATCTCTCATCGCAACTGTACCGGAGCTGGAGCTGCAATAAAGAGCCAGAGCTGTAAGGACCAGGAGCATCTCTTATCTGGAGTGTCCATTAGCTGGAGCTGTAACAAGTTTTGCCAGGGCTGCGCTCCCGGCATGCTGGAACAGAGGAGTGTCTGCTATCCGTGGTCTCTAGCCAGAGCTGAGACAACCTGCAGCTGTAACAGGAAGGAGTGTCCAAGAGCAGGAACATTTGGCAGGAGCTGAAATTGCCTGGAGCTAGGGTGTCCATCAACCAGATCCATGCTCTGAGGCAGGCACAGGCAGGGCTCGCCCCAACAGGGCGCTCTTCCAAACTCGCAGCAGCAGGGAGGCGAGTTGTCCTGCAAGCGGGGAGCCTGCCCTCCTCCCCCTAGCTCTTCCAGGGCAGCCATACTACAAGGGCGTGCAGGCTGCGAGGCACAGGCGAGGGGGTGGCATGAGGCAGTGGCGTCTCCTTTGTACCTGTGAAAGGGGAGAGAAATGGGTCAGTCAGAGCACAGCATGGCCCTGCATAACCCACTGGAGGTTGCCTGTCCCTCTCCCAGGCAAGGGCAGCTCTTCCTTCCTGCCCACCTCTCACTTTCGGCAGTGGCTGCCCAATGCCACACACGGTAGATGGGGAGGGAAGGGAGAAATGACAACAGGAGAGCTTGGGGCTCAGCCTGAAAAAACATTTATTTCCAGAAGAGCACGTGAGAATAACACTGTGCTGAATCCCTCTGCTCACTGAGGAGCATTTCAGGCACAAAACGACATGGAACAACACTGAGGATGAGGAGGGGCTGTTCCCATCAGCCTGGCTCAGCACTCTTCCCTGGGATCGCCAGCCTCACCCTAGCCCTGCCCAGGAGCAGGAGTGGGTAAGCTGCAGGCTGTGCTTCACATCCTGCTAAATGTCATTGCCAAGCCAAGTGCTAAACATTAAATAAAGCTGAATCAAGCCGAGTGGGTTTCAGGAGGGGCCCAGAACAACCAAGAGCCCCATGGGGGAGCAGGACAGGGCTGTCCCCAGCCCAGCCATGGCAGAGAACCACACCAGTGCCAGTGCTTACTGGGTGCTGGCTGGGTGGTCCCTGACAGCACAAGGAGAAGCTGCCCTGGGGCAGTTCCAGCGCTAGAGCTTCCCACAGCGACCAGTCCCCACCGCAGCTGGGACCCCTACCCAGGAGTGCTGCTGGTGCAGCCCCAAACCACCCTGCAGCAGAACACAACAGAACCAAAAGCCACAAGCAAAAACATTTTCCTCCCAAGCAATAGCATGGCACAACAGAGATGTGAGGTGCAGCCACAGCCATGGCCATGGCCCTGCTGTAGCTGGGGCCCCTTCCTGGGAGTGGCACCAGCCCCAAACCACCCTGCAACAGAACCAGGACTGGCACCAGCACAAGAAGCTACAAGCAAGGCATGTTCTCCTCCTCAACCACAACCAGACATAGCTTCCTCATCTCACGTGCTTTTGGGGTGTTCCCATGTGCCTCACCCTGCCAGACTCACCCGACATTTCCTACCCTTGGCTCTGCCCATGTCAGGGTTGTGCTTCTCCCAGTGCTCATCCTCCTGTGTCGGCATTGCCTGGTGCTGCCTGTGCCAGGGTCGTGCTCCTCGCCCAGGCTGAGCCTTCTGCTGCTTCTCCACTCCACCGCACCATTGCCTACGCTGAAGAAACCCCTTGTGAGGAAGAAGCCACAGTGTTGCAGCCGGGACCCACAGCGCCTGGCCCACACCTGACCGCCAAGAGTTGACACTGGCCCACAGCTCAGCATCCAAAAAGCAGTTAATACAGCTCCTAACATCAGCCAAAGTATCCAAGCACCTACCAAGAGAGATGTTATAGCGTGGGTATTGTGTTCCCTCAGTAGCACAGAAGTTTCAGTGATCCCTTGCAGTGCAAAGGGTACTTTTAGCTGTATGTTGCTTATGTTTGATTCAGCTGTTCTCCTTTCATTACCATACACATGAAAAGGAAAGACAGAACTCCTTGTTCTTGTTTAAAAAAATATTTAACAGGTGAATTACCATGGCTGAAGGGTTAAGGTAAAAACAAGACAAAATTATGCATAAAGCAAATTAACAACCAGTGAATCCTATTACAGGTGAAAAATTATTTCTTTTGATGAGGGGCAGTGAGCCTCCTGTTAGCTCTTGTGATTATGAACATAATGAGTGCATCTGCTTCTCCCCATGATGATTACAGTCAAATTTCACAACAAGTCAGTAAGAATATTTGCATTGCCATGGTCAGTGGTGTGTCCCTAATGATGTTTCTGATCTCACGGCCTCTTGCCTGGTGTGGGAAAAAAGTGATCCTGACCTGACCTGGACTGACTTGTCTCTCTCCAGTGGGATGGCATGGGTATAACCCAAACACTTGAAGGGGAAATAAATTCTGACATGATTTCACACATAGCTTTTTCACATCATAGAGGAAACTTTTAACCTCACTAAGGTAGATAGCGAGGCCAGTTACGGTCCAGCATTTACATAGTTTTTTAAAAAAAATATCACTAGTATTGATACAGCTCGTAGCAAACCCAGACATTCACTGCTGAGACCACCCCAGGACAGTAAATGCTGGGTAGCAGTCTCTTGCCACAAACTCATCCCTCCTTTATCTGGTAACATGCATTGTAACAGTGCCAGTGATACTGCCACAGAAGTCAAGTTGCTCTACAGGCTTCTGAGCTTCCCTGGCCCTGAGGGGAGGACCTGCAGGCCACTGCCAGACCAGGGAACAGGAAGGTGCCAGGCAAGAGCCGCAATGTGCAAGTGCAGCCCTATGCGTCTCCATCAGGTCCAAAGGGGCACAGGGATCACTTCAGGGCCTCCACATCCTACTGCCCCAGCCAGGGAACAGCAGAGGCCAAGGGCAGGTGTGGAGCTGGGGGCAGCCCCAGACCAGGACTTCAGGCACCTATGTGGGGACACAAGTCAGCAGGTTATGGCTGAGACCTGCTTCCCTCTTTGAATCATGAGCTCTGATCACAAACACACGTTGCTTTGTTCTGAAAGCAGTGCCCTCACTGAAAGAGGGGAAGGTACAATCCTAGCAGAGTGGTACTTGCTCCTTTAAGCATACGGGATTAAAGACAGTTACTGTTCTAAGCCTTTGGCTGAAATCCCATCTCTATGGTCTTTCTGATTTTATTTATACTCTCACTTGACATTGGGTGGCAGCAGTCCTATAAACACACTATTCACTAATCCCTTTCCTCCTCCTCCAGTATTTTCACTGTTCAAGCGCCAAAGTGATAAATTGGAAGTGGTTATCAATTTCTGACACTGTTGTTAGTATTTATGCAAAATACTTAACCAGTTAGCTGTTGTCTTTCTCTCCTCTTCATGGTGGAAAAGTGCATTTCCACAAAACTATAGATGAAATGTTCCTCGGAGTGGTGGGGGAGTGAAAAGCCTTTCTCTGGTTTCTGACTTTTTCCTTGAGCCTGACTGACTGGCCAGTCCTGTGATGGAAATGGCACATCCACAGTATTTCCCCTTCGAGATGCCTTGTTTCCAGATCCTCTGCTCTGACTGCTGTATTTCTTGGCTGCAAATTTCAGTCTCCTGCAGGCTTCCCCTTGTCCTTAATGCAGCTTCATCAGTAAATGAATCAATTATGTTGCTGTTACTCCTTTAGCACATTATACCATCCCTGCTGCTAGCCCCTTCAGGAGACAGCTTTTTGTCTGCAATGAGCAGAATTCCCTAAGGATGTGCCTATTTCTCCTTCATCTACAGGAAGAAAATCTTTAGTGATTTTATTAGCAGTTTAACCATATAGTTTGCATTTTAACCATACATTTTCAGGACAGAAACTGCTTATTTTCTGAAAGGCAGCTTTCAAAACGTATCTGTGAAAACTTTTCTGTTCTCGCTTTTCCCCTGGAAGGCTTCTGCAGCACATGGGAAACACCCTTCCCAGATCTCCCAGGTAACCCACCAGACAAATTTTCAGGACCCTGTAAGATACAGTGTTGTGTAATGAGACCAAGAACTGGTAGGATTTGTTGAAACTCATCCCTGCTTCTAGTCCAAGAAAAGAGGTGGTGTTGCGTATGACAGCTGCAGTCTTGCAATGAACAGCCAACAATAAAAAAACTAAGACATGATTATTCGAAAGAAGCATCTTAACAACTGTTAAATTCAAGTTTCACTTTCTGTGGCTCTGTCTTCTGAGGGGATAGGATGAGAGCTTCAGCCAGATTTCACGACTAGGCTGGATTATTAGTGGTTTGTTGTTTGGGCTGGGCTTTCTGGCCTTTGATTTTGATGAATGTTCATGTGATCTTCTATTCGGGCACATTTGTTTTCCATTAATCTTGCTAAATTATCTCACTAATTGTTCAGTTTGAGTCACCCAAAAAAGTAACCTTTGATGCCACTGATAAAGCTGAAAGAAACCCTAGGCCTCAAAATTTGCCATGAAAATGAAATGAAGATGTAGATAATTCACAGTATATCTGGTTATGTTCCAGCACTGTTCTCCCTCATTGACTTAACCATTATAACTCATGTCTACGTATCTGAGTCAGAGGATGTTCAGCCCGTGATTCTGAGATAGCTGTGTCATTGTTGTGGGATGTTTCTGGCATGACACTAGCAGCCCTTATCTTGCTTACGCCAGGCCTCACAGTGAGTTCTGTTTCAAGAAAAATGCTAAGATAGAGCCTTTTCTGGTTCTTTGCCTGTGCGTACCACAACAGTGAGAGGTTTTCCATCCCTTGTGACTCTAAAAAGAAAGCTAGGAAGAAGGTCAGGTGATACAAGAGTTATGGCTGAACACTGACAGTTCTGGCAAGCGTACTCTTGAACTATGGCTGACTCTGTGCTTCAGTTTCTCCACTTCTCTACTGCCAGTTAGTGAAACTGCTGAATGACCAGACCTCCAGCTGATACAAATCTACTTACCTTCGGGGCTTCTCATAGAGGTGTGTTGATCTGCAGCTTCTGAGGCTCTGTATCTGGAGGAAAGATACAACCCAGAATAAATAAAAGAGACTGGAAGGATAAAAGCCTTGAACACAAGACTACCAGTTTGCTTCTGAAAGCACTTTTAATCATAGCAGCGCTAAAGGAACATGTCCTCCAAATGAGTAGTTTAAAATACTCAACTTTAATTGGATGGCTCCTCTAATGATGTTATAGTAAAGCTATACAGTTAGAACTTACTGTAAACTCTCTTTTAGTGACTGAATTTCAAGTAATTTTATGTATTACACCTGCTTCTGGGCCAATTCTTGTGATTTAAGAACTGTGTTGTCTTCCCTTTCAAAATGCCTTTCTTTCCTTTGTTGCAGTATGAAATGCCCATACAAGCAGTGGAAACCAAGTACTGAACAGGGAAAACAGCTAGTCACCGGCTGCCATCAGCCTGGGAAAACCCTTATGGGCCAAATTCTAGCCTCTTTGAGATCTTTTGTAATGAAAGCTTTAAAAAAAAAACAAAAACAAAACCAAACATTCAGGCAGGAGACAGTGAGAATGTGGGTTGTGTTTTGTTTGGTGGTTTGTTTTTTTATTTTTCTTGTGCCTCTATAAGTAAAAGCAGAAGGAACTTGAAAACCATTAAGCTATTATTTGGGCAGGCTGGGCCCAAATCTGCAAGCCTTCTCTAAGGCAAATGAGCAGGGGAAAAGTCAGACAGTCTGTGTGCAAATCAGATGGAGTCAAAAACTGGAATACAAAAGCTGTGCTTTTCTCCCGGCTGAAAAGAGAGACAGTTGCAGACAACAAAGAGCTTTTCACTGCTCTGTCTTGGCAATGAAAAAGAGCCTGTGTCTCTGGTGTGGAGCTGTGTGGGCTCCTGTCTTGACTTTAAGGAGAGTCAGAAGTAGTGATATGCACAGACTGACTGTACAGTGGGGTTCACCTTTTAATCCACTGGTCCACTCCTGGGTCCAGTGTCATTAGGACACGTGGGGGATGCCACCTGCTAAGCTGGAAGCAGGCTCGGATTTTCAGTAGACATCAGGCCTTGCAAGCAAAAACAGATGCAATGGTTTCCAATATTTGTCTTTTGTAACAGCTGCACAAATAAATCCATAGTTTATAAAATTCAGTGTGACAATGGCTACTGTTAGAAAACACACAAGCTCAAACAATAAGCCTATCTAAATCTAATCTTCAATACATGGAGTGCTTGTTGCAAAATAAATTTCATAGAGCTTGACAAGGCAACCTCAGCTTTGTGCCAATATGTCCCATTTCTTTGTTCAAGATGAGCTGGCTGGTGATGATGCTCTTGAGGTGCACACCTCTTATGCTCAGTAGAAAAGTGGGAGCTGCTCAGTAGCCCTTGAGGGCTGGATTTCTCACGTTGCCCTCTGTTTGGATTACAGCATGTTCCTTTCCTAGAACAGCACCAGACTACATCTTCCTGAATACAGTGAAGAGGAGAAAGTACCTTGCAGCTTTCTGACTCCCCACAGCAGGGCTGGGTGCTCATTGCACTGCAAATGAGCCTGCTGCCTTGAGAAGGGCAGTCAGCTCCCCAGAAAAACATTTACTCTGGCACCCAAGCACAGTGCCCCTCAGTGTCGGGCGCTGCACAAGCTGAAGGGACTAGGACACAGGTACCTCTTGCTTTGTCCCCACTAGGATGATGTGCCACAGAGGACACAGTTCAAGACAAGGTCTGGCATGTTTCTGTTGCTGTTTGCCTCAGTCATGGAAGCTGATCAAACACCTCTAATGTAAGCTCTCGGCAGCCAGCCACTACAGCAGTGTAACTGTACAACGCTGCTGGGTGCCCTTTTGAGTCCCATTAGGGTGGGTTTCAGCTTTTTTTTTTCTGGAATGCTTTTTGCTTAGCAAGACAGCATGGAAAACAATCTACCTGGGGGTGGGCTTTGCTTCCCTAGTGACCAGCTACACTATTCAGCAGCTGTGCCTCCTGCTATTAGCCCCATAATTTAATTGGAATATTCATTCTGCCTTTTGCCATTGCTGGCCTGCAGCTCAGTATGGGTAGCGGCTTTTGTCTCTGCAAGCACATCAGATGAGCTTTAAAATTACATTTGCCACTTCTCAGCTGCCACACTTCAATCAAATGCTGGCTAGTGGAGGTCAGCCACAATACACCCTTGACTTCTGTGGATCAGAAATTCACATTATTTCAGTAGCTCTGTCCCAACTCCCACCAACCAGTGATGAGCCACAGAATATCAGGAGTCACAATGAGTTCACATTTGGGAATTCTGCCAAAACATGCACCTGAACACTGATGTAAATCTTGCTGCTATACCCAAAACAGATCACTGGGCAACAGCTGTGTGGCTAACAACAGATTTTGTTGTGAGAAAATAATTACCCACCTTTTCTGTGGCTGGTGTGCAAGCTAATTTTCTTTGAACCCGTGACTGCCCATCTAGCATCATCTTGCATACAATGTACAGAAGAACCAGGCAGTCATCTCTTGCCTCTGATTACAAGAGGGTGACAAAAGCAGAGACTCTGACTCATGAGGGGAAAAGATGCTTCTGACTGCTTGATTGTTCCCTCCTGGGCAGCCTACGGAGTAAATTTGTATTGGGTCTTGCCCTCTTGCCTGGAGATGACCAAGGTTCCCAAGCCAAAGGGACATAAACATTCAAGGAAAACAGGTCGCAGCTGTCAATTACAGATGTGTTTAATTTCACATCTTCCTGTCTGCTCTCTGCACAACCTCCTCCTTTCTTTCCACCTTTGGGAGGAATTATCCGGTTTTACTGATGCTGCATTCACCTCTTTAGCACTGCCTCCCCTCTCTCCCTAAAACTGCACCACCTGCAAAGTATGTTAATCATAATGTGGTGCAAATCCATTTTCCTTGGCCTTTCACCTCAACAGATCTTATACACTTAAAAAGGACCACATCCGCACGAACCATTTATCTGAGCGTGGACATTTAGCCACTTGGTGAGAAATGAAACTAGGAGACAATGTTCTCTCACAGGCACATTCAGCTCTGTGTGCCTGTCTGTATCTCTCAATTTACTTCTGCTTGAGCAGCTCCAGATCCAGACGTAAAGAAATCAATCAGAAATGCTCAAAACCATGCCAGGAAACAAAGTAGCTGTGCTACAACATCCAAGCACAACGAACTCAAGAGATACAGAGCACCAGTCTTGTGCTGCCGTACAAAAAATGGGAAGGGAGGATGTGTTTAGGGCAGCATGCTACACTACTGTCGGGAAGTTTTGCTTCAATTGTCTTTTCTTTCCCACACTTTCTACATAATCTTGAGGAAGTCAAATTGTCAAACTGTCAAAGGTGTCTAAACCCAAAGCTACACACAGCTCTCTAGAGGAACTTCAAAAATTACCAAGGGGCTTAAGTCTCTCAGGGCTTCAGCTCCCACTTTGTCAAATAAACATAAAAATTCTTCTCACCGCTACACAGTAAGGTCCTTGGGGAACACAGCAAGGAAAAGCTGTGGCTGTTCAGAGATAACTTGTTGAGTAGTGGGAGAAGAAGGGGATCTCAGATGTTTTTCATTGCAAGTGAGACCTGTTAAATCCCGCATGAAATCACAGAGATTCTCTAAAACAGGAGAGCTGTTTCCTCTCATTCAATGCAAAAATCTTACAAAGTTATAGAATCATAGAATCATCATAGAATCATAGAATGGTTTGGGTTGGAAGGGACCTTCAAAGCTCATCTAGTCCAACCCCCCTGCAAGAAGCAGGGACATCCCCAACTAGATCAGGTTGCTCAGAGCCTCATCCAACCTGGCCTTGAACGTTTCCAGGGATGGGGCATCCACCACCTCTCTGGGCAACCTGTTCCAGTGTTTACAACTCGCATTGTAAAATTTTTTTTCCTAATGTCTAATCTTAATCTACCTCCCTCTATTTTAAAACCATTACCCCTCGTCCTGTCACAACAGGCCCTACTGAACAGCCTCTCCCCATCTTTCTTGTAGGCCCCCTTGAGTACTGGAAGAAGTACCTATCAGGTCTCCCCGGAGCCTCCTCTTCTCCAGGCTGAACAACCCCAACTCTCTCAGCCTGTCCTCATAGGAGAGGTGCTCCAGCCCTCTGATCATCTTCGTGGCCCTCCTCTGGACCCTCTCCAACTGGTCCATGTCCTTCTTATGTTGGGGGCTCCAGAACTGGACACAGTACTCCAGGTGGGGTCTCACCAGGGCAGAGTAGAGGGGGAGAATCACCTCCCTCAACCTGCTGGCCATGCTTTTTTTGATGCAGCCCAGGATGCGGTTGGCCTTCTGGGCTGCAAGGGCGCATTGCTGGCTCATGTTGAGCTTCTCGTCCACCAGCACTCCCAAGTCCTTCTCCTCAGGGCTGCTCTCGATCCATTCTCCACTGAGCCTATATTTGTGCCTGGGATTGCCATGACCTTAATGAAGAACTTCTTTAAGGTTGAACTTCATGAGGTTGGCACGGGCCCACCTCTCCAGCCTGTCCAGGTCCCTCTGGATGGCATCCCTCCCTTCCAGCGTGTCGACAGCACCACACAGCTTGGTGTCATCGGCGAACTGGCTGAGGGTGCACTCTATCCCACTGTCCATGTCACTGACAAAGATGTTGAACAGGGCCGGGCCCAACACGGACCCCTGAGGGACGCCACTCGTGACCGGTCTCCACTTGGACATTGAGCCGTTGACCACCACTCTCTGAGTGCAGCCATCCAGCCAACTCCTTATCCACCGAGTGGTCCATCCATCAAACCCATGCCTCTCTAGTTT
>WHYT01017337.1:397244-426442 GCA_009806455.1 Tetrax tetrax
TGGTCGAGATACCCAAAGCCCTGGCTGTAGCACCACTCCCTGAGCCACGACTTCACCTGCCAGATACATTTGGCCCTTTCAGGCCCCTGCCCTTCGACCGGGAGGATTGATGGGAAGACCACCTGTGCCCCAGAGTCTTTGACTGTTGTACCCAGGGCCCTGAAATCCCTTTTGATGTTTCTCAGGCTGCTGCTGGCTGTGTCGCTGGCACCCACAGGAAACACCAGTAACAGATAGTAGTCCGTGGGCTGTATGAAGCTTGTTATTCTCTTGGTGACATCCCTGATACGAGCCCCTGGGAGACAGCATACCTCCCTAGAGAGCGCATTGGGTCGGCAGATGGGTGCCTCTGTACCTCTCAGGAGAGACTCACCCACTACTACCAGTCGCCTCTTTTTCTTGGTAGCACTGGTTATCACGCGAGCCGGTTGGGCTACCTTGCACGGTTCCAGTGCCTCCCCCAAGGTGCTGGGTCTAGTTGGGAATGTCCCTGCTCCTTGCAGGGAGGTTGGACTAGAAGATCTTTGAAGCTCCCTTCCAACCCTAACCATGGTTCTTCAGCCTACAGAGCTGCAAAGCAGTTCTGCAGGGGCACCTCGGGGTTCGGGGGAAGCTTCTTTGGCTGTTTGACCGGGTGCTGTGGTTCCGGTGCAGACTGCGCCTGGAACCAGGCATCCAGCTCCCCCTCAGCCTCCCTGATGTCCCGCAGCCTCCTGACCGCCTCCTGCAGCTCCGCCACTGCCGCAGGAGCTCCTCCACCCGGGCACACCGTCTGCAGCCAGGGCCGCCGCCTGTCCCTGCCCCGGGAGTGGGGTCCGGGCTCTGCCTGCAGCCCGAGCTCTGCACCGCAGCCTCTCCCCTCGGCTGCTCCGTCTGCACGGAGGCACCGACCGCCGCGGGGGGAGCCGGTGCCGCCCTCCCGGCCGGAGCTGCAGCCTTTGCTCTCAGCCAGTGTTCGCCGCGTTGCCCTGAGAGTCGGGAACAGCAAATGCCCCGGTTCGGCGCCCCACCCGTACAAGCCGCCCCACCACACGCTGCTCACTCACCCGCCCCCGGCCCTGCTTTATACGGGGAGCGGGGCCCGACCGCCGGTGCCCCCTGGCTCCGCCCGCGTCTCCTCAGCCGCGCTCGCTGCGGGGTCCTGGCGCCTCGCCCCGCTCCCCCCTGCGCGTCCCCGCTTCGGGAATCCCCCCGCTGCGGATCCCGCCGGCACCGGAGCTGTTGCCTCGGCGACTGAGTACTGGGTCCGGTTGCACCGCGTTTAAATCTCCCGCCGGTGGCCCCTGGCTCCGCCCGCATCTTATACTCTCTAACATCCACCCCACGTCCTTTTATGTATGAATTCCAACATTTGGGGCACTGAGGTTACTTCTTCCCCTTTCTATTAACAGATGATGCCTTCAGGCATCGGGGTGGCAGATATCGCCCTTCTCAAAGCCTGAAGGGACAGCTGTGAGGATACGGTTAAAGTTCATCGCTTGCACTAAAAACTGGATGGAATTATCGTACATCTAGGAATTTTCTCCTTCACTCTGCTGCTGCTCCTGCCTACATGTCTCTCTAAAGTGCTCACCTGTATCTCTGCTCTGATGTGGTAGTGGGGGAAAGGCGCTTCCATCTACCCAGCCCAGGCTAACTGCTTCTCATCTCGATCCTCTGTCAGAAAGAATCGTCATCCCTCCTGCCTCATAAGGCATGTTCTCTTGTGGCAGAAGTACAGGGGAAAAAAACCATAGTTATAGCTGCTTTTCTCAGGGAGACACACAATAAAAGCAAAGCTGACAAGACAGAAAGGCAAAACACAGAAAAGAACACCAAGGACAGAACTCAAACAATTACTAACATATCCACAGAATTCCCAAAACCTGAATGTCAAAATCTGGGTTTTGCTGACCTTACATTAGAAATGCGACAATAAGCATAATCTGATCATGATCATAACCATCCGTTCAATTCTCCCATGATCTCCTGCACTGTGAAACTACTTGAGCCTGAATTGTTTATTTATCCTCTTGTTTTACAACAGCATAACTCCACTGGCGCTGAGTTGAAGTGTGAAGTACATCTGTCTGTTAAAGATAGTTTTAGTTCAAGTAATGTTTAGCCTGCACCATATCGTATCAGCTTCTGCTTCTATTTCTGGAAAATTTCAGCCTGGTCAACTGCATACACGCCAGAAATAAAAGGAATCAAATGTACATGGGAACTCTACATAAATACAAAATGATGTGTGACCTCATTTATTGTAGCTTCTTAGGCATTCATTTTCTCAACATCCACTAGGGAAAACACAGTCTGAGTGGGGGACATGCTGCAAGAAATGCCGTCAGTGACTCTCTCTCCAGAGTTGTCTTTTCTGCCTCAGTCTCTTCAGAATCATGTGGACAAGAACTATAATTCAGGGCTAAGAATCCGGACTGCTGTATGGAATGCAATTGTAAAAAATGAATGTCCTGCCCATTGCACTGTAAGCTTACTTTATTTGCATACACTGCAAGTTAAACAAGCTTTATAAAGAAAATGTATCCTACAGCTGCACAGTCTTAATGCTAACTGCATTGAACTTACCATGCAGCTATTTCTTCACTTAAAAAACATATATATATATTATTTTTATATATACATAGAAGAAAACTATCTATAAATACAATGGAAAAATACATTCAAAGGATTTTTCTAAAACTTGGAGCAATATTATTTTGACTATAATAAAAATATTTATGAGAGAAAGACAATCAGACACAGAGAAACGCACATACCTAATGCCTATTGCTTGTCAAAATCCTGACAAGAAAATCTGGTCTTTGGTATTGCTAAACAGAGTTAGCTGCAAGTGTCTGATGCATCTACAGTCCCAGCTTACAGCCTCTGCTCCACCCTCTCTGACTGTGTATGCTTACCACCATTTTGCACAGGCTTTGCTGCCTGCAATTTTCCACAATAGTTTACAATCAGGCAGGGGAACAAAACCAGCTAAACATGTAGTGTCTTCCTCCAAGGGCTAAATCCAACCTTCATTAAATACGATGGAAAATATTCTACTGCCTTTATTTGGACTGAATGTTATTTAAAAAAAAAAATAAAATTGATTTGCTGTCAAAGCGATGGCCACCCAGCAGTAAAAAATAATTGTAAGCATGGAACGAATTATGGAACTGCCCCTGTGGCAGTCCCTCCCTCACCCAGTTGGGACAGGTCATGGCCAGCAGGTAGGAAATCCAGCCAGCAGTCATGAGTAACACCCTGAGCACACATTACAAGTTGCCTGGGAGGTTTTCCATCCAGCAAGTGAAATGCAGCATGCTGTGGCAGCTCCAGTATTGGAATACAGATTGGATTTTTTCTCAGTGGGAGCTGAAACAAATCCTAGCAGGGGCTGCAGATGCATTGATCCCATAAGCCCAGCATGACACTCAGGAACATCCCCGTTTCTGCAGCAGTTGTGTTTCATAACAGTGAGCAACAGAATTTTTCTGTATAAACCATGAATGCACAACATCCAACTGCATTTATTATCTAATCAACACTTCAAACTAATTCCCCTGTTCTAACAATTTAAAGGTTAAGTGGCAAAGCCCAAGAATATATAAACTCATACAGGACCACGCATTGTGCTGTATTCTGATTATACAAATGGCTGACAGATAAAACCACTTCCCAGAATCCACTAGTTCCAACCTCCTGCTCAAAGCAGGGTCAACACTGAATTCAGATTGGGTTGCTTGAGGTTCTGTCTGGTCCTATCTTGAAAACCTGCAATGAAGGATACTGCAGAACCTGTCTTGGATCCTGCTTCACTGGAGAAACACTTTATTTCCTTTTGTCAGATCCACACCTCTCCTGTTCCAATATATGACCCCTTCTTCCTGTGCAGCTCCATAAAGGGCCTGGCTCCGTCTTCTCAATATCCTCTCCGAAGGCACTGGCAGGCTGCTGTACGGTCCCTGCAAAGCCTTCCCTCCTCCAGGATGAGCAAGCCCAGGTCCCTCAGCCTTTCCCCACAGGGCACGTGCTCCAGCCTCCTGACTCTCTTAGCTGTTTGCCAGACTCCCTCACTCAGGTTGTTTGATGGTTCTCATTAGCAATTTGTTTACTTGTACCAAAGTAGGTGAAGGCAGAGCTTGAAAAATTGGGCTACAAATCACAATTATGTTTTTATATTGTTTTTGAGAGGAGCTTGGAATTTCTTGCCTTTCTAAATCTCACTAATAGCCATTAGAGAGAAGGGAAGGCAGTCAAAAGAAAACAGAATATTTAAACTGATTTGTGAATAGAATCCCTTACAACAGAAAAAAAAAAGTTTTTGCTGCCTTATTCTCCCTTCCTATACAAGTAGAACTCAGAATAATTATACATTAATAAGATGTCTGATGAAATATGATTTGAAATGATACTTCACATCTAGTGAAATCAACTGGAACATTGAAATGGGTGGGAGTTTTAGTACTGATTGAACAGATGTAGCATTTCAGCAAAATATCAGTGAAAACAATCTGAAAATATATTTGAAGGAAAAAATACAATTCTGTACTTACATACTTTTTTTCCTGCAAGGTAAATGCTTTTTGTACATCTGTTTTATCTTCACACTACATAAGAGCAAAACATTTTAACAAATGAACACGGTTCTTTGAAGCAGTAAGGGAAATACATACCACAATCTGCTTCTCCAGGCAACTTCTATTATGTATATACCTTGTTTCCTATTGGACTTTCATTTGATCTATTATACTCTCACACAGTCAACCTGGTGCAAAACTAGACTGAAAAAAAGGCAGCTTCCAGAGTGATACACTTTCAGCTGCAGCATCAGATTAAATCAACGTTTCAGAGAAAGTCACTTTTCTACACGTTTCTGGATCAATGCAACACTGGCCATTATGGGAGAAAGTGAAACACACAGCAGACTTAAGATAAAATGAAAAAGAAATGCCTATAGCGTCAGCTGTTAACAAGTGCCACAGCATTACTGGCTTCCAATATTAGTCCTCTCCATTTAAAATAGAGACATACAGTAATGTTATTAATATCAAAATATTAGCTAGTGTTATTTCCAATGGCAAAACCACACATCCAATCCAGAGTCTCTGAAGTGTTCATAGAGACATTGTGTATCCAAAAGCCTTCAAGTTACATCTGCGGATTGAATGTCTGCCCTTGTTATAAGGAGATGCACATAGATTTTGGTGCATTATCCAAAAAAGTTCTGGTTGCTGTACTATCTTGTATCCTTCAAGGAACATTGTTTTTGTCACAAACCTTGTGTACTTTGATTTTAAGCAAGAAACAAGAGAGCAGGTTTAGAACTGATGACTATGAGTCTCTACAAATGTCCTGGAAGAAAAAAACTATCAGAAATCCTTGTCCCAGCCTGAAAGTTCATCTGGAGGGGTTCCCTCTTCAGGTGGATAGCTGTCAAAGTAGCTGTAATCAGTCGGTCCAGATAACTAGGACATTAAAAACACAAATAAATGGTTGTTTCAGAAGGCAACTTTTGAAAATACTCTCCATTGATTATGCATCATTTTTATTGCTTCCAGTGGAGTAATGAAAGGCTAGTATGACATGGACAACTTCTTTCAGTGGATGGAATTCCTCATTCTTTAAAAGATAAACCTCCAGTAACTAAACATACAACAGAGCAATGGCATTAACCTCCTTACAAAAAACCACTCCCTAAATACTATCAAATCCTAGATTTCACCCAAAGCCCTACAAAGTCAGTAAGAACACCGGGCCACACTGCATACAATTTTGATTCAAATTCATTGAAGACCAAATCTACACTCATGGAATAGCTAGTCAAAGCAGACCTCAGGATTATTTTTTTTGTTTCAAATTGAGTTCAAAGTGAGTTTCAAATTCTTTACCCTCAATCTTTTTTAAGGCAAAGAGAAATGGATCATTTAAAACAGGAAGCTTATTCAAGGATGTGCTGTAACTCAGTACTAAGAGAATACAGGAATTTGTACTCGGCACAGTAATGTGAACAGGGCATCTTAATAATGTGCCCATTACCAAGGAAAATAAGTTTTTTCAGTATTCATTTCTGACCAAACACCATTTATTCTACTAATGGTGAAAATCTAATGCAAAGTACATAGTCAGAATAATATTTCCATTATTTAACAGAATTTAAGTTATCTATTGCTTGCTGTCTCTCTTTCTTTCATTTAATTTTCACTAAAAATCGTGAGCTATAATAATTCAAATGCATCTTTGGGAAATTTCACTCTTGCCATCAGTTGTTCCTTTGTAGCCAAGCACCTTTATATTAGTAAAGCATTATAATATTGAAAGCCAAAGCCAATACCTCTCTTTTTAAAGGCGATGTTAATTTCCTCACTTTCAGATCATCCCAGTTAAAACCACTCAACCACCTGATTAAAAAGAAATGAAAGACAGACTGGGAGAGATCAAGAGAGAAGGACAGATAGTGTTTTCTGTCATTATACCATTAACAGCTGAGAAACGTGTGAACAAGAGCTTTAAGACATTTTTTCATGACAACTTCTGTCCATGCGACAGAACAGTTGTTAGAAGGAGGAAACTTGAGCACTATCATTGCCACGCAAGGAAGCAGGAGGAGCTTCAGGACCACCAGATATGTGCATCTCCTCTGTACAGAAGTGCCAAAGTGACAGGCAGGTTAATATATGCATAAGCACAGCCATGCAAAGACGTATGTGTCCCCTTGGAATTCCACCCTCTTTTAACAGTGTAAGAAGAGGGAGACAACTAGAAGAGTCAAAGTAATTCTTTTCACAAGCACAAATTGCAGGACTTAGAAACAACTCAGAGAAAAACAAAAAGAAGGAAATATTTAATCCACAGAGGACTTTCTTCATTAGAAGAAAGAGGACAACAATCTAATATTACTCGAGAGCTCTTAACTACCATTCTTAAAAGGCAACTGTTTAAGGGCTGAGAGGTCTGAAAAGCAGATGCTGAACTGGCATCAATTTATCTGAGAACTGAATTAAACTCCTACATCAGCAACCTGCAACAAAAGCAGTAAACAACAAGATGTTTCTAGAAAATCATGCTGAGGATTTATATTTATATTGTTGCTTGCTGTATTCACAAGTATACTCTACAGCAACAGTTCTCTCTCTTACGCAATCTGCTTGGAAGTGCTTGGAGCTTTATGGGTTTACTGGGCTGGGTTCTAAAATATTTTTACAAATTTCAAATTAAAAACCAAATTTTCCTCTTGGCAGCCTCTTTCACTTACCTGTGCTTCTTGATGTCATTAATTCCATTCCTCAGATTGCCTAATCTTTCTGTAGGGTTTTGCCTTAAGAAAAAGAGAAAAAGAATAAGGATAAGAATTTTAAAAATACTCTCATTTTTTTAAAAAGAGCATTTATAGGTCCTAACTGCTTGCATTTAACAGTTACACAGGGATGGAGCTTGCATACAACATGTGGTCTCATAAGATGTAACGAGGTGTTGCTTACTGCCCCTTTCTTCTGAGGATGGAGGAACCTTCCAGGAAGCCAAAACAGTGTCACTGCTGTGAGAAGCAGCAGAGGCAAATCAACTTGTTGAATTTTAGTTGCACACCTTTTTTTCTTGGCCAGCAGGTCTGGTCATGAGTTACAAAAGGAAGCAGACCAGAATTTGCAGCTACAAAGAACCTTTCAATCCTGCTGCACAAACACAGTGTATATTGTTCCTAGTGCCATGGATGAAATCCCACTGGAGCTGGGAGTTCAAAGTCAGCAGTGTCACCAGCCACAATTGTGCATAGCACTATGCATTAATGCTTAGTTATGCTGGCCCTTTTGAAATACCACCTTTTTGCACATTTTCAAGTGGGCTTAAGTCAGTATTTAAGTGCCCTGTGCTTTCTGTAGGAGTTGTGTGCCTAAGTAATTTTGAAAGCGTTTTTTTTTAAACACTGCACTCGATAATAAAATTTAATTATTTAGCTCTTTCCTCAGCTCACAGTAAGTTTTCCCTAAGATGTGTTTCAGAAAAAATTCACAACTACAGAGAAAGTCCAGAGCCTGCATTTTTAGATAAAACCTTTTCAAACTAAGAGGTGTGACACACACTCAGAGGCATGCATGCACACAATATAATCAGAATAGACCATGCTAGGCATCACAATTTTAAATTAAGTTGTCAGGAATTAAACACTCTAGTCTGGTTCTTAATTAGCTCAATCTATCTACACCCAGGCTCTGCCACAAACTCCCCCTCTTACCTGCAGAGTCTGCGGATCAAATCCTCAGGCCGCTTTGTTATTATTTTAGGAAAATCCAGCTTTTCAATGCCTTTGAGAATCAAATTATATGTCATCATTTGATCAGTCCCAGAGAATGGTGGACTAGAAAAAGAAAGCAATACCGATAAATGGAATGGTTTGCAAAGGCAAATATTTGAGAATATGGAAAGAAATGTCACCTTCCTAGTTTTACAACCTTCAGCCTTTCGGTCTGTTTAAGATATTAGAAAGGTTTGAAGTTGAGAAGCTGCATGTAGGTACCAGGGAAAATGCATGGTCATATATGTCACTCTAAGCTAGCTCTGCCTCCAGCCTAATTCAGAGAAGCTTCCACATGGTACTACCACTGAGCATTCATAAAGAGTTGTCACAGAAGTGCGCATGGAGGCAAAGAATGATCCAGGTTTACAGTTCACACACCCCAATGTATCCTGTCACCCACTAAAGGGGAAAATAACAGTCTATTGTCAGCTGTTCCTCACAGGAAACACCATCATCAGTTAAAGGAGCTCCACACCAGCCACTTACAGCCAGTGTCTGGCCCTTTCCTTGGATGGATAAACTAGAACTGAGAAAATGTCCCACACTTTGTCCATAGCGTTTCTGAAATGATGGAATACAAAGGCATGCATAAGAGGCAAAAAGAAGTATCATTTTCCAAGTAATTCCTGTTCACTGATAGGAAAACCCCAAACTGCTTATTTTAAATATAACCCTGAAAATGTTTCTAAAAAAAAATAAACAAATAAGGTAAGAACTTGGAGTAGGAGGCACTTACCTGCCAGTAAGGAGTTCATACACAAGAATCCCAAGGGACCAAAAATCCACACTGAAGTCATGGCCTTTACTCAGAATGACTTCAGGGGCAACATACTCAGGGGTTCCACAAAAGGTCCAGGTTTTCTGCCCTGATCCGATCTTCTTAGCAAATCCAAAATCAACCTGATCAAAATCAACATATGCTACATAATGTAGAGGTGTTTTACACAAGGAAGCCTTAAGATCTTAATTGCTTCCTCATCTCTTGCAAAGCTCTCAGAGTTGCCAGTTTACAGTTAAAATAATTACACACTGTTGTTGTGAAGGAGAAACAATTAATTCCGCTGGATTACTGAATGTTATAGAACAGATCTATTTATTCTTGGGAGTAATTTCCTGAATTATTTTCCTTTTGGACAGAACAACCCATGCTTTCCTTGAGGACATGAGATTTACAAGGAGACAAGGTTTCTCCATTTCCTCAGGGTGGAGGTTTCAAGCTCATTGAAGGATATTATCTTTGCACTTTTCACGTCACAGTGAAGGGTGGCAGGAGTTCTTTACTGTGTTCCCTCTCTACAGAGTTAAGGTAGAACCTATGATTGATTCAGGCTGGGCAGGGAATTCTGCACCTGAGGAGTGTGCTTCCTGCCCTTACACTAAGATTAGCAGTGGCAAGAGCTCTCAGAGGCTGCAAATCCCCAGTTTGTGGCCTGCAATGGCTTTGCAATGCCGTTGTTTCTCGCCATGCAATAAGTAGCCTGCCCTCTTTTCTACTGAAGCATAAAGGTTATTAAACACTGGGATCCTGGTGCTATAATTACATGTTGTCTATTTATATCCCCCCTGCAAGGAAAGAGGATACAGGCATAAAAGGATAACATTACAAAATGATTACATCTTACCAGTTTTATATATCCTTCAGCATCCAAAATCAAATTTTCTGGCTTCAGGTCTCTGTAGATAATTCCTGTGTGATGTAGATAGTCAAAAGCCTCTGTCACACACCCAACACAGAACTTGGTAGTGGCTTCATCAAAGCTGCCTCTGGAACAAAACCAATCATTATCCTTGCAGACAATTAACTTCTAAAAATGCCTTGCTTATTAACCAGATAACATATAACACTCAGAAAATATTTTTTTTTTTTTGCAGATGGGTTGTTCTATCCAAAACAGCTTTTTTCCCTGATATTCAGCACATCGGTCATGTGATTGAAAACTGAACTAAATGACTTTTCATCGGACAGCCCTTCAATAGAAAAGCTTCTCAGCAGATATATGGAGTTGGCTGGTGATTTTTAAAGGACAAGGTTCCACTTTGTTTGCTGTTACCTGTCTCTCAGCAAGCTCCACAATTCCCCTCCAAGGCAAGCCTCCAGTAGCATGTATACATACTTACTATCTTTGAATGTGCGATATAGTCTGTGGAGACAAACGGCAGCAATTTAGGAAAAGCAAAATGTGACATTTGCAATGCTTTTCTCCAGAACTCATATACGCCAAACCTCATTCTTAATAATGCTGTCCAGTGGGTCAAACTAGGGGTCAACTTTCAAGGAACCTTTACGGCCAACTTACTTTACAATGAACGGAGAACATATCTGCTCAAGGATTTTCTTCTCAGAATAGATATGCTCTTGTTGTTTGGTGTCCACTACGTGTTTCTTCTTTATACACTTCATAGCAAAAGCCATGTTCTCGTTTTTCACTTTAACCTGTGAATAAAAATGGGTACAAGGCAAAGAAAGGAAGTTTTACCAACTTGTTCTCAACAAATACACTGATATCCATCTTTTTCAACACAGCACAGGACTGAAATTGATGACTGTAATGAGGGACAAATTACAGATTTTCTGCAGAACTGTTCTGTATGATTTTAAGTCAAGCATCAGATCTTTTTAGTGTCCAAGTCCCCACTTGTAAAATGAAAATAAATTTTCCCTGTGTTCATTTTATGCTTACAAAAGAGCAGCAGTTTGGGTAGGTACTATACTTCACAATGCATTTATGCCACAATGGGTCCTAATTTCAATTTAAGATTTCTAAACACTAATACAATACAAAAGAACAAAAACCAGAGGCAGGTTATGAAGAATGTTTACAAATGATTTTGCATTACACTGAAATATTATCCAATATGCAGTAAAAAGATGGAAGTTAAAACAGGGCTTCCAGGAAACCAAGGAGGCAGCTGTTGGTGTTCTACAGCCAGCTGAGAATTCAATTTTGAACTTATTATTCAGGTGA
Organism: Tetrax tetrax; assembly: GCA_009806455.1. Taxonomy (NCBI): domain Eukaryota; kingdom Metazoa; phylum Chordata; class Aves; order Otidiformes; family Otididae; genus Tetrax; species Tetrax tetrax. The sequence continues at coordinate 408,486 of WHYT01017337.1, forward strand.
TGCTGTAGAATTTCTAAGCTGGCAGTCAAACAGTGTGGAAATTTGTTTTGTGAAGCATGAATCGGAAATAAAACAATTGATGGTCTAACTACTGTAAAGGATTATTGACTTCACTAAAATCACATGGTCTTCTCTAATTTACCATTACCTTCAGCAGCCTACACAAGAAGCATTCACGTTTTTTTTTCTGGTGTTTGCTACTCAGCCAGAGAAGAGTGAAATTTAAGACTTTATCTAATGAGGCTTTTTGCATCCCAGAAACATAGTGTTCATGCTACTGAATATGACTCAAAAGGGCCATTGCAAGTGTTGGAAATTTCAAAGTCAACACAGCTCAGAGCTAGATGACACTGGTTATAGTTGCTGTGGTGCATACTGAACCAATTCGAACAACACAGACTATGTGATGCTGGAGATTACTTCAGGTCCAGACAGAATCTTGGGAAAAGGCCTGCAATTCAGGGAACAAAATGCAGATAGGCACATATGTAAACTACACATGCACAAACTGGTGAATATATGTCTAGTGACCAGGAAGACAGTTTTAACAGCAGGAGATGAAGGCACACAAGAATGGATTTGTTTCTTACAACATTGAAGTCCTGATCATCTTTTTAAAATATGCATTGCTTTATACAGAATTACTTCTGCTGAGAGGCACAAGCATGTAGGGTATTAAAATCTTTCCCATTTTTCAGCAGTTAAATCAGTCATCTAAGACAAAGAACTACTTGAATATGTTTAAAACAAACTCTTACAAGCTCAACCCTTCCGAACCCACCAACACCCAGAGTTGTGACAAGTTCTAAATTCTGGAATGGGGAAGAAGGGAACTGGGCTACTTTCTCCTTCAGCTCTATCATCTCCAAAGACACCTCCTTGGTCAATTGTCCATAGCAGGATCTTCCTCTGCATTAAGAAAATTAACATAGGTTAGTGCTTTCTTTGCTAGCAACCTGTAACACAGTACTCTAATACTCCTATAAAAAAATAAAAGTCTTCTTATTTCCTAACAGAATCTCAATTTTATTTTATGCAAAAGCACTTTCTTTCTGGACATCCTATGGAAGTAAATTAGAAGCAAAGTGCTACTGAAGTTCACTGAGTACAATCAATGCTATTTGCATCAAAAGCTGATCCATGGTGAGGTTCCTAATTATGCAGTCAGTCGTCAAACTTTGGGGACTCCAAGTTGGAGAACCAATTTCTGAAGGACTGTTCACCAGTTCCAGTAGAATGATCAGAAATAAAAATGTAGGTATATTTCTAAACAGAAGAAAAACGTACTCTGTTCATCTTCAAATAGTGCTCAGGTTGAAATAAGAGGCAGACAAACTAAAAGTGTGGTCCACAGCCAAAAGCAAACTCATTAATAGCACCAGTGCTACACTGAAGCATTAAAAATAAACTGTTTTGTTTATGTCTGCTTATTTTTATTTGAAATGGCAATTAGACTTTTGTACAGTAATACAGTTTCATTAACTCAATCGGGAGTTAAAGTTGACCTTTAGGGATTTTACCATCAGAATGTAAAAATTATTTGAGCATGCTTTCACTTCTTTTCTGTGCTCAGTTTTCTCTGGATAGAGTGAATTACTGGTTGGAAATAAATATACTGAGATTCTATGTAATTTTTTTTTTCAGAAAAAAATTATTGGACTCCAGAAGCACATCCAGACAGTTTTATTACAGTGATTGCTATCATTCCTAGGGGCCTGTCTCCATCAACTACCATCCATGGTTTTACTTACACATACATCACTCTTTTTTATGATTGCCTGCTAAAGATGTGTATAACAAATGATCTGACTTACTTTGCATGTCGCTTTTCATCAGCTCGTGTCAGATTAGCCACATAACCTTCGAGGTAAGTTTGGAGCTCCTCGTAAGTTCCAACAGTTTGATTAAATGTCCTAAAACACCAATAAAACAGTATAAACTACTGAACATACAGTGGAAAGAGAAAGAAACCAGTATCTGTGCTGCTGCACCAAGGCTTTACATTGACTCTAAGTCATGACCCAGACTGAGCTTTACACTATCACTCTGACAGTACAAATGTTAAGAGCTTTGAAGAGACAGTAACCAGCTGAAGTACCAGACTTGGTTTCCCAGAGGACAGGGGGACAGAGTGTCTGATCTCCTCAGGTCATTTCATGTCATGTTTAAATAATTTGGAGCAAGCTGGGTGTACTTTGCCTCCCACAGGCACTATGGTTATTAAGTATGGTTCCACCATCCCTACCACAGGAACTAGCTTGGCATGCGTCCTGGCTATCAGTCTTTCCATCCCAATGGACAGAGCCCTTGGACAGTGCCGAAGCGACTGAGATCGCCTCTCCTACTTCACAGGTGAGTATCCATGCCTCCGCTTTTTCTTCATCTCTATTAGTCAGGTGACAGTCTTCAACAAGTAGCAGTCCAATGTTCTCTTTAGACTTCTTACTCTTAACATACTTTACAAAGCCTTTCTTGTTGCTTGAAAACAACACTGGTCACTTTCAACTCTAATTCAGCTTTGGGTTTTTGTGTCTTCTCCCAGAATATACAAACCACAGCTCTGTAATCTTGCTGCGAAGCCCAACCTTGCTTCCAGAGATCATACAACTTCTTTTTCCTCTTGAGTTCCATGAAGAGTTCCCTGTTCAGCCAAGCTGGTCTTCTGCCCCGCTTGCTTGACTTACGACACAGTGGGATTGCCTGCTCCTGTGCTTTTAAAAGGTGGTTCTTAAACCTGAGCAGCACTCATAGACTCCTAAGCCCTCAAAAGCAGATTCCCAGGGTACTCTACTAAGTAGCTCCCTGGATAGCTTAAAGTCTGCTTTCTTGAAATCCAGGGTAGCAACTCTGCTGTCCTTTTTTTCTTATTACACCAAAAGTTTTAAACTCAACTGTATGATGATCACTGTAGCCAAAACAGACACATACCATCACATCCCCCACGAGTCCTTTTCTGTTCACAAATAGCAAGTCCAGGAGAAGTTATCTCCTACAAGAAGTTATCTCCTACAAGGAGTTATCTCCTACAAGGAGTTATCTCCTACAAGGAGTTATCTCCTACAAGGAGTTATCTCCTACAAACTTCAAGAACTTCCAAGACCTGCTTGTCACAGCAGTATGATATTCCTACTTGATGTCTGGGAAGTTGGAATCTCCCGTAAGGACAAGGGCTACCAATCCAGAAATTTTTCCAGTTCCCTGTAGATCAGTGCCTAAATCCTGCCTGGGTGATCAGTAGTAGATACCCAATACAACATCTCCTTTGTTTTCTATCCCCCCAGTCCTCACCCAGAGGCTCTCAACCACATCATCCCTGACTGTAAGGGCTGTACAATCAAACCTCTCCCTTATGTATAGTGTGACACCTCCGCCTTGTCTGCCCTGCCTATCCCTCCTAAACAGCCTGTAGCCCTCCACCCCAGCACTCCCACTGTGGGACTCATTCCACCAAGTCTCACTAATACCAATTATATCATAGCTCTGGGAGCTGACCAACGCTTCCATTTCATCCTGTTTGTTTCTCATACTGTGTGCGTTGGTGTACAAGCGTTTCAGACACACTCCTGAGCCCTCTGTGCTCTCAGGAGCAGTGTAAATGTTTCACTAGCACTGTCACCCTGAGGTAATGCCATGTCAACCTTTGGCTTACCTACTGCAATTCTGATGGTATCCCCTTCCCCTAGAATGCACCAGCTTTACGCATGCTTCTCTGAAACCTATTTTAAAAAGCTAAAGAAGAGAAGGCGAAAATGCATTAACAGCCCAAGATACCATTTCCTGAGCTGTGGGAGAATCTTAGCCTTCAGCAGGAGCGCTTCTGGGATTCAGCAAGGAAAGGGATGGTGGCTGTCCACATTCAAAGTAAGCATCCTTACAGCTAGTGCTGAAAAATGTGGGTTTGTTGTTCCACTTTCCACCGGGAGCTTCCTTTCTTATATCTTCCATCTGTTCCATTCTTTTCCACTTTAGAAAGGGTAAAATTGGCCTCTACCAGACAAACCCAGGAATTTGGCTGCACGTCCCCCTTGACAAAAGGACAACTTGAAACCAGGGACACGGAGGGGCTTTTCTTGTTCCTTGAGACAATGAATAGCACTTTTAACAAATCTGAAACATCACCACCACAAGGAGAGAAAGAAAATAATAACTTTGCACTACTCTTAAGCTTCTGTGCTCCTGCACCTTCTGGCAGCCTCTCTTCATTAGGTCTTTGTCTAAAGCATAGGACAGCTCAGTATGCCAAAAGCATACCCACTCGTTCAAGACTCACTTAAGAAAACATTGTGATTGTGCCTACAGTGAAGTCATAGCTTATTGTTAACCTACTGAAAGAGGATGCAAGTCTTTCATTAAACTGTAGCATTATACTTACTCTCTGTCTATAACGAGGCACTCCACATTGTATTCATCTGCGATAACATTTGCTGATCTGACATCATCACTAAGAATTGAAACAGATAAAAGGAATTCAGAGGCACATCAAAATCTGCAAAGTACCTCACGCTGTACTCATGGAGGTTCACAGCAGCTACAGGTGAAACTCCTCAAAGACCTCTGCAGCCTATATCTGGATTAATATTGCTGAACCAAATACACAATTATAGCATTTTACTAGTCATTATTATGTTCAGCATAGTATTTTTTCCAGTTTCAATAGGGTTTGGATCATTACTTCCTTTAGCAACCTTTCAAGAAATTAGGATGAGATGTAATTAGCATTACATCAAGATGTAGTACTCATTTCTGAAATGATCCTCAGATATAAAACATTCGAGAGACCAAATGATCCCTACTCAATCACCCACATAAATATGAGCTATATGAGGTATTTGGTCATATCTTCTCCATAGTCTTTTTCTCTGTTTCTAACTGTCATGGGCATTGGCACAGAAACAATAACTCAGTCCAGTAATGATGGAACTTATCAATGCTAGGAGTCATACAGAGCCTGGCACAAGTTTTTGTCACAACTTTTACTGAAATACAAACAATAAGCAACAAGGGAGAGAGGGCCAGCATTTAACTTTTTCAAGGAAAACCAAAGATAGATGACAGTGTATACTTTCAAGTTTTACCTGCAAAAACCAAAACATTGAGACAAATTCAGCCATTGCCTTCATCTGTTGACTTCACAATCAAAACAAAGATTACATTCAAAACAGTAATTAGTTGTATAATCTGACATATAGTGATAGATCAACTGAAATACTATACATCATGAATCAGACAATGTGAACTAACCTAATGAGAGCTTTTTCTCCAAAGTAATCTCCTTTATGTAGATTTTTAATCAGCTGAGGCTGTGAGTGATCTGCAGTACTCTGAGTAACTATCACCTGGAAAGTACAGGAACAAAAATATAGCAAGGTAAGTTTCAAGATATTGCATGGTTTCCCCTTCTTTTCCGTGTATTTCATAACTGTCTTAAACTCAGCAATGCTGCAGAAAGAGTTACAAATATATGTAATTACTCCCTCCTCTCAAAAATTAAAACCATGAAACATTCCCTGACACCTCTCTGATTTTTGCTGAGATATGGAAAAATGAATATATTCATTACTGCCCCCCTCCCAACATTTTCTCCTCGTATCTTTTAAAACAAAGTGAAATAAATCACATTTTAATTAAAAATGGAAAAATATTTCAGTTCCCACAGCAGGCAGGTGTCATATGAGCTTTTTGTCTTCTCATCTAAACAGATAGCCTCCAGAAATATTAACTAACACTTTCCCACTCATGAAACTCTGCTTTTACAGTAACACACATTCTGCTGATGCCCACATCCATTAACAAAAACCAAATGAGAATTTCTCCAGACACAGACACATTTTGGAAACTTGAAATCCCTACTGGAAGTTTATTGATGAAAATTCTCCTGATTTGATTCTTTAGAGTCTTGTGTCAGCCTCCAACAGCTTATGGAGAAAGGCTGCTGCCTTACTTCTCTGGGACTAACAAGTGAAAAGAATAGACCCTCAGTCAGCTAGAAAGCCATTCTCAGACCATTCTAGACTGTTCTTAGACCACTCTAGGCCATTCTAGGACTCCATTATTTGTCAGATATTTCTCAAATCTATGTTTTGCCCATCAGATATTGAAACATCTAGGAGAAGACATAGGATTGAATCTCATTAACAAACAATTGTATTTATATCTCCACTACAGTATCAAGAGGCTTCAGGACATACTTTAACTACATTATAATTCAAACAATATAACATGGGTTCATGGTGAATGAAAATTAGTCTCCTTGAAATTTCTGAAACACTGCTCCAGGCTTTTGTCACAGTACTGTAAATTTAACAGCATCCTCAAAAACTCTGTGCAGATTTTAGGAAAGACCGCACCTCTCCAGGTAGCTTTTGAAATACAGATGTTCGTAATGTTACTTTATAAGTTAGATTTATTATATCTTACCTTTCCTTTTGCTATTATAAAGAAGGTATTTCCTTCTTCTCCTTCCCGAATAACATAATCTCCCTTATCATAGTACTCCTGTTGTGGGGGAAGAGAGAGACAATATCATTAGCCTCTTTGAAAATTCTGATTACTATGTAGAGTCTTAATACATCTGCATGTCCCACTGATGTTGAATTTCCTATCTCCTGCGTATGTTGCAACCCATAGTAATAGACAGGCATTCCACTATATAAAGCTTCATGGCCAATCTGTAATGTGTATTAATGCAGTAGTGCATTATTTGTTTTAAAAATATTTGCGCTGGTATCATCCTTATGAAGCAGGGGAAAACAAAGGGAATAATATCAAAAGCTCTTAAAAGACTTCTAAATCAAAATCTCATTTCCAGAAGTAATTCTGGGCTTGACACCTTAGTGGAAATGTCTAAATCATCTATTGCAAGCTACCAAAGCATCAACTTTTCTGTCTCTGCTAAGGAACTCTGCCTTCGTTACCTAATTGTTTAACTTTCAATCAAGCACTTTTTCCCATCTTAACTTTCAGCATTTTGATCTGTTCCTCATAAACAAACACCTCATTTTTTTCTGCTCTGACTGTTTCCTAAAAGTTCTCCCTTGCCAGGAGTTCCACCAAAAAAAAAAAGTCACTGCTTAGGATACTGCTGTGCTGAGGCCATTTGCCATTTCACATAATCAACACCATGATCACCTCACCTCCTTGTGCTATGGCCTTGCATCACTATAGGAGGCCATGCCTCCTCTGACTCATGGGGACTGGGTCCTCTATCTGCAGAACTGTTCCAAGACTGGAGTTCCTACAGACTTTCCCTATAGAAAAAGCATTAATAGCTACCACTACTCTTGGAAAACATCACAGCTATGAGTATTTATCAAGCCTTTACCTCCAAAGGCTGCTGGCAGATGTAGCCCTAAGACATACAGGTATTTTGCGGGTTTCATATGTTGAAGCCCTAGGGCCTTTTTCCCCTTATATTTTGCAGTGTTTGTGGTCCAAGGCATATGGAAGTATTATGTATCCACGCTGCAAACAGGTGAAGTGTGATTACCAAAAAACAGTCAGAGACTGGGACAGGAACTTTGTGCTTAATCATAATAAAGCCGAGATTATAGATCCTCTTATCTACTTGCTTGACTCCTTTCATGCCAAAGATATAACTTACTTTTATGCCACTAAATGTTATTATTTGCTGCCAACCTGGAGTTCCACTCTGACGACTCCAAAAACAGTGTCAGATTAAAAAAAGCTTGGTTGTTTTTTGTCTTCATTTTTACTTATTTATTCTTCCTTGTTATTTTGAAAGCTTGCTGAAAACTATTTAGAAAAACTTAACAGTATCTTACCACCTCCAGGCAGTCCATGATCTTGGTTAATTTATCTTCAGGTAAGTTTTTCAGCAGGGACACACTTCCAGAAAACAGAAATACAAAACAAACAAACAGACAAAGTAGTTATCATTAACACTTTTAAAATGACCTCTTCTCATCTATTGTTGTGGTTTAGCTCCAGCTGGCAACTAAGTACCATGTGGCTGCTTGCTCACTCTGCCCTGTTCCCCAGTGGGATAGGGAGGAAAATTGGGAAAAAGGCAAAACTCATGGGTTGGGGTAAAAACAGCTTAACAAGATAGCAAAGGAAGAGAAAACAAGAAAAAAAACCAATAGCAATAATAAAATGTACTAAGCGTGTGATTCACACTGTAATCTGCTCACTGCCTGGAACCTGATGCCCAACCCACTCCTGAGTGGCGATTCTGTACCCTAGTGCTGTACCCACTTTATATAATGAGCATAGAATCATAGAATCTTTAAGGTTGGAAAAGACCTCCAAGATCATCAAGTCCAACCATCAATCTAACACCACCATGCCTACTTTTCATTTCATCAACCTACTACATTTCCTTAAGTGCCACGTCTACACGTTCTTTGAACACCTCCAGGGATGGCGACTCCACCACTTCCTTGGACAGCCTGTTCCAGTGCCCGATCACTCTTTCAGTAAAGAAATTTTTCCTATATCCAACCTAAACCTCCCCTGCAGCAACTTGGGGCCATTTCCTCTTATCCTATCACAAGTTATTTAGGAGACGAGACCAACACCAGCCTCCCTACAACCTCCTTTCAGGTAGTTGTAGAGAGCAATGAGGTCTCCCCTCAGTCTCTTCTTTTCAGACTAAATAATCCCAGTTCCCTCAGCCGCTCCTCATAAGACTTGTTCTCCAGACCCCTCACCAGCTTCGTTGCCCTTCTTGGACACACTCCAGCAATTCAACATCCTTCTTGTACTGAGGGGCCCAAAAATACACACAGCATTCGAGGTGTGGCCTCACCAGTGCTGCGTACAGGGGCATGATCACTTCCCTATTCCTGCTGGCCACACTGTTCCTGATACAAGCCAGAATGCTGTTGGCCTCCTTGGCCACCTGTGCACACTGCTGGCTCTTGTTCAGTCAACTGTCAACCAGCACTCTCAGGTCCCTCTCCACCAGGCAGCTTTCCAGCCACTCTTCCCCAAGCCTGGAGCGTTGCATGTGGTTGTTGTGACCAAAGTGCAGGACCCAGCACTTGGCCTCATACACACCCAGTTCATCTCGGCCAATTGAGCCTGTCCAGATCCCTCTGCAGAGCCTTCCTATCCTTGAGGAGATCGACACTCCCACCCAATTTGGTGTCATCTGCAAACTTACTGAGAGAGCATTCAATTTCCTCATGCAGACAGTTGATATTAAACAGAACTGGTCCCAGCACTGTGCCCAGCACCAAGCCCTGGGGAACACTGCTGGTGATCAGCTGCCAACTGGATTTAACTCTGTTCACCACAACACTCTGGGCTCAACCATCCAGCCAGTTTTTAACCCATTGTAGGGTACACGTGTCCAAGCCATGAGCCATCATAGAATCATAGAATCATAGAATGGTTAGGGTTGGAAGGGACCTTCAAAGCTCATCTAGTCCAACCCCCCTGCAAGAAGCAGGGACATCCCTGACTAGATCAGGTTGCTCAGAGCCTCATCCAGTCTGGCCTTGAACGTTTCCAGGGATGGGGCATCCACCACCTCTCTGGGCAACCTGTTCCAGTGCTCTACAACTCTCATCGTAAAAAATTTTTTTCTAATATCTAATCTAAACCTACCTCCTTCTAATTTAAACCCATTACCCCTTGTCCTATCACAACAGGCCCTACTGAACAGCCTGTCTCCATCTTTCCTGTAGGCCCCCTTGAGGTATTGGAAGACCGCTATCAGGTCTCCCCGGAGCCTCCTCTTCTCCAGGCTGAACAGCCCCAACTCTCTCAGCCTGTCCTCATAGGAGAGGTGCTCCAGCCCTCTTATCATCTTTGTGGCCCTCCTCTGGACCCTCTCCAACTGGTCCATGTCCTTCTTATGTTGGGGACTCCAGAACTGGACGCAGTACTCCAGGTGGGGTCTCACCAGGGCAGAGTAGAGGGGGAGAATCCCCTCTCTCGACCTGCTGGCCACACTCCTCTTGATGCAGGCCAGAATGCGGTTGGCCTTCTGGGCCGCAAGGGCGCACTGCCGGCTCATGTTGAGCCTCTCGTCCACCAGCACTCCCAAGTCCTTCTCCTCAGGGCTGTTCTGAATCCATTCTCCGCCCAGCCTGTATTTGTGCCTGGGATTGCCATGACCCAGATGCAGGACCTTGCACTTGGCCTTCATGAGGTTGGCACGGGCCCACCTCTCCAGCCTGTCAAGGTCCCTCTGGATGGCATCCCTCCCTTCCAGTTTCTCTAGGAGAATGCTGTGAGAGATGGTATCAAAGACTTTTCTAAAATCCAAGTAGATAACATCCACAGCCCTTCCGTCATCCACTAGATGAGTCAGCTGGTCGTAGAAAATCAGGTTGGTCAGGTTAAAGAAAGAATATATGAAATCAGCTAATTACGGTTTGGAACCTCTAATTTGACCTTCTTCCTAAGGAAAAGCACTGTACAACTCTCCGTGTTCCTTGCAGGAGAGGGAATTATTCTACTCTCTGTAGATTTCCTAGTAATTTATATTGGAATTAGTTCATAAATTGAGAGAGACATGCAGTTTTCATATTAAAGTCTCCAAGGGATGAGGAATGTTCCTTAATCTACTCCAGCAGCAATTAACTTCTAGTTGGAGGATTTATTTAACTCAGTTTATTTAATATACTGTTGTAACTTCTAGCCATTTTAAGCTTCCTATACATTTTTCTATTACTTAAAAGCATTCAAGCACCTATTGCTTTTTCCTAATGTAATACAGGAGAAAACCAAGCAAAATGAGAACAATGATTTTGTGAATCCTAAAAGAATCAAGAGAGGTAAATATTCAGGTTTTTGAGGCCCTTTGCATGAAGAGCACCTCTTTCTCTCTCTAAAACAGGTGCAGTATTGTTGTGCACCTTAGGAAGCAGCCCAAACCAGTATTAGAAGTAGAAATGTATTATATTTACCTTCTAAGGAAGTTTCTGTATTGCTCTTGTCTTGTTTGTGCTGTCACTCTCATGATATTTTGAAACACTTCTCTGTCCAGAGCCCACGTTTTAACATTGGTGATTGCTTTAAGAAAACAAAAATCAACAAAATCAACAATGTTTCTCAATGATTTGATGGAAGACATCACAGTATGAGTTCATGGTACAGACAGATTAGCTCTTTCAAAATGCCAAAGGTCAAATTTGAAAATATCCAGCACTGCAATCAGACTTTTAAAATACTTCAGCTCGCACTCAAACAATGCTCACTGAAGTAAGGCACAGATTTCCAAACGTTTCCTTCACGGAGCACTTCCCATGCAACTCCACAGGCTGAGTAACCTTGAAAATCTACCCATTTACTATGAGCACAAACAGGGCTGAAGGCTTGTGAAGATCTACTCCTAATCACGGACAGTCATTGCACTCAAAAGCTGCAATGTAATCTGCAAAGGAGCTGATTTGAAAGAAACAAAAACTTAGCTGGAGTTTTTCAAAATTTATGAGGTAAATGTTGAATACCATGGCTTGGATCCATCTCTAATTCAGATTACATGCAAATGTTTGTGAGATATGCAATAAGACAGAAATAACAGAGGTCAAGAAATACATTTAATCCTGTGATCCTCACACAGTTTTCCTCCAATGTAGCCATTTCATAAGGGAATAAAGGGTAATAAAAACATTATTACCTTTCAAAAGGTAATCAAAATATTAATATAGTAAGCATGCATAAGATCCAGCATCAAAGATACAAATCACTAAGTGGACTCTGTGTGCAATCACTGACACAACAGAACACATTACACTTTCAATTCTTTTAAGCAAAATAAGATTATTCTATTTAATTTAAACTCTTCTTTTAAAAATGATACACCATATTCAGAAGTTTTCTTTCTGTCATAAGAAGGAACAAACTGGTTTCTCTGGGATAATGGAAAGCTACAGAAAAAAAAATAGAGCAATTGTTTTCCTCAATTTATCATAAACAGAATCATTTTTACAGGAAAGAAAAATGCCAGGTTTAAAATAATGCACAATCATCAGTCTTTGCACTTAACTCTGATATACACATATGCTCTTAACTGCCATTTATCAAAATAGCTCAAAAAATATTTTTGGATGCTGGAAGGAAGAACAAAGGTATTGCTTTGATTTTTGTTTTTCTCTCTCTCAGTTTACGTTGCCTGAATAAGATATATATCCAAGTACCCAAGCTATCGCGAATGCATTTCCTGTATCTTGCATCTTAACTAAATAAAGCAATTATGTAGCTAGAAAAAAGCCTGTAATCTCAAAGATGAGATAGAGAAAGAGAAATTCAGAAATATAGGTGTAAATCATGTCTCCAGTTTCAAATACAGCTACTGCATGTAAAGATGCTGCTGGGTAGCCGCAGCCACTGAAATTTCAAAGACAATAGAGCGTGTCACTGGAGCCAGCATCAAGAAAGGGTTTTCACATATGTATTTACTAGTCATGCTCAGTTAGGGCATTGCACTGCTCCTCCTCCACAAGAAACAGAGGAAAGCTATTGGGGACGGGTGGGTTTCTGCAGCGATTTTAAGTATTAAAACACTTCCTTGTCCATAATTGGCCACCTCTTGTCCTACCTCAAAACCAATTAATGTTAACAATGGTCTAAAGCAGCATGACATCTTACTATGCAGAAACACTACTTTATAATGCTAATACTATACAGCAGACAAAAAAAGAAAAATTTGGAACATATGCAAGCAGAACAGCATGCTAGTAAGAAAAATATTCACATTATTGATGCTGTTCTGTTTATCAGGCAGCAACAAAAACAGATTACATGTAATAACTTCCATCTGCACAGCCAGCAATGATTAAGTGCTTAAACTGGGTGCAGGAAGAAAGACTAGAAGCTTTTAAAGCTAACAACAACTCAGTTTATTCCATGTGCTCCTTTTTAAGTCAAAATAAACTCTTCATACTTACTGGTGGTTCAAAGTTCCTGCAGATTTAGACAAGAACAGAAATTGGCCTTGAAACATAAGCAATATTTATGGAGTTGTGGAGAGTGGAAAATTGACTAATTTAATCATATTTAGTCACTTACTGGTCTGTCACAGAATAATTATGTCAGGTTAGAGAAGGAATCAAGGGGCACTTAATGGATGAATACCCACTCTTATGCAGTAAGAGGGATATTTTTATCAGAGCAACACTTGATAACTCCATCAAACTCAAATCTGCTGAGTGCCAGTCAAAAATGCCAGGTACAAATGGACCTTAGCAAGACTCAATAACTTGATGATACAGAACTAAATTACAATAGCAATTAATTCCTACACGTTTTATTCCCTCTTGAATAAGGCTTTATCTGCTCTAGCAAAAATGCCATGGTTCTAATATATTCTCAAATTCACTGTAATTTCAGACTCAGGGTTGCATTTGGCACAAGAATGTAAGAGCCAAAGACCATCACTGCTCCTAAGTCATTCAACATTAAAACATAATCCTTCCTTAGCAGTTAGTTTAGTACAGATCTGGCTAACGAGCATGCTTCAGAGATGCCTCATTTTTTATCAAAGGTCATGCTAGAGATGGAATTATGTTCATGGCATAGCATTATTAGAGCTCCCAAGTAGAAAGAACTCAAGGAAGGAAACGTGAGCTTACTGTAGATAATCAGGACATGCAGACATCTATTAAATGAAAACTTCAAAGAAAATCTGGATATAACAGGGACATCATAAAAGTACATAGCTTTCATTTTGAGCAACGTTGTTATAAGAAACCTTAGGTACCTTTCACAGAGGCTGTCCGTGTGCAGTTGTATAAAATGGCAAGTTCACCAAATGCTGTCCACACAGGTATTGAGGAGAGTAGTTTACTCTGCTGAAAGACTTCCAGAATGCCCTCTGTCAAAAATCATCAGGATAATAGGTATTAAAACTGAGCTTAACTGCAGAGAGTGGAGGGAAAACAAATCAATATATTTCTGGGTTTGCCACTCCCTGGAACATAGGAATGGGAGCAACGATGCAAATAGTGCTTTGAAACACACAATAGTGCTTTGAAACCAGTAGAGATTATTATTTTTAAATCTATGTTATCCTAACACAGCTACCATCAATTTTTCAAACTAACTCATCCATAGGAAGACAGAAGATGTGCTTTCCAACATATACCAGTATGCTCCTGGTTTAAATATTACTCCCTCAACAGAACATACTCCCTATAGAATGGCTCATATGAGCCCCTGGGCCTTCTAGTGGTCCAGAATTGATGAAGTATACAAATTAATCACAAATACTAATTTTTTATTTTTTATTTTTAATGAAATGATGAAAGAGTGTTAGGAGCAACTTTCAGTTGTTAAACTTGGGCTCCACTATGGCTGATCTGTCATTTCAGTGTAAGCACAGTAGCAGTCAGCACAGATGACTGTAATGATATTACTTCAGGCCTGTTGACATTATTTTAGGAAAGTCTTCTTATTCTAAAACCTGTTTTTTGTTTTGTTGGAGTTTTTTTCCAGAAAAAACAAATAGCTCGGTTTTTTTAAGAAAAAAAATATAAGCTTTGAGAACAATAAACTCAGACCTCATCTCTCAGTTTCCCATACAGAGAAAATTGGTATAAGCTCTCATGCATATTGAAAAATAAGTTTATTTCAGAAGTGGTTTCACCACTTTTTATATTTTAAATTATACCTGCTCTTCCTTTGAAGAAGAAAGGGTTGGCTGTACCTACAACAGAAAGGATTTGCTTGTCTCCAGGCTTTCAGAAACGAAAGAGGTCAGGAAACAGCATTAAATCAAGGTTCAAGTTTCTAAGGTGCTTTTTGTTGCTCTCATTTGGTTTCATAAAAGTCACAGGAAAAACCTGCATTGCTTTCAGCAGGGCCTGCATAAATTATTTAAGAGCACGAACATTATCATTGTGGTTTCCTGCAAAGACTTCTAAATTACTTTCCTGTTTCTTGCACTTGTGCATTGTACAAGTAAGTAGTATTCACCTTTGAGCACAAAAATGTGATTGCCCGGCTCTCCTTGTCTGATGACATAGCTCCCTTGCTGGAAAGTCCGTTCATACATACATTCCACCATATCTCGGATCTGGTGAGGCTCCAGTCTCTTCAAGAACTGATTTTTATTCAGGGCATCTGTGATAAGCTTCTTCTCACTGGTTTCAAACAAAAAATCCAAAGTTTAAAGGATCCAGCGTGGTTGGGATATATGATTCACCAGGCATTCATTCCTCTCAAGATGATCTTCTCATCTCTAACACTCACATCACCAGTACCACTGACAAATGTTATAATCCTTGCAATTAATATGCATCCCATTAGCTGTGCCATACTATGACGTCTCTCCTCCTGCATGGCCCTGCCTGCAGAAAGCATCATGTTAGATATAAAAAGGCTCCCAGTAGAAGAACACACTCCCCAGAAAGTTTTGCACTGTTTCTCACGATATTATTTCCCCATTGCATGACTAAGTTACACAGCCTTGCTTTTCTGAAGGAAAGAAATGTGAAAAGTATGTCTTCACATACCACTGCCTGTACAGGAATGGCAACTTGTTACAAAATCAGGTCCGCTTCTCTAACATTCTAATACATTTTTTTCTAACATCCAGCAAAAACATAACACCGATGACAGCAATAAGGTTAAAGTCAACACTGATGGTACTAAGACCTCATCAAGAGTTTCTCCTTTGTGGTGAGGAAACATGCAAGGAAAGAAAAGAACACAAAAACATGACTAACAGGTGCTGCTGTTTCTTAGGAGAATGCTAGAAGACATTGATGGTGGGAAAAATGAAGTAAGTTGTAAATTAATGTGATTAAAAAAAATGACTACAGAGAACTTCCCTTGCACTTGCAAAATACCGTTGATCCTGCGGCATTCCCTGTTCACAGCTACTAAGCAAATTTAGAATCAGGACATGATCACAAGGTCAGTTTGCGGAGCACCTGTTGAACACTGTCCCAGAATTCACTAAATAAGCCCAGGATCCAGGATAGGTGTGTGGGGAGGTGGAGAGTTAGCGTTGATCCCTCCTGAGCTGCTCTTGGCCCTCCGTCCACCTCCCTGCAAAACTCTTCCTACCTCTGCTGTGCCCATTTCCTTTGTACAGATGACAGCAAGCAGCATAAATACTCCCACCTGAGCAGAAATCCTGTAGTAGTCTGCTCACATGGGATGCCAAATATACTCTGTATCCTTAAGGACTACCAGACATGAGAGAATCTTCCCAAAGCAGGCCCTTTCCTCTACTGCTTTTAGGATTTTTAGGGTATAATCAGAGGTAAAAATATAACACAAGGGCTTGTGGATAAAGGTATGCAGCCATTAATGCTGACCTCTTTGCTTTCTGACATTCAACATTCAGGGAAATAAACTTAAATCACACTTCAGTGATGCTATAGCAACCTACAGGCATCCCGAGTTGTTCTGTTAAAGTCTTTGGAAAAGCTTCAGGGTATCCTTAAAAGTCAGAAAAAAGGTAGGCATAGTAGGCACGTCAGTGACCAAGGACTAGTCTGTCAGGGCCCTGAGGGCAATAATAGGCCTTAACCACCCTGATCAGCTTCCCTTGGGACCACCACCTATGCATCCTCTGCCCATTGGCCTGCACACTTTACCTAAGCTCAGGTCTGGGCATTAAATTCTTGTCTGAGCTACATTATAGAAATATAATTTTTTTTTTGTTTTGTCTTCTGGATGGGTATTGGCCCAATATTGTAAGCACTTTTCTTTCCCCCATCTCTTGGTTAGAGTATGCATCTGATTGATCTCTTCTTCTGTGGGACTCCTGGGGGACCCTGCTATCATGACCCTGCTCTGCCTACCCTGCCCAGACCCACCTGGTTAGTGAGGGCATTGTCTGTGTTGTACTAACCCTCGGTTCACTTACTCCTGTGGAGCCACCCTGTCCTTGCTGCTCCCTGAGACAGCCTCTGCATCCTTTCCTGCAGTAGTAAACAAATAAATGGGTGAGTTGTAAAGGCAAGAATGGTCTGTTTGAGCAGCTGGTGGAAGAGCCCAGTGGTTGGATTTTAAGAAGAAAACATAGAAAAATCAACAGTGGATAAATTTTTAAAAAGGGGAGTAAGGAAGACGCAGCCAACCGGTCAGCCTCACCTCCGTGCCTGGCAAGGTGATGGAGCAGATTCTCCTGGAAACCATGCTAAGGCACATGGAGAGCAAGGAGGTGGTTGGTGACAGCCAACATGGCTTCACCAAGGGCAGATCGTGCCTGACCAATTTGGTGGCGTTCTATGACGGGGTAACAGCATCGGTGGACAAGGGATGGGCAACGGACATCATCTACCTGGACTTGTGCAAGGCATTTGACACTGTCCCGCACGACATCCTTCTCTCTAAACTAGAGAGGCATGGGTTCGATGGATGGACCACTCGGTGGATAAGGAGTTGGCTGGATGGCCGCACTCAGAGAGTGGTGGTCAACGGCTCAATGTCCAAGTGGAGACCAGTCACCAGTGGCGTCCCTCAGGGGTCTGTGTTGGGCCTGGCCCTGTTCAACATCTTTGTCAGCGACATGGACAGTGGCATAGAGTGCACCCTCAGCAAGTTCGCCAACAACACCAAGCTATGTGGTGCCGTCGACACGCTGGAAGGGAGGGATGCCATCCAGAGGGACCTGGACAGGCTGGAGAGGTGGGCCTGTGCCAACCTCATGAAGTTCAACCAGGCCACGTGCAAGGTCCTGCACCTGGGTAGTGGCAATCCCAGGCACAAATACAGGCTGGGCGGAGAATGGATTCAGAACAGCCCTGAGGAGAGGGACTTGGGAGTGCTGGTGGACGAGAGGCTCAACATGAGCGGGCAATGCGCCCTTGCGGCTCAGAAGGCCAACCGCATTCTGGGCTGCATCAGGAGGAGTGTGGCCAGCAGGTCGAGGGAGGTGATTCTCCCCCTCTACTCTGCCCTGGTGAGACCCCACCTGGAGTACTGCGTCCAGTTCTGGAGTCCCCAACATAAGAAGGACATGGACCAGTTGGAGAGGGTCCAGAGGAGGGCCACAAAGATGATAAGAGGGCTGGAGCACCTCTCCTATGAGG
>WHYT01017337.1:427027-467948 GCA_009806455.1 Tetrax tetrax
AGAGTTGGGGCTGTTCAGCCTGGAGAAGAGGAGGCTCTGGGGAGACCTGATAGCGGTCTTCCAATACCTCAAGGGGGCCTACAAGAAAGATGGGGAGAGGCTGTTCAGTAGGGCCTGTTGTGATAGGACAAGGGGTAATGGGTTTAAATTAGAAGGAGGTAGGTTTAGATTAGATATTAGGAAAAATTTTTTTTACAATGAGGGCAGTGAAGCACTGGAACAGGTTGCCCAGAGAGGTGGTGGATGCCCCATCCCTGGAAATGTTCAAGGCCAGGTTGGATGAGGCTCTGAGCAACCTGATCTAGTCAGGGATGTCCCTGCTTCTTGCAGGCGGGTTGGACTAGATGACCTTTGAAGGTCCCTTCCAACTCTTACCATTCTATGATTCTATGATTCTATAACCACCCGAGACAAAGCTGGCTATACATACATACTGGGCAATCTATGAGTTCTGATTGACTTGTCTATGTTCTGGGTCAAGGGCTTCCTATAAAGCAGTGCCTTGAATCCACGCCAGAAATAAATGCAATTAAACAACTGCTGCACTGATGGAGCTTTTATGGACCTACTCAGTAGTTTTCCGTTACTGCTGAAGTGAAAGATAAATTCTGCCTTGAAGTCCCCATGTTCCTAATGTGCATGTGTAAGGAAGCTGCATAACAAAATAAGCACTCTAATAGCTTTCTGAGGCATTTAAGGCCCACTTTTGCTTGTATTCATAAAACAAAGCAAGGCTATCATCAAAAATAGGTTATGTGGGAAAATCTCCTGAGGAAAATCCAGGAATGAACAATCACTTAAGGCAAGTAAGCAGACTTACAATGTTACTAGCCATATAATGACTGAAAATAAGTAAAGGTAATGAGATGAGGCAAGAAAAATAAAATGAAGTAGCTATGGTGAGGATTGTGTTTAGAAATAGAGATCATAACTTAGCTTCTGCTGAAAGCAACAGGGTTATTAGAATATAAGCTCTAACTTAGTTTTCTGCTAAAAACAACTTTGCTTATTTAATTCACCCTAGCCTACCTCATGCATACAATACTGCAATAAAATATAGTAATGGCTCATAAACTGGTACTTAAAATGAGCACTAAAGTTTCCAGAACTATAAAATAGGGGACTATGTTGTTTTCAGAAAGTGCAGCTGGCCACAGAGCAAAGGACACATGAGTATCATAACCACTCTTGAATCGGCTGCTTACTCATTTCACGGGCACAGTACCTGGCTAACAGTTTTCTCTCCATTGTTTTCCTCAGTTTCTCCTATACCTGTCCCACTTTTGAGAACTGCTGCTGGAAATAACTAGATGTCCTGAAAGGACAGAGGACATTTAATTCCGTACTCGTAGTGGCACGAGTCCTGACAAATAGTACTAAGAAGCCAAAAAGGGGGTACACAGCTCCACACAGCTGTTCTGGTGTTGAGGTACTTCTTGGTCCCACCGCTAGCAGAACTTTTCTTCACCACCTGGGGCCAGTTTTGCCATAGTATACTTCTCCAGGCTTTGTTCCCCTCTCTGCTGCTAGCTTTTGTGGACATGTTCCCCTTGCCCCTTTGATATATTCCCAGTCAACCCCTAGAAATAACACTTGACACTCTAAGAAGGGCTTTTTATGAACAGGGTTGGGAATTTATTCCCATCATAAGACAGATGTCATCTCACACATACAGAAGTACAACATAAACTTTACAGAGCAATGCTTTCTCTTAATACAACTTTCTGCTACTAATCAGAGATTTTTGGTTATCTGCTGGCATTAACTGGTAAAAGACATCAATGTCAATGCCAAGATAGTTCTTCCTCAACCAGTTACAGCTGATAACAGAACTGGGTCATGATCCTGAGCTCATAATGGGAAGGGTCTTGACATAGGCAGCATGATAGCATGCTCTGGAAGAACATAGAAAAATTGAGAACCAAGTTCTACAAATACTGAGACACCTAGATTTCTTACCACTGCAAAGGGTAAGAGATTAAAAATTTTTCCATTTGAAAGACTTGTTAGAGAGATCTGCTTCCATATACCATGTTCAAACTAAAATCTTTAGGCTTTAGTTAAATTTTCAATGCTTAAACTCCCATTAAGGAAAAACTCATGTTTTGGGAAACTGATAGATTTATCCAACTAGCTCAAGAGATAAAATATATACATGAGAAAATATCCACTCATACAGGATAGATCAAGAACCATTGAAAGCTTCTAAAAACTTTATTAAAATCATTCATGCTGAGATACTCCAAACAGCAGGATGGCACTTAAACCCCTGCTAAACGCATAGAGTACAATTGTGCCATTTGTTTTACAAATGCTACTAAAAGGGACCAGTAACGCTCTGGATTCAATGCAAATTCAAGAACATACCATGGAGCTTCCCTTCCTTCAAAATAGTTCCTTTCACAACTGCGTAGCAACACTGTGCAATTGCCTTGTTCCGAAGTGGGGCTGCATGAAGCCCTCTCTCTGTAAAGGGGGGGTTGATACTTACATCAGCTGCTCTAAACACTTCTACAGACACTGTTAGGCTAAAGGATCAGTATTTTTTTTAACTACAGTGGGCAGAATTCTGTTGAGAGTGGAGGTTACACTTTGTCCTTATATGTATGCCAACTGTCTAAATTTGACCTACTACAGTATTTACAGCCCAGGTAAGGAAAACAAACGTTTGCACCTTCCAGTATTTGGTTGTCTCAATAGCAGGGTGATGGTGGCTTAAACAAGTGCATGTGTATCACACACTCAGCTAACTGAGAGGCATAGTAGTGCTATGTCTAAAACAATTTTGTGGTGGTTTTTTTCACATCTGTTTCCACAGTATTTGGAAGATCAAATGATACTTCGGCCACTATATCATGAAAAGATATATCTGCCCCCACCTCAGAAGTCTGAGCAAGACCTTTCACTGTTATTTGATTTGTTGGAGAAGGCATAAATTCTTCCCTCTGTATGTTGGTTTACAAAATACATTTTTTGTAAGAGTAATTTAAAAAAGCATTCTGTCTAAGAGCAGCATCTAATGTTAAGCTGGCTGTGCCAGGAAAAAAATGGTAACTTGCAAATGACAAATACTTTGTGTAGAATCTTCAAGATTTTTTAAAATTGATTGTTCCACAGGAATTGAGGTTTCATTAGTATCTTGCATATGTATTAACTCAGGTGACCCATACTTGTTTACTGTAGTCCAAGATGTCTAATCTTTCAAAGATATTTGAACAAAGTCACTTTAATCACTGCAAAGCAGATTACAAGTACCCATTAATATGACAGATTTAAGTTTCAGAACCTTAGCCAAAGGTTCAAAGACACAAACTCTCGTAGATGGTCTAATCTGTATATAAAACCAAAACTAGTCTGACCTGTCTTACATGACTACAAAGCATGTTAAATTAATATTTTAGTATTAAAACTTGAAAATTCGATTGCATATTCAAAATTGTTATTACTTAGTTTGGCACTGAAGCTTGAGGAGCAACTTCTTTTTTTTTTACAGAACACACAGCAAACTCTCTAATGCTAATTGCTCTGGCCGAGTTGGTACACTCCCTAGCACTAGACAATCAAACAAATTATGAGTTCCACTTTACTCTCAAATTACCTATTCTAAGAACAATAATTAGCAGACAAATTCAAGTTTAATGGCCATCATGGAAGACAAGAATTTAAATTAAAATTCAAGAATGATGAGTGGCGTTCCTCAGGAGTTGGTATTGAGACCAGCACTGTATAGCATCTTTGTCAGCGACATGGACAGTGGGATAGAGTGCACCCTCAGCAAGTTCACCAACACCACCAAGCTGTGTGGTGCAGATGACACGCTGGAGGGGAGGGATGGCACCCAGAGGGACCTGGACAGGCTGGAGAGGTGGGCCCATGTGAACCTCATGAAGTTCAACCAGGCCACGTGCAAGGTCCTGCATGTGGCAGGTCCTGCATGTGGCAGGTCCTGCATGAGGCAATCCCAGGCACAAATACAGACTGGGCAGAGAATGGATGGAGAGCAGCCCTGAGGAGAAGGACTTGGGAGTGCTGGTGGACGAGAGGCTCAACATGAGCCGGCAATGTGCTCTTGTGGCCCAGAAGGCCAACCGCGTCCTGGGCTGCATCAAGAGGAGCGTGGCCAGCAGGTCGAGAGAGGGGATTCTCCCCCTCTACTCTGCCCTGGTGAGACCCCACCTGGAGTACTGTGTCCAGTTCTGGAGCCCCCAACATAACTGGTTGCCCCGAGAGGTAGTGGATGCCCCATCCCTGGAAACATTCAAGGCCAGGTTAGATAAGGCTCTGAGCAACCTGATCTGGTTGGAGATTGGTTGCTCCTTGCAGGGGGGTTGGACTACATGACCTTTAAAGGTCCCTTCCAACCCTAACTATTCTGTGATTCTATGAATGTGCAAGTATTGAAGAGAAGAAAACAAAAGTACAAACAGAATCATAAAAAAAGCTGGAAATGGTGGGGAAAGAGAGGAGGATGGTGTGCTCTTACTGTCAATGCAGTACATACTTAAGCACTCAGTTGTTTCTGGAAGAGTAAATATCAGAATAAATTTAGGAATTGTGTGTTTTAAATTGTTATGAATCTATGGGAGCCTTAGCAGTAACAATGACAACCTCTGAACCAGACTGTAAGAGATGAAAGGAGGCAAAAGGAAGAGAACTGCTCCTTTATCCTGCTACGTTACACTAAATCTTTTAGAAACACAAAAAACCAGAGATGGCATACAACAAAAAAAGAAAATATTTTTAGAAGTGCTGAGCCACTGAATCAAGAAGGAAAATTTCTAGCTCTGTTTTTATTACATGATCAGCATTACATCTAGATTGCTTAAGCTGCAATACTTGTTTTTGTTCTGAACGGCAAAGTCTGTGCTGCACTTAGCTGATCAACCGGCTTTTCTCTTTGCTTCACTCCTCAGCGCTGTTACAATTCTGTCTCTGAAAGCACCCTAGAAAAACACCTGGTGGACTGCAGTACAAGGTTCATGCCAAGGAAAAGACAGGTAATTACAAATAGGACACTCTTAAACAATTATTTAAATTGCCCAGATACTTGTGATAAAACATTAATACAGTTCCCTTACACTGGAAAAACATTGCTAGCCGTAGATTTCAGCTCCTTATGGTGACTCAGGCAGCCTTTCTGGTTCACAACACAGCCTCTAATGTGCAATGCTGGACATGATGGATGAGAAATTAAGTCTGGTAACACTCAGATCTACTACAGTACAGACTCGAACACACCATGAATTCTTAACAGCTCCCCACGAATCTGAAGCACTTAAGATGCTGGCTGAAGACCAGATAGATTCTGGCTACCAACATATTAAAACAGATACTCAGGTTATGTCTACACTGCAAGGTAAAAGAGGGTCTAAGGTATGTTTAAGAATATAAGTCTGATACCTCTGTCCGCAAGGTCAGCTGTGACCACGGATATTTCTGGCTCTCACAGAGGCTAGAAGTATAACTTCATTCAAAGAGGGGCAAGTAAAATTACGTTCCTACACCATGACTGTCAGAAGCTGGAGGGCAGGAGGAAGCTGCTAAGAGGATAATCGCACCATACAAAACATTTCATTATATTTCGCACCAGACTGAGTTAAAACTGGGCTGCCAAACTTTGTACACAGCTCAGAATCAACATCCATACCGCATCTGGGAGAGCTGAGCTGCAGCTACCTGGTCCCTCCCTAGCCACCCATGCTATAGGAATAAGAATCTGAACCCATGTGAAGGCATCCAGCCTCCTGCTCATCAGTGCTCCAGAGCAGAGCTTAAGCTGCAAGCACTAGGCAAACCTAAATGTAAGAGGCAGCTTAGGCTCTGCTTAGCTGGCAGTAAAGATAAATCCCACAGACCGTAAGAGTCTCCTCAACTAAAACACAGAGGCTACCCACCAGTTTTCATCTGAAGCCTGTGGGATACAGATTATACTTGATTAAAGTTACACACAAACTCAACTAGCATTTAACTACCACAGTGATAAAGCCTATATAAAAAGATGGATACTGTAATTGTGGTTTATCATGAAGAGAAGATATCATTGTGACAAAAGTAATATCCTTGTAACACAAGCATATAATCCCCCTGAAATGCACTCACCTGGAATCCTTTCGGACTCTTGCTTTTTCAAAGGAAAACGTAGCTTGCCTGTTCACATCATATAGCTGTGTTGATGGCTCTGCAGATACACCTTCCTTGGCTCCTCTCCTCCTATCAGCAGAAACTTGAATCCTTGAAGCCACTTTAAATGGAGAAGGCTGAAGAGAGTGCTCTCCTTGAGTGGTAACAACATCCTGCAGCTTGTTCAACTGTATACACTTGCTCTGTAGTTCCTTGGTGAGTTCTGATATGACCTTAGTCTGTGCAGCAAGTTGTTTCTGAAGCTCAGCAACATGACTTTGACTCTCTTGCAACTCTTGATCTTTTCTCTTCAGCTCCTTTTCCAGTTCAAGCACCCTACTGCAAAGAACCTCAGCTTGCCCATTGATCACACTGATGCCCAGACCTGGGTCCTTCAAAAACTTACGGTTACCAGCACAGCCAATAGAGAGATTTGCTACATGTCTATCTGGCCGCCTCAGATGCTTGGGTTTCACTGATCCATTCCCCATTTCGTCCAGAGACCTAGGTGAGAAAATAAATTTGCAGTTTTATTTCATTCCCCAACAAGAACAAAAAAAAAAAAAAAAAAAAAAAAAAGTCATGGAATGGTAAATAATGAATTTAGTATTTAAATGGAAGCTGAATTTGAGATACACAACTATAGTAAATGTAGGTGATTGCTTTCATCTTTTCTAGTCCTGAAAGTCAGAGGAGTACAGGACAAAGAGAAGAGGTAGGCAGGTTAGTGGATACAAAGCAAAAGATCTGATGACTACGACTTATTTTTTCGTGAGTTGAAGAGATGTGTAAGCTCCTGTCAGCCTAATGAAGACAAAACAAACAGCAGGAAGGAGACAAGCTCACACTTTACTGCTGAAGCAAGAAAACTGTTAAAAGCAAAAAAAAAAAAAAAATTGGGTCACTTCTCTGCAAAAGTTTGACCAACCTTGGTGTCTTTTGCTGATACCAAATTCAGGGCAGCACAGAGTTAGACCAAATTTACTACCAAGAGCAGGCAGCTGGCACTGTTTCTGCAGCTCTCAATCATTTTAAACTGGCTCACATTTGTTAGGGTAACAGCAGCTACTGCTGTCAAGGAACAATTACCCCTTTGCATGGGCTACTCATGAAAAGTGACCAGGAAAAAAAAAAAAAGAGCTTGGACTTCTGTCAGAACACATATGCTCCGAGCACTTGTTGCAACTAGCAGCCTTCAGTAGATTTGCAGTAACCCACCTTCTTCCCTGGACATCATCTTTGGCATATTTTATTTTATCATTTTAAGAGGAGCAAGGAAGAAGTGCCTGCTGCTTATGTCAGACTGTATTACCTGCGCAAGTTGAGGGGGGAGAAAAATAATGTGTTGCTTTTGGGAGTCACGTGTTCAACAATCACTAATCCATCGTGCCCCAGAACTAATCCTGGGGAGCAATGCCTGCCTATAAATCCCATCTGTGGGTCACAACGATGCCAGGTTACAGTCTGGTTTAGTTCAAGCCTAAGGAGACCTCCACCAGGAGAGAAGGAATGAAGCACTTAGGGCTGTATTGTCCTGTCCTTAGCACCATACAGAGCTTCTCCCAAAACTCCTGCTCAGGTTCTTGACAAATTGCGGTCAATTGTATCCTACTATTGCAAAAGACAACAGCACAGGAAATACCTGCCTTAGATGAAACAGAAGCTCAGCATGCAACCATATTTAAAAATAACAAAACAACCACCAACCTAAATGAAATGCTACAATAGAGAGTAAAAATGGAGATTACAGGAAATATGTCATCATGCACAACACGGTGGCAGCCTCTGCTACTAAATGCAGTGGCAGTCACCCCATTTAAAAAAAAAAAAAAACACAATATCACAGATATTTCAAAATAACCTTTACAAAAGGGTAGGGTGATTGCCCCAGGATTCAGAAAAACCTACTATTTAGATTGCATCCAGAAACAGAACAGGTTTACTGTATAAAGAGATGATGATTAAAGTTCATAATATTACAATTGCACTAGAGTGAAAACGTTAGGAACTTCTCTCTTCCCACGGCATACGTGGAATTAATTGTCGGCACACAGTGGAAGAAGCAGTGGGATCTGTCAGACCCCCGTTTCCACATGGTACCCTTTACTGGCTACTGGTTCAGGAAACTCACGGCCAGGTACATCCCAGGAATTGAGAAAAGGCCAACAGGTAATTCCGCATCGCAGTACTTAATTCTAACAGAAAACTTAAAACCTTACGCCTCCAAGGTCTGACCAACCTTCACCCACAAGTAACGAGACAAAAAGCAAAAGCAGAGCACGCTCGGTGTTTATTTACTACAGGGCACCCCGCATGCTCTTCCGAGGGGTCTGCCGCTGCCAGCGATGCTGCCAGCCACCGGGCATCACCCAAACCCGCCCGGCAGAGGATGCGCAGCGCTGCGCTCCTCAAAAACCGCCTCCATCCCGGGCGAGCACCCCTGCTCAAACCTGCGCCCCGCCGGAGGCCGGCCTCGCCCCACCAAGGCCGCAGCTCCTCCAGGCTCCCCGGCCCGCTGCCGGCCTCCCCAGCCCCCCCGCAGGTCCCCCGCCCGGCGCCTCCTCCTCCGTCCCTCACCTGCGCGCTCGGCTGCGGCCGGGGCCGCGGGACAGGACGGGGCTGCGGGGGCGGCAGGAACGGACGAGGCTCCCGCGCCCGCTGCGGAGCCGGGGCGGGCGGAAACGCCGCTGCCGGTCACGGGCGGCCGGGAGGTGCGGCGGGAGCGGGAGGGGGAACGGCTGCGGCGGGGGCCGCCCGCCCCTCCCGCCGCCGTGCGGGGGCTGCCTCCCGCTCAGGGAGAGGCAGGGGCTTGCGGGGCGTGGGGAGCCCCCGGTGCGGTATACTGGCGGGGCTGGGAGGCGGATGCCCCGTCCCGCGCGGGCTGGGGCTGGAGCCGCAGGGACGAGGCGGGTTCCTCTGCCCATTCCGCTTCGCAGAGAGGTAAACGCAGGGACCGGCTCGGGCCGTGCTGACCAGTGTTTGTCCTGCTTGCTTCCCCTGCCCTGTGGAGAGGTCCTGGCGCGGCTGTCGGGCACGCAGCTGAGCTGCAGCAGAGATCCCGCACCCTTGTTCTCTGAAGCTGACCCCCAGGCACCACTGCTCAGCTCTCCTGCAAGGCACCTTCTCGCGTCCCAGGGTCTGTCCTCACTCAAGGTGGAGCACCACGGCTTGCCCCAGAATGGAGCGCTGCCTCTGGGTTCAGCATTGACTCTTGGTGCAGGTTTCAGCTGTTTTTAAAACAGCTGTCTTCACATCAAGGACTGTTAGACCCAAACAGCCTGCCAAACCATGAGTGAAAGAATTTTACAACAGCCGAGGAGCTGCGTGCACAACTCTCCTACTGATGCTGTCAAGCAGACTTGGTCTAACCCCAACCTGTAGCCTCTAGGACACTGGCTTTCCAATTTTCTCCTCTACATTTACCCTCTTCTTTTAGACTGTCTTTACATTCACCCCAAATTCTCTCTTGTCCCACTCACAAACTTAAAATGGCTGATCAAAAATGCCAGCTCTGGAGGAAAAATACCAAAGGCAGTCTCTGAAGTCTTTGCTGGTATCCCCTCCTATGTGCAATTCCTGGCAGCCCCACTGGCAAAACATCTCTACAAATGCATATCTATGAAATACTCCAGGCAACTCCATCACATGCACCAATATCAGTTGCCTACCTATAAATCCTCCTCTGGCTTCAACAGACCTCAGTCCTCAGCATGGCTTCCACAGTCACTGCCTACAGCTGGGTTGAAGCAACTCGCATAAACCCTAACAGGACCAGCCTGAGAAGGGCTGCCCAGTATTTTACTTACAATGGAGTTCTCAATTACAAAGACAAAAATAATAAATAAATGCTGGCCACGTATGTTTTACTGACTGCTCAATACCTCAAAACAAAAATGTTACGGTGATCAGAGAGGAGTGATGAGAAAACATGTCCCAGTAACCACTTGCGCTCTGAAAGTGAGCTACTCCGGGAAGCAGCAATTCAGCTGGATTCCCTGAGTCATAAGGCAGTTTGTCAGCACTCTCTTTTCCTGTTGCAAAGGTCCATAAGAAATGTAGTCAGGAGTCTGGAGACTGCTCCTTAATTATGGTACGCCAGGGCTGTATAGGGTCTTGCTCTTTGTTGATAAAGAGAAAAAGGTAATGGGCACCTCCAGCTCGCCTGCCAGGAGTCTTCAGAAATTATTTTCTCACCAGCAGCCCAATAATCAGAAAGTTCACAGTTACAGTTGATATATCCTCTAATTTCACACCAAGCTGTGTGGTGCCATCGACACGCTGGAAGGGAAGGGATGCCATCCAGAGGGACCTGGACAGGCTGGAGAGGTGGGCCCATGCCAACCTCATGAAGTTCAACCAGGCCAAGTGCAAGGTCCTGCACCTGGGTAGTGGCAATCCCAGGCACAAATACAGGCTGTGTGGAGAATGGATCAAGAGCAGCCCTGAGGAGAAGGACTTGGGAGTGCTGGTGGACGAGAGGCTCAACATGAGCCGGCAATGCGCCCTTGCGGCCCAGAAGGCCAACCGCATCCTGGGCTGCATCAAAACAAGCGTGGCCAGCAGGTCAAGGGAGGTTATTTTGCCTCTCTAATCTGCTCTTGTGAGACACCACCTGGAGTACTTCATCCAGCTCTGGAGCCCCCAACATAAGAAGACTTGCTGGAGCAGGTCCAGAGGAGGGCCACGAAGATGATCAGAGGGCTGGAGCACCTCTCCTATGAGGACAGGCTGAGAGAGTTGGGGCTGTTCAGCCTGGAGAAGAGGAGGCTCCGGGGAGACCTGATAGCGGTCTTCCAATACCTCAAGGGGGCCTACAAGAAAGATGGGGAGAGGCTGTTCAGTAGGGCCTGTTGTGATAGGACAAGGGGTAATGGTTTTAAAATAGAGGGAGGTAGATTTAGATTGCATATTAAGAAAAAATTTTTTACAATGCGAGTTGTAGAACACTGGAACAGGTTGCCCAGAGAGGTGGTGGATGCCCCATCCCTGGAAACGTTCAAGGCCAGGTTGGATGAGGCTCTGAGCAACCTGATCTAGTCAGGGATGTCCCTGCTTCTTGCAGGGGGGTTGGACTAGATGACCTTTGAAGGTCCCTTCCAACCCTAACCATTCTATGATTCTATGATTTAAATTCCTGGATAACAGGCACTACAACTGAGCTATTGCTGATGCAGGTTTAAGGACAAGTCCCATTTTCACTGAAATCAAATGGTAATTTTTTATTTAACTTGTCAGGGATTTTTTTTGGTACTGTTCATGGCATGTAAGTTCCATTGTTAGAAAACTTCCATTTTTAAAAACCCACTGGAAATACTACTGCAGATTCCAAAAGCAGTCTGAAACTTAAAAGACGTGAACAGTTCACACATTAAAGATGTGGTTAGCTTTCTGGGCTGCAAGTGCACATTGCCAGCTCATGTTGAGCTTCTTGTCCACCAGCACACCTGAATCCTCCTCCTCAGGGCTGCTCTCAATCAATTCTCTTCTTCATTCTCCCCTACTTTTGCCTTTTGCAACTCGAGCGATGTGGCTAGAGCCCTTGCTGGTGAAGACTGAGGCAAAAAGGTAATTGAGTACCTCAGCCTTCTCCATGTCCCAGGTAACCAGGTCTCCTGTTTCCTTTTGGAGAGGGCCCATATTCTCCCTGGTCTTCCTTTTATCCCCGACATACCTAAAGAAGCTTTTCTTGTTGTCCTTGACTCATTATCAGCAGACTTAGTCAAGATAAAGGCCCTTCTATGCTTGTTGCTGCTCAGTCATAGAATAAACAACAGTTCCTATTTTAAGAGTTTGCAATTTACAATAAACAAGGTGATTTCTGTGCCCCTTTCACCCTCCTCGTTCACCTTCCCTTAACAGCCTTTCTCTTGCTGTTTCCTAGCACATCAGACTATGTCAGACTATAGTCTTGTGGTTTACGCATAACTTCCATCAGCTGTAGAAGCCAGGAATCAGTTATCTCAGAGCAACTTTGTTAAAGCTCTTTACTAATATTTCCATCTAATATCGTAAGGAGCTTACTACCAGCTTGAGAACCTATAAGGTAAAAAGATATTAGGAAGACAAAGATAGGGGGTGGTTCATAGAACTAATCTGGTAAAGGAATACTTCAGAGATCATAGAACCAGTAATGCTCCCAAAGTCCCAAGCTGCCCTGTTCTAAAAATTCCTTAGATATATTACAGAGACTTTTATTTTCCCATAACTTGTTTCAGGTTACCAATAGGTCTCGGTTATGGTTAGAGATGCTTTGGTCAATCTAGACTAGAATTTCATTTTACACCAGTTAGTTTAAAAACTTGGAAAACTTGCTACTTATTCTGGTTTTATTGTGGGTTGTTTTGTGTTATGTTTTTTTTTCTGCTTTGAGCAGGTTAGTATGAGTGCATTACAGTCTGTCCAGGATTTGTGGTTAGAAGCTGTACTGTGGCATGATCTGCTTGTAGGTGACTCACCTCCACTGAAAGTCACCAAGGAAAACACAGCTTTCTATGCCAGGACAGGTGGAAACTGATGAAAAAGCTGGAGCTAGAACTCATCACTCCAGGCTGTTGGGTTCAGCAGTCATAATAAAGTTCTGGGCCAGCAGGAAGCTACAGAAACAGAACAGGGCCCTTTACAGATAATGTTAGTGGAAGCTGGTTTACCAGAAGGTGGGTCCTTTCAGAAAAACTATAACTTCATTTACGGCTCAAAGATATTTTATGGAGAATGAAGAAAGAAGGTTTTTCCTAACAGAGGGATTTCTTCCTCTTCTGTACAGGAATGTCAAACAACCTCACAAATTTAATCCTTTGTTGTTAATCCTTTCCATTAATATTGCTGTCTCTTAACAAGAAAGAGATAAGACATTTATTACCATGAAATACTAAGGAGCAGGAACTTGAAAAGATGGGACTTCAGATTGTGGCTTGCTGCTGCAGAGTTCATGTTTTGAAGCAGAACAAAATTGATGGTATTAAATGTACTATTCTGTTGTTGTAGACAGGAATCAGATAGGTAGAGATTACAAAATAACAATGCTTCTGCTTCTTTTATGCTTTAGGAAATACTTCTGTATTCAAAGAATTTTGCTCTTCATTTTCTGACTAGCCTGTTCAATCAGTAGTCTAGAAGATGCACTTCTACCTGAAACATGACACACTCACTTGCCCACTGTAACCCCAAACAAAATACTCTTTCTGGGATTAGTTCTCACAGCTGCATAGGCAAGCTGATCATCTAGCTGGGATCAGAAGGGTTGGGATAGTCCACGGTGCTACTGCTCTGGGCAAGTTCTAGGTTCCTGTTCAGCATCTATCATCAACAGGGACATTGAACTAAAAATTCTCCCACTGTGCTATGGAGAGATGGCATTTTATACATTTTTAATGTCCTTCAAGAGGCAAAAAATATCAGTTTCTATTCCTGGCCAGCCTTTCAAAATTGAAATTTCAATACTGAAAATATTTTAATTAGTTTTATGACACTTCAAAACTGTATTGTATTTAGCACTGGAAGTAAAAATAAAATGATAATGTAAAGAGAAGATTAATATTATGGAAGAAATATTGTCTTGATTACTTCAACCAGGTCAAGATATGACCCAGCACTTACAGTTTAAGTCAAAGCTTCCCCAGGTGGTTATATCATGCTAATGTTTTTCAGTTATAGGCACATTATAAATTTTAATCAAACTACTACACCAGAAACTCTTTAACATGGAACCAGTTATAGCTCTCTGTGCCATTTCTCCTATACCAACGCTGAAGATACATCTCTGTGACAATAAAATTGTAGCCTGTTTAAACGCACCATGTGACCTTAACAATAGCAATCTAATTAAAGTGCTACAGGAATATGTTCAAGGCAACTATTTAGCTATTAGTTTTGTAATGTGGGACATCACTACTCATGACCATTGGCTGTGGCAGAGAACATATCTTGATTCTACTGAACCGTCCGAGCAAAATCAGATTGACATCACATAGCAAGTCACACTGAGGTATGTATAGAGACAACCAGCTACTTGATTTCTGAGTTCTGTGACCATGGTTATGAGGTTTCCTAGGGTCTGAATCAGTGAGATAGTTCAGGCTGTACATAATTTTAAGCACAAGAACTGCCTCATTGAGGCACCAAATAGGAACACAGCTAGGAACCATACCACATACTAGCAAAGAAGCTGTTTGCTCCACACTACTTTCACATTAATACCTTATAGATACCTTGGGAACAACTACTACTTTTTTTCTCTTTAAGTACACAATGACTATCACTTCTCTATCTCAGAAAGCATTCTACAGTACACTTTTTCTTGTTCAGATTCTTCATCCGGCTTTTCCATACTCCCTTGAGTGGCACACAGTCTCTTTTGTGTTAATGTTTCTAAGAAAATAAATGAGGACAAACTGTATGTAATCAGGTGTCTCAGTACAGAGCAGAGAGACAACATACCATACATTGCCCGCCCTGAAGCATTTATAAGCAACAGTAAACAACATACAGTGCCTGAAGAACACTAGTTTTATTTCCATGTTGTGAGAGGAGCATTCTTGAGATTCGTAAAGGAAGCTGAAGAATATGCTAAAATGAAAAAAAAGTGGGAGGCAGCTGAGCTCTGTGAGTGGATCTGCCCTCACTTGATCTAGCAAGGTAACTGAGCACATGGTGCTCTGAACTTGGCATACAATCTCACATAGGTAGCTTGGTGCCTTATGTGACCAGGGTACTGCAGAATGGCACCTTAAAAAAAAAAAAAAAAAAAAAAAAAACAAACCTGAGCCTAATAAGACAACATGGAAAGTTAAAATTTAATTATAAAGACCAAAAGAAAGGGAAGCAGGAATTGGAGGTAAGTCTCGCACATGACAAAGGAGCACTTGAGTTGCCTGTGAGTGAGACAGAGGCATAGAGAAGCCACAAGTTCTGGCTCATAAGGAATATAACTGCACCACATCCAAAGAAAAGGCAAGCAGAATTTAGGGAGATTGCAGAGTTTCCTCAGACTATAAGATCACAAATCTAAGTGTGTTGTGCAAGCACACATTCTTCTGTCTTTAATTACGTGTATAGTTCCTTCTATGGCTTCTTTACATGATTGTGGACTCACCAGGTCAGCTTTATTTGAGCTGTTGCCCAGCTCAATTCCTTTGGCCTATCAAAACTGACTCTTGCTTATGACTATGCACTGTTTTTCTTCCTCTGTGATGTCACAGCCAGAGACCTCTGTTAGCCTAAAAGAAAAAAACCCAAAACACTAAAAAGTGAGACGAATATAAGCTCAAAGTCTCTTGTTTGACTCATGCAGATACATACCCAGCTATCTGTGTTCTACAGAAAGTCACATAAGCAGAGACAGCACAAACAGAAAACCCACATTTTAAATGGGAAATTTCGAAGTGACAAAGTGTGAGGGAATTGTCTGCTTTTTTAATTCATAAGACTTGACAGCATTACTTACAACACGGTGGATGGAAGAATATTTAAGATTACAATTAAATTACTTTTTATCTATTTCTTCAGGCAGTTCATTTAGAAGATTTGTTAAATGTGTGTGTGTGTGTGTGTGTATGCATGCATGCATGCATGCATACAAGTTCTTAACTGGAGGTTAACTTCAGAACTAGAAGACCAGGAGAACACAGTGCTAAGACACCTGCACCAGCCACACTCCAGCCTGGGCACCACACTGCTGAAATTGCATAGGCCACGTCTGTTGCATGGACCTGACAAGGCTGTGTCAGTTCAGGTCCTTAGCGGCTTCCTATCCCACCACAGAATTTTAACGTCTCCAGGACACTGCTCCCCTCTGCATGCTGACATCCTAACCAGGCAAGACAGGCATTTGCCTTTGAGCAGCCAGGTTAAATAACCATAGCAGTGCTCCCTAACACTGGTGCCAAATGCGTACCACTACCACATCCTACACCAACTGGAACTTTTCCTTCCACCGTCCAAAGAGATCCATCTCAGTTCAGCATCCCCAGAAGTCCTAGACTGTGAAACAAGAGCTCGACAAGAGAGGCCTGAAGATCATCGCTGCCTCAAGAGTGTCCAGGCCTGGCAATAAGCCCTTCCAGGTCCCACTTCTCCTCCCTGTCATTTTTGTCTCCTTTCCTTTTCCCAACTGCTCATCTCTGTGTTATATTTCAGTTTTCTGTTCAGTGCGGACATCTGGTGGTCGAGCTGGTGATGGCAGCTGAACAAGGGAAGCTGAACAAGGGATGCAGCGTCTTTTTTCTTACACCTTGGCCTAGTGGTAGGAAAACCAAGCTCTGCTGTGCAGCAAGGATCTATTTTCCTTTTTGTCCTCCCTCTACCTTGCCGCTCATCTTCTCCTCTCCTGAAGCCTCAGGGACTGTTATGATCTAGGGTGTAGCAGGTTCGTGATTCCCTCGGACTAAAATAAGGTGAAACCACATGAAATTATCAATATAAAACTTTATTTAACATTAACGAGGAATGAATTAATCTTGAAAAACTTGGAAAGCATAAAGAGGTTGACATCCGGGGCTCTTACTGGAACACTTGTAAGAAGATAAAGGAGAAGATGGAAAAGAGAAAGAGAGAGAGAGAACAAGAGAAAGAATGAGAGAGCGAGAAAGAGAGATCGGGATTCAGATGACGGCCCTGACAGAGCCTCGGGTGGCGGGCGCGCACATGGCTCCCTGAGGCCGGGTCTTTTTACAACCTAATCCCAGCCTCCAGTCAGTTACACCCCTTGAGGAGTGGTGTGATCTGGTTCGAGAGTTCTGAGTCCTCTTTGCAGGCGCTAAATGTGAGGGGTGGTCGTAAGCCCCTTCCTCAGATGACCGTTATGTGAGAGGTCATTGTGTAACACAGACCTGTGGACCTGCACATGTCCACCCCATACCCCATAGGTCCTCCACGTCCTGTGTGACCTGACTGACTCCTACAAACCTCACCATGCCCCGCAACAGTGTTTGAGACACCCACGCACATGAACTCTGTCAGTCGCTCACAGGGACCAGCTGCTTCTGGCTGTTGAGAGGAAATGGCAGGCTGTGCACTCAGCAGACTGTAGGTTGTTTCTGCAAATATAAACATGCTCAGAACCAGAGAGGAGGCTCTTTCAGCTTGGGATTCGATCTGCAGAGCAAGCAACACACCCCCAAGCAATGTTAGCTATGTAGATGCTCCACATTGCAAAGAACAGCTTCAGTTAGTCCTGCCTGGTGCAGGTAACTGCATTTTACTCCTCCTTCTGGCAGCCAGGAGCTGTTGGCAGCTGGACCATCTCTGTCTGCCTGCAGTCCCCTACCTCATCTTCTTCTTGGGTACATTCTGTGATTTTCAGTACAGGCTTCATTTCTTCCTAAATGAGAAAAGAGGGAGGGGACATTTGCCCATCCTCCTGTGTTACCATGTCTATTGCATCCTTGGTGGCTGTTGGCACCTCTAGGCTCTGCAACAACCTGTTGTTCTGGAAATCCCATTGCTCCAGGCAAACTGAGGCACATCCAGTGAGTAACCTGACAAGGCAGAAAAAAGTCTCTGCTCTATAAGGAAAACAGAGCATATACTTTGCCTGTTAAAAAGGAGGCAGCTAGGGGGAATGCAGATAACACAGTCCAAAATAAATCTCAATGACAGATTATTATAATATTCCTAATCCTTGGAAAACACTCAGGATGACTGCATCATCAGACAGCAGTTCTCGGGTGCTGCAAGCAAGACCCATTAAATCACCAGTTAAGATATCAATCATTCACTGCTTCTGCAGTAGCTTGGCTACTCCCAAGCAGACTTTTTGTGTGACACTTACATGACTGACCTTAAAAAAAATATTTTTAAAGCTGCCTTGTCAGAGGACAACTGCCTTAGCACGGTGACAACAGATTGAGATGTATCTCATCTGCACGGGGTATCACTGAGTATATCTTACTCAAAGAAGGAGTCTGAGGAGCTCATGGAAAGTGCCACAGAAAATGCACGACTGCATACGAAACCATCTCAGCAAAACCACCCTCTTCCCTGATAAAGAAATAATTATTTTCAGTTCCAACTTTTGTAATCAAACGAGACTCTTGTGGGAATTCTCCAGAGAGGCAAGCTGGAATGCATGTTCTCTCTGTTGTGAGCTATTAACTTATTTTGCTTCCTATAATATTGAAGGGGATATCTGCAAAACTCTAGAAGATAAAACTCTCCTTATCTTTAGAAACAGCACAACAGTGCCAGCACCATGAAGATCTAGCTGAAGTGAGGTGAGATGCTACCCGCACCTGAGAAACAAGTCAACTTTCCTGACTCTCTTACCCCACCATCTCCTTGTGTCACAAAGCACTCAGTGCAGCTGTGCAGCAAAACCCACAAGCAGTGGGCAAACAGTGAATTTGCAATGGCAGAACTGGCTTACAACCAATGGCAAAATGTGTCACTCATATGGACGCATAAGAAAACAAATTGCGTAAGAAAATAAATTGTAGTTTGAAAAATACGCAAAAGTAGATTTTTACCAGAGCTGGCATGAACTTTCTGTTTTTCTTGGGTTTGCTTTGTTTTACAAGCCACACTCTGTTTAGCAAATGCATGATAATTCAATGGTGCTCTTGGCTTCACTCTGTTTGAAAAACAGCACAGGGCACTAAGCATCTCATAGATGCATTTTGCAAACATCTCTACATCCTGCGCTTGGCCCAGATCTCTGCTCTGAAATGGGTCTGACTGGTGGTAAAACTACATTTTTAAAAAATTTTGCCCCTCCTCACATTCCTGATATATGGCATCAATGCTAAATTGTCTGAGTATCATAAAAAACGGGGCTAGATTAATATCTGATGGGTTTTTTTCACAATTTTTTGTGTTTCAGCTCCAAACTTTTCTAGAGGTAACTTCTCTTTTTCATTAAACTTACTGTGCCAACTCCACAACAGATCATCCTGTGAGACTGAACATTAAACCCAAACTGATTTCACTTAAGGCTGCCTAGATTACCTACCACAGTGAACAAAAATCCACTCTGAGAAATAGTAAGTTACTGGACAAGGATGAAGCTCTGGTATCAGCTGTGCATAGCCTTTTGCTGAAACAAACAATTCTGTCCCAATATCCTTCCACCTCAGCCTCTGGTCCCCCACTGTCAAAGTCCACTGGAGAGTTTTGCCCTTGACTTCTGTAAGCAGAGAAACAACTCAGACTTTGCCCATATTTCTATGTAGGCTCTGCTGTGCAGAGGAAAAGGCAAAGATCACTTTTTGTACATGTCAGGGAGAAGACTGGCAGCAGATGTCTTACAGCTGTGCACAACACCTTTGTTGCTCAAGAAGCTTACTGTAAATCTGTTGTTTAAATGTACCTGATGCAATTATTTTTAATTTAGAGGACTTTGGGGACATCTCTGTACCTGATGCTTATTTATAAACATCTGAAAGGTGATTTGGCTTGGGTTTAAGACCCCACACAAACCGAGGGATGAATTCTGAACCTGCAGTCACAACATAGCTCCTCCCACATAAGCCTCCTCAGAATCCCCTTTCCTGGAACATAATTGTATTTTGATAATTGATGCTACAGATATAAACAAGCAGGCCCTTCGGCACAATGACAGTTTTGATCATCTGGGTAAGGTATGAAGAAAAGCACTAACCGAAATCAGAAAATCCTGCCCCACTGAGTCACTGGCACTCAGATTGCTTTGGCTACATAAATAACTGATGAAAAACAGCTGCTTTATTCACATTATCTTTTACATTTTTCTTCCTGAAAAGTAATCTCCATGAAAGAAGGACAATATATTTACTTGGCTAATAATAAGACATCATTTTGGGTCATACTATAGCTAAAATTTTCTAATAAAGGAGAAAGAAAAAAGCATATTCCAGAAGACCTTAATGCAGTAGAGTGGAATAATGGCAAAGTGTCTGTTGACATCAAATGATACACTTTCTGGCACTAAACTCTCACTTCTAAACTCATTGAACTTTTTCAATTTTGTGTCTGTCAAAGTGTCAGCTTAGCAGACGCCTAACAACAGTAACCCTTTAAATAGAGTAGTTCCCTTGAAAATCCTTACCTGTAATGTTCTCAAGCTAAAGAAAAGCTGATGACACAGGACCCCACGGCCATAAAGCACAGGTTAGAATACACTTACTTGGTAGAAGTAGGCTATCTGGATCTGACTGACAGCAGCAGGACTGATGTAGCTGTGATGGAATGCATCTCTAGGGATTAGCCTCTCCCTTTATGTGGGGAAAATCTGCTCAGTATGACCAAGAGGAGACAAGAGAGGAGCTGAGAGAAAAAGCAGACACTGGTGCACTACTGCAGGATTGTTCTTTTCCAGAAGAAATACTGCAAGAGGCCACAAGGGGTCCTGCTGCACACAACTAGTAGAAGGAAAGCCACCCAAAGTGGCTGTTACCCAAAAAAGTTATTTTTAGTGCTAGATCAAGTACCAGTTTCAGCTCTGTCAAGAACAAGCTGTCTAGGAAGGCTGGAAAAAAAAATGCCAAACAAACTCAAAAGAGTTATAGCTCTTGCTTACTCTTTTAGAAATGACAGTTCTAAATAGGCTTTTGCACATTATTGCATGCAACCGAGTATTCTTTTCAGATGATGCCATGAAGCTGTATCCAAGTAGGTGAAAAGGGAATATTTGGATTATAAGGACAGCTATTGTTCTTGTGGGCTTAGCCAGACATCTAGACTCTTTTGAACAAGTTGGTTCATATGGGTCCATAAGAACCACAGTTTTTGTCTCTACACTGCAAAAAGAGAGTGCACGACAAAGAAATAAGAAATGTTTTAGCCATTTATATAGGAGACTTGGATGTTGCATCTGCCCCCATTAAGCACTGAGCATCTGTCAGCACTGTGCTGCATTTTCATTCCTGGCCGAACACTCAGCTGGTAAAGTTAATGAGTTCTTGCAACTCCTCATTTCTGGGAGTTTGTGATGTGTCCTTTAGGAGCTGGTTAGCCCTAGAAGAGTCAGTCATTTTCTTTCTCATTTGCTGCAGACAGGTGTGAATGGCTATTTGCAACAGCCAACGGTTCAACAGTCTGACAGTGGCCGACAATGTCCAAAATTAAAGCTCAGCACAGTGGCTGCACCAAATGATGGAGCAGAGGGTACAGTGCATGATGAGACTCATATTGCTGTAACATCAAACACTGAGTTCATTAATGCCTAGAGGAGCAGCCTCTGGCTTACCCCAGGGCTAGGGAATTTGCAAACACCCTTTCAAGCACCAGTCACAGGCTCCTGCACCTGCTGCCCAGCTTCTGTGCCAAGGCAACAGCCACCTCCTCCATAGCAATCACTCTGGTATGTGCTGCCTCTTCTTGGCGAGAGGCTGGCATGCAAGACAACACACAGAGCCCACACTCTGGATGGAGGCTGCATAATGCTACTTCTCCTTTTATTTACAAAGGCTTCAGTCCAACTGCATAAATAACAAATCTATTTCTAAACCAGGCTAGCACTGTGTTACAGTGGAGGAGGGAAGGAGAGAAGTTACTTTCACAGGTAAGCTAACCCTTTGTTCAACCCTCTGGCTAAAATGTAAAATGTAAAAAAGCAGGTTAATGATGACAGCAAATACTGCATCATGAAGGCTCATTTATATATCTTATGATCCTATCATCCTACTTCCAGAAGATGTGAAAGGGGAATACACAGTTTTCCCCAGATTTTCATGTACACTAAATCCTGCCTGTAAGCCTCAACAATGGGAGAAGGATGTAGAGGGGAAGATTGGAAGGATCTCACCTGTTGAAAGCTGGGAGGTAAGTCTGTGAACCGCAGAAGCAGTCTCCTCCTTTCAAAGAGTGAGCCTCTTCTTTCTCCTTCACCCTAACTCAGTGAACGGGAGAGGAGAAGAACCCTCCTGCACAATCAGAGCTCGAGGTCTTGGTGCTGGTGCTCATGGAATATGTAACTCAGTGACTTCCAGCACCTTCTACCAGCAAGCAGACTCTAGGTAAGGACAGTATCTCCGTAGACGAAGGCTACTTCAGCATGTTTTTACAGAATTCAACAATTAAATACTTGCCTGAAAAATGCATGGACAGAACATAAAAACCAGCTTACCTGAAAACTCAAGAGATGCAGTGCAACAAATAGATATATTTATTCTTATTTCTTTTCTCTTTTTAAATAACAGTGGCAGGATAATTGCAAATACCTTTTTTTTTTTTTTTTGCCAAGTATGTGCTTTTGCTTAGTGATTTTGCATCCAGGGTGATCTACAGCTACAGTTTCTTTTTTTTTTCCATTGGGTTCTTCCTAGGACAAATAGAGTGACTAAGTATTCAGAGCTACCAGAAACTTATTAGGTGTGTAACACAGTGAACTACTTCACAGTCATAAACATAATCCACAGAGCAAACAGACAGGGAGACTGTTTTGTTCACAACTGTAGCTGAGAAGAAGCCTCGTCTTTTTTTTTCTTTTTGGCATCTTGCTATTTCAGGCAAAGTGGATTGTGTTCTCCATTGTTACCCATTCAAAAAAAAGGAATTATAAAAATGACTTCATAAAAACATAAAAACATACTTTCCTATTTCAATGCAGTTTGTACACCAGTTTCTCAAAGAATATTCTAGAAAAGTCAGCTTGTTCAACCTAATATAAGAAGAAGGTCAAGTATGGAAAATCAGAGTAACAAAACCGTATAGTAAAAATAACGTCTGTAGCATGTAGTAATTAGTTGTAAACAACTGAAAGAAAGATGTAACCTCCCTAGAAGTTGTAAAATAGTCCAAGCTACATAGCTACTATATTTTTGTAGCAGGTGTGTTTTCTACCTCAGCCTTGATTTTTATTACTTTATATTTTTTAAATAACTTACAATAATAATGAGTTTGCCTACCAGCAGCCAACTCAAAAACATAATGGAAAAAGAAAAACACCACAGCCACCATTACAATGGTGGGGAGAAACTCTCCCCAGCAGCCAATTTGTTGTGTCCAGTCCTTTCCCTTCTTAGCAGTCCTGATTTGGCAAAGTTCCTGGCTATATTCAGCTTATTAGGAATGGAAGTTCTTCAACATAGACTTGGGTTTCACTGAAAGGAGTGGTGATTTTTTTTCCCCTCTGTAATCTCTATCAACCCTGCAGAGTCCTTGTAGCAGCAAGCAGCAGCAAAACGAAGGGAAAAAATATTCCATCCAGGTGTGAAATGATTCACAGGCGGCATCTGAGCTCTTCAAAGGATTCTCTCAGCGCTGTCCTCAATCAATGCTGAAAGCTGAATCACAGCTGAGTGGGCTGTGATTTTATCTCGTCTGTCAGATGTGAGAAACTGCCTGTTTGTTCTTGAGTTAACTTGTTTCATCTGTGCTGACACAATATCACAACTGACTGCACGTTTTTCATCACTTCGAATGCCATTCAGTGTACAGAAAAATAAACCAAGCCGTGCCCCTTGGTAACCCACGTAATGTAGCAACAGCAGAAACAGCAGCCGTCTTGTGCACTAGACTCTGCCCAGAAGCGCTGACCTGAAAGGAAGAGGGAAATGTAAATAAGTAAAGGCAATCATCAGAATGATGTAAATCTTTTCAGACAGCTTCAGAGTGCCTCGGATAAAGATCCTCGGAAACTGAGGTTTGTGTTATCGCAGATTTTCAAGCTCAGAGTCTTTGTCTGTCCATCTTGCCACTCTGTGTAATGCAGAGTGTCTGTGCACTGATGCGAGTTAACTCTCCCTTTCTGTCTTCTCC
The DNA here is from genome assembly GCA_009806455.1 of Tetrax tetrax. NCBI lineage: Eukaryota > Metazoa > Chordata > Aves > Otidiformes > Otididae > Tetrax > Tetrax tetrax. The sequence goes on from WHYT01017337.1 coordinate 450,818, forward strand.
CCAAAATAACTGGGATTAATCAGATGGAATTGTTACGTCCCCTTGTGATATCCCAGGAAAAACCAAGATGGCCTGAGATGAATCCCTAGGGTTGTGGTGTAGGGTTGCCTCTCTGCGGTGCTGCAGAGAGGATCAGAAGGGTTGGTATGTTACATCCGTAGGTACCTCTAGGAGCTGATGTACCAGCTGCCTGCAACAGTGACAAGAATACCTGACTAATGGTCAGTTCCTTGGGGTATGTGTAACTTTAAGACTAAAGTGGAGGCATGGCTTAAGGGTGAAAACACAGACTATTCAAACACTTGCTTAATTCTGTGTCTCTAACTATGCACCTAATTATTTTTCTCTGCTGCCATGAATTAAACTTTTTTTAAAAACCCCAAAAGTTAATTGGCAAAGCATGAGCTAAAGACACTGCCACAATGCTTCATGTATCTTTCAACAACTTGTAAAATGAAAGAGTTGATGAGGTTATGTTCAAGCAGCAGTAGAAGAAAAGCCAAAAATAGGATTTTGCTTAAATTTGTTTTTCCCAGCCTGGACTCCAAATTGTTACCTGATTTCACAAATGCATTTGCCCCAGAGTAATCTCTGTGAAAACCTCATCCCTGTTGGAAGGGCTAGGTGCATAAAGGGATGCAACAGCTGCAGAAACATCTGCTTGGAAACCAGAGTGCTCTGTATAGTACATGTGAGGAAGCAGAAATTTCTTTGAAGTTTAGAAATTATTTTTTCCTACACTGAATAACACAAGCAATTAAGATGCAAAATTACTTATTCTAATTCCCATCCCCTAAGGGAGAAAAGGGTTTAAGACTGTTCTCTTTATTCCAAGAGTCCCACATTGGAGGGGGGATTTAGACCGATACTGTGCCCCATCTGTTGAAACATGTAGCGTGCCATTTGGTTTTAACTGTTTGATGCTTGCTCTGTATCTCATTCTCTTTATTTATTGATGTGGGTAACCTCTGACACAAACCTTAGTGTCTTCCATCTGTCCTTTTCAATGTGATTCTCGGGACTTTCGCTCTCATAGGAAGCCAAGTAAAGTGCTGTAATCAGAAGTGAATAAAATATGTTAGGCCTACTGGCATTTTAAAATGTGCTCTCCCTGGAAAGTAGACTGAAGTTAAATGAAGCAGGCTTATATTACACATCCGTCAGATTAGGGCTCCAGAATCCCATTAGGAAGTATAGCATTGCTTATAATTACATCCAGACAATACTAACAAACAGAGAACAAGAACAAAGACTACCCTGAGGGGGAAAAAAACAACCACCGAAAACTCAAAAGCGCAAGAGTGGAAGAAAGCCCTCAAAAGAAGAAACTGAGCCCAGGGACATGGTGCTTTGTAAGCAATCAACAAAGTCCCTGTTTTCTTTCTCAAGCAGCACCCTTTAGAGTAAAGCATCCTGAAAGTCCATACCCATGTACTTCAGAGTATATTTACAGAGACCACATATCCAATCAATTTTCTCCATTCCATTTCAGAGAAAAGGATAATGTCAATTCTCACAGATCATGTGCACATAAAAAGAAAAATCTTATTTTCTCTCTCATTTGTAAGGGAGGAGTATTTTCTATTTGCCAGATAGAAATGTCTCAGGACAAAGTATGTCTTTTCAGTGAGGAAACAACAACAAAACATGGAGAGAGACCAAGCAGTAGCCAGTGACACCAGACCTGCAAGTCCAAAGCTCCTTACCATCATCACTGAAGACTGGGACAGTAAGCAAGTACTGCAGAATCTTCCGATCCCTTTCAAAAGGACACTCCACTTGCTTCCATGTCATAAATTCACTGACTTGTTTTGCCAATTCCCAAAATTTCTGTCAGGAAAGAAGAGAAAACAGAAAACGTGCCATATATTGAATATTGTTACTGAATATATGTTCCATATATTTACCCTTAACATTTTTTAAAAAGAGAGAGAGAGGTCTTGGTTTCAAGTCCAAGGCTTGGATTTTTTCCCAGCTTTTAAGCTCAACAACTCAGCTTCTAACTTTCGCATTTCTGTTTCAAACTGGGATGACTTCCCAATCCTCTACCCTGGTAAAATTGTTGTTACTTATCAATATAAATAGTAGATGATGATCTGCCCTGAGTTTCTTTTCAAGGAGCTGATAACACTCCCTATGCCTGACTTTTCACTTCAATGATGCTCATGCTTGCTTGTTTCAAAGTGAAATATTTAGTATTTTCACATCAGAAGTCTCTAGATGCTTAATATCGACATTTTGAAATCTAGTTAGTTAATCTGAAATGCTTACATTTCTTGTTGGAAATTTATGCCAAAAATAAACGTTCCCCATGTAGTGTGTTGATTTAGTTCATTGATAAACTCTTTCAGTTAAAGTTTAACATACATCAAGTGCACGTGGATTCCTTGAATAAAAAGACAATCCTGATCATCACATAGTCTAGCTTTAGAACCAGGCTAATTCAGGCAAATGGCTAGAAGTGAAATGTACTGTATATTGTGTGAGTGACCCAGGCTTCTTGAAAGTTGAAAGCAACACAAAATAAATCACTGGGTAATCCACACTGTCAGATAAAAAGCATGAAATCAGAGGCAGAAGAACTACTGAAAGACAAGGGACTCAAAACTCCTTCACTGCTGCCCTACAACATGTTTCTTCAGAGACAATTTGTGTCTTGCATGTACAAAAATATTGCATATCTTGACAAAGGATGAACTCACCTTTTACATGTGGAATTCAAAAAGAAGCGCTAAAATACTTATTTGAATGATTTTGTCTTTAAGTGTAATAAACCTGTGAGTTGAAATGTTTAGATGAATTTGAGCACTTGGAAAAAGTTCTGACTTTTTTGCCCACTAAAAAATTGTGAATATTGAAAGGGTTTCTTTAAACATTCCATCTTCAATAAAACTGATTTTTCCTGAATACCTTCCAGCTCCTGTGAGAAGCAACAGATACACTCAAATTCCAGGCTAATTTTGCTCTCCCAGAATCCACTGGAAGCTGAAACATTATCTGTTTCAGTTTTCTGTTAAAGGGGCTGACCCTGTATCAGTACCCTAGTCAGTGCTCTACTTACCTCAAAATTGATATGACCATTTGGAAGACGATTGGCAGAACCCTCATTGAGGAAGTAAATATCTTTGATCAAGAGGCTGAAGAAAGGTATTACGATCTAAGAAAAGAACAACATTATTGTCAGTCTGGTCCTGAATCAAAACATAATACTCTACAGAGAAAAATAAAAGGACGTTAGGTGGTACAAAGGGTAAGCAAAATACCAAAGGACTAAGATCTTTATGATATCTCTCTTTCACAACACAAAATATTTACATTAATTATATTTTAAAATACATCATGTTTCTCTATAAAAAAAAGGACCTTCCTTGGATGGTAAGATAATCCCTATAGTTTTATTATAGTATATAGCTTTGTGCCAAACTGCTTCAATTACCTTGAACTCTTTGTGGCATGTAGCCCTCTCAGGTCACATTTAAAGTACCTGTTGGCAATCCACTGCTTGTCAACTGTGGCAATGAGACATGTTTAGAACAACAATATGCCTAACTCATTTCATTTCTATGTTATGTCCCTCTTGTTTTCACTTTCTCATTCTTCCTTGCAGATTCCAGAACATAAGAGCTCAGAGGTGCCTACTTGTTACATGTAATTCCTGCAGGGTATCTCTTAGTTCAGCTCTCCCTCTTGACAGAGACTTGCTCGGTAAATGAGAGGAGATGCATGTTAAAGCACAGCATGGAAAATTTGAGGCTAGCAGCACAAATGGCTTTCTAACTACAATTCTCTGAGCTCATGCAAGAAATTGAACCGTGGCACTGACTGGCTCAAAACAAAGCATTCCCTGCCAACTGAACAAATCGAAGTATTTTTCTTTGGAGAATCATAGAATGGTTTGGGTTGGAAGGGACCTTTAAATGTCATCTAGTCCAACCCCCCTGCAAGGAGCAGGGACATCTCCCACCAGATCAGGTTGCTCAGAGCCCCATCCAACCTGGCCTTGAACGTCTCCGGGGATGGGGCATCTACCACCTCTCTGGGCAACCTGTTCCGGTGTTCTACCATCCTCAGTGTAAAAAATTATTTCCTGATGTCTAATCTGAATCTACCTCCCTCTATTTTAATACCATTACCCCTCATCCTATTAATTATTAAGAATGCTGGAACATTCTTACATTCTTAAAATGACTGTATTTTAATTTGCATCCTACAAAAATTTTCACAGCTGCACATCCTTGTTGCAACCAGGAATAAAACAAATACCACTTATCACTAATTCCATAGATGACTTCGCTGCACCATTTCAATATCTGTAAGTTATTTCTCTGAAGTCTTAAAACTCACTTCTCTCTGAAAAGAAGTAAGCATCTTACATTTAAACTTCTGGTAGTTTGAATGATATGTGAACAGATCCTTAGGACTCCGAATAAAATCCCTGTTTTTACTTACATGTGTATAAGAACAATACAGACCAGCAGACTACCCATGGATTTGCTTCATCCTGCCTGGTAGTTTATTCTATGAGCACTAGGATCAGGTTTGTTAAACACAGCATGAAGTCCAACATTATAAGCAGTAGATGAGCATATGCTTCTAAGTGGGGAGCAGCTAGGAAGCTATTTGGCTCCTTTCACACAAGAACTACAACTGAGATTCTGCATTAATGTGTGACCAAATTCAGTTTATTTCTCAAAAGCTCATTTATTTTAAAGAGTAAAGAAAGATGCCACCTCTATTAATGCATAGTTCACAGCCACTCTTGAATCTAGAAAGTGGATTTTAACTCATTGCATTCCACAAATACCTGATTCATATCACCATTTCCACTAAAAGTCTCCAGAGTATATTTAAAGCTCATCTGAAGACTGTAAACAAGGGGACTCCACAGAATCTAGATAGAAGCTCAGTCTAGATTTGAGTTTTACAGTAAGTTTTCTGAGTAAATTTTAAAGCTTTTCCACCCTAAACCATAAACCACTTAAAGCTGAGCACAAGTAGCAGTTATAAGAACAAATTACTAGCAACCTCATTTCAGTGCTTAGCCTTTCCATCTGTATTACCGGTTTGCAAGATAAAGTTCTCTGTCAAAAAAGAAATGAGCTGAGGCAATGTACTTATTTTATTTAAGTAATCAAAGCAATCACTTAATGTGTGCATCTTTCAGTTAGCAACAAACTGAGCTGGAAGCTCTGTACGATGGTCATTTTCCTTGAGCCACCTGGTTTCCTCATTTATTCCATTTACTTTCTCGGTAGCTTACAGGTAATATTTAGACATCCTCAGTAAAGAGAGATTCAGTTTTAAGGCTTTTTATTCTTTTTTAAAAGCCCACCAGGGGTAGAGTTGCTGAGAATCAGAATCCCAAGACAAAAGCTTACCATGCAACTTAACAAGCACATTTTATTTTTGCCCACTGCCAAGTCATTTGTAAACATACCTTCTCCCTGTTGCTATGAGCTGTCAAGGACCTTTGAGCAGCTCCACGCAGAGCAGTTCGGTAATTATAAAAATTGCTAGAAGGGTCCATCTGATGCTACAAGGCATGAAAAAAAATGTAAATAATGAGCCAGTGTCATCATCACACACAATTCTTTTTCACTTGAGCAACTATTTTAAAAAGCAAGAGGTCTGTTCAACAGCACCACAAATACAGCCTTTTAGAGGACTGTAGCATCTCTTCATCTATTCATTCAATCCGAAAATAACCTTGTTTTAAAAAATGTTCACTGAGCACAAGAAGAGATCCAACACAAGTCAGGGGCAGGAAAGCAAAAGCAGGCTTCTTTCTCTATCCACAGAGAAGGTAGCTCAGCTTTAATTGAAAAGCCAAAATCATGAAACTAAGACAACAATGGGCCTTGGCACTAATATTCTGCTCTTTGTAGTATGCAAGTTTTTCAGAGATGATTCAGTTGCAATGGCAAAGTAAGATCAGATACCTAAAGTTGTTAGTGCCCCCACCTCATTGCTTCAAGGTTGACTGCTGCACCTCAATTACTAGGATGACTGCACAGCTCACAAAGCACATCCTTAACCAGCAAAGTCCAGCCTGCATAATAAGGTCCAATGAAATAGGGCTGTCATCTTAAAAGCAACTTCCTGGGCTGTGCAACCACAGCGACACAAGGAAGGCTATTTCCCACCCAAGGGTGGGGGAAGGAAGCGTGAGGTGGCTAAAGCCATCCTATTTTAATCTGTTGTCATAACATAAGTCAAACCTCCTGATGATATTAATAAATATCTCATGCTTGCATCAAGTATAAAACATTATATTTTCTTTATCGTAACGTGAATTAACCAACTGTCACTTACAGCAGGATAATCAACTTGTTGGTAAATAATCTGTTGGGTAAATCACAAACTCATACACCACTGCACCTACTTGATCTTTGACAAAGGTCTGTACTACCTGAAGGTAACTGGCAACCAATTAGTTCAAGATAAATTTCTCTGAAAGGGCAAGGCAGCCACTTTACAGCTCAACTTGATTTTCACAGGCAGAACTGCATTAGGTCAATCCACACCCCCCCCTCCTCAAATACATCTCCCTTTCAAGAGGTTACCCCCTTTTTTTTTTATTTTTTTTGTTTAAATAATTCTTAGGAGGTGGGTTTGGGAATTAAAAAATGTTCAATTTCCTTTTTCGAAATAAAAAAAGCACAAGGTGGCTGAACAATTCTTATTACATCTTCCAGAATTTCCATTAAGAGCACAAAAATACTAAATCATACACGTCATAATGAAGCCAAACTTGCAATTTGGAGCAGTTAAAAGTAAAATGCTATTAACAGCCCCATGTCCAAATATTGGCCAAACTTACCTCAAGAATATCAAATTTGGCTGTCTTCACTTTTGCCCAAGTTTTCTTTAACCGAGATACAGGACTCATGTTCATGCCAGCTTGATATAAAAGAGAAATTGTTGGAGTATTAAAAAAAATAAAATCTTTCAAGTAGTAAGGCTAGTAAATATTTCTAAAGTAAAGGAGCTATTAACAATAACAAATATTTTCAACAGAGCTCCTCAGAAATAAGCCTCATCATTTTATTGAAATTCCACTGTTAAAAACAACTTTGTAAAGAAAATCAACATTTCTTACAGAATGAAAGCTCTAAAAAAATGCTATGACATTATTTAATGTGGTTTTGATAAAGTATGAATATACAGTAGGAAAGCACAAATGAGTTTTCTCAACACCGTCTCTTACGCATTTAATTGAAAACTACACATATCTATGAAGTCTTCACACTTCAAATTAAAAAAAAATATTCCAAATATTTTCCTTTCAGATATAAAAAAGGTGTGGAATTTTTAAGTCACTAGGATATTTATGGTGCAACAGAAACAATGGGAGACATCAGCCCTCCATACTACAGGATGAGTTTCTATTCCAATTTAGCACTGAAGTTGGCTTAAAAAGCAGGCATGTAGATCTCTGAGCAGCTGTAATGAAAACTTTGTTTTTTTTCTGTAATTTACACTATGGCAGTAAATAATTTCTTACACCCATAACACTACAATAACGCTATGCAATTCTCCCAGACTTGCCCTCTCCACTACACACTGCTGAGCATGCTAAGCAGCAGACTTTTGTATAAAGCACTGGGCTTCCTTTATCAGGATTCAAATAGGAACAAAAGGTCTCAGAACATATACTTACAAATAATAGCCATTAAGGAGTTAAAGTTGCCAATGTTAAAACATTCCCGTGCCACATCAGTGAAATATTCTATCACTCTTGCTCTGTGCTTTTTCTTCACAGGCTGCAAGAGATGCCGTTGGAGTGTTACGCTTAGCAGGAAACAGAGCATTCTGACCCATCCCCACAAGAAAGAAAACGCCTGTCAAGTCTTTTCCATGTGTACCACAACTTCACGCTGTGCTTTACATGTAGAGGAAGCCACATTATTGTGTTCAAAAGCCCTCAGGACAGCAAAGACAACCCAGATACTGGGCAGGTAGAGAGCAAGGAGAACAGGTAAAGAGGCTTTGCCAAGAAGAAGGGTACAAAGAACAGTGGAGCAGAGAAGGGGGTCAGGACAGAGAAGAGAAAAGATGCCTCCATTCACAAGGGGCATTCACAGTGGAGAAGGGCAGGCCAGATGAGAAGGGCTGACCCTGCATAACCACCACTGTGTCACCTAAACAAGGCTGAGGCACGAGTATGATGCCGAAAACATGGAACTTAATTCCTCTTCAGCCTTGTGCTGACTTTATCCACATGTGAAAAAGTACAGAGCTGAGAGAATGAAAAGTCAAAGGGCACACCGAAGGGGTACCAAACCTGAAAAGGCTTCACAGTTTTAGACAACTAAACATCTTTTAGCAGAAAACGTCTTTGCTCACCATACAGATCTCTGTTGCAACCAAGTAACTCAGCCTGTTAAACCATTCCACATAGGCTTCCAGATTCCGGGTCTTCTTTCGATCTCCATAGCAGTTCTGCAGACAGAATAAAAATAGCAACTTTTAGTGTAATCTTCATCTTTTCCCTCTGAGAGACCTTTTGGCTTTCCGCCTTGCCATCCCCAAACACTGCCAAGTAAGCAGGAATAACTCAACTATCCAAAGCGACAAAAAGCTTAGAGGGGAAGCAGCAGTGATAGTATTTGAGCATGAATAACTTCTTCCTGAACTGTTGGCTCAGTAAAGGACTCAAGCAGGCATGCGGAATCCATCACCTGCTGTAAGTCCCATCAGGATGTTTTAAGGACTTAGGATAGACTTATGCAAACAATCAAAGCTAAGTACCTGCTTAAAGCTTCCTTGAATATGAGCACTGTTTCAGTCCTCACTCCTGTCCCACTGATACAGCAGAGATAGCATTATGCCCTCTGCAAGTGCAGAAGGAAAATAAGAGGCCAGCCCACTCCACTGGCACATCGTGTTCAGTTGCTGATGCCAAATTAACATACTGCATCCTAACTTTGGGAGATCAGCTCTACCATTTTGATTGGATTCTCCCTTTCCTGACCAATGCTATTTGTTCTGTAGTGCCTTGGAACGAGTCCCGCACCACATCTCACGGTTGCCTAAAAAGGAGTAGACAGCAGTTTTAGTGATCTCTATCTACAAGATCATTTTCAGACACTGACCAATTATCAAACTGTAAACTTGAGTCATTCTATTCTGTTTGTCAGTTTTAGGGAGGACAGTAATTTAACTTTTAAGTGCCTGACTTTGGCTCAGTTTATTTACAGAGCATAAGTCATCTTGAAAGCAGCACTCAAGGAGATGACAACTCTAGCATGCTTAGCTAAAAACACTGTGTCTTTGCCCTTCATCTCATATGGACCTAGAGCTCACTGCCCTATTTGTCCTCTACCTGCAAACTGCCCCACTTGCCAGCCTGCTGCAAAGAGTTCCGTTTACTGAAAGGAAGAACAGCTGTTGAAAATGAGTAACGCAAAAGCCAAAGTTAAACTCCTCTTTTTCCAGCTGTAGACCACATAGGAGGCCTGGAGAAAACATTCACAGGATTAAGTTCTCCCTTAGCTTAAACCAGAAAAAACAACAAATGTGTCAAATTAAGTCAATTTATTGGCTGACTTCTGGAGCTCCAGGAGTTGTCCTCCAGAAAGAAAAACCATCAACAAAATTCTTAAAAGGAATACTAAAGAATTTTCACTATAAAGCTCATTTCTGCTGGTCCTCATTTATTGCTGGACCTCACTTCCTGCTCATGGGTCACCTGAGCTCCAGGATGTTAAATGCCACATTTCAAAGCTGCTCCAGATCAGCTGTAATTACCTTGTCATTATCCAACGGATCCTTTTGTACAAACGCCTGGACAAATTCTTCTGGTCCAATATAATTGAGTCTCTCCTAAATAAAGCACACACAAGCAGCCAAGTCATATCCTATGTTAACCTGCATTTCAAAATGAGGGGAAGGATGAAATCATATTTGAAGTATAACAACTCACAAGCTCTATGTGTGTCAGCTGCTGAGCTAATGCATAGGGATCACTGCAGACTGTGATTATGTCCCTCTGGATGGACTGGGGCTTGGTCTTTAGAACCATGAGGTGATCTGTGGATGTGGCATTGATTTTTGCAAGTACTTCCTCATATTGGCTAACAGTGGCGAGCTTCCGAATCAGATTCTGGAGGAGCTGCTGTACGTTCTTCCGATACATCTGTCATGACATGAAACAATCACGAGACATTTTAAAAATGTGAGAAGATGGTATTAAAGTCTGCATGACACCAAAACAGATTGATCCTGACACCTGTATTTGCTGTCAACTTAAGATAAGCTCTACTATGTGAGTTTCTAATATTGGTATTTCATCTGACCAAAAGGAACCCAGCCAAGCATTTAAACACTGATTGTCTCACAGATTGACCCGGTTAGCTCAAGGAACAGCAGAAAAGACATGCACAATCTACTGCATGAAAAGTACCATCAATCACTGGACAAAATACAAGAAATGAAAATACTGCATCTTCTCCTGCTTAAGACTACAGAAAAAAAACCACAATATATGGTCATTCAATGACGAAAAAAAGCTTCTCTCTGGAGTAAATCAAGACCAGTTTCACAGAAGTAAGAGTTAAAATTTGCAGTTAATCTGAGAAGAAGGAGAAGATAATAAAACCATCTCTCTTCTTTTACCTTGCAAACCTTTCCACGTGACGGTTTAAGTTAATAGGAGTGACAAATTTAAGTGAAATGAAGACAAATTAAGGAACAGGACTCAACTCTTAAGTAAATAGATCTGTGTAACTGACCCCAAGGTGGTTACTCTTCCAAATTCCAGATACCATCCTAAAGCAAAACCTAAGTGGCTGAAAAAAAGGAGCATTAAAAACCTGTTGGCAGGACAGCATAGTGTAATCAGTCCAAGGCAGGAATGTTTCCTGTATTCTAATGAATTTGTCATTCCCTCCAAAGCTGCCATTTATATGGATTTCCAAATTTCCTCAAATATAACAGCACTATCTTGGATCAGATTCATTCTTTAAGTCAGTTGTGTTCAACCAAGGCTGAATTTGTCTTGTTACTTGGTAAGTAATTGCTTTCTGCTTAGATGTATTTTGATTTTGTAGACAAATACAGCATAATTTATTACTGGAGGGGGTGGGGGGTGGGGTGTGAGGAGAGAATAGGGGGCTCTCAAGCTTTTAAAGAAAAGGATCTACCTTTTCCTCAGGAAGACAGAGAAGTATTACTGTGCTTCCATAAACCTGATCTAGTCAGGGATGTCCCTGCTTCTTGCAGGGGGGTTGGACTAGATGACCTTTGAAGGTCCCTTCCAACTCTAACCATTCTATGATTCTATGATTAAACAGGTGTTAAGTGACACATACACAGACTTGCTTCACTGACCCATTCCCTTCCAAATTCTTTGAAATTTAATGTAACAGAACTTTATGGAGCATTTTCATGCCCAGCTGGTAATCAACTGAGAATGAAAAAACATCTATACAGGATGAATTCTGGCTACTAATCACGTAATAATCAGTGGGTTAATCTTCAAAGTAAAAAAAAAACAACCTTGCCTGAATTTGGGGTTCATGTCAACCTAGAACTGACAACAAAATGAGGGAGAAAATGGGTGAAGATACAAAGCTGAACCACCTAATTCTGGTCAATCTGCTTCTGTAGCTGGAAAACCCCAGAGAAAAGGCAAACTGGCATGGATACCCTTCAAACCAGAACAAGAACTCAGGGTAATTAGCCCACATCTGATCTAACAGCAGTTCAACATAACAAACACCCCTCTGTTCAGTGATGGGGTAAAACCCTCTCAGCACAAAGGCAGAAGGAAATGCCAGTTTCCTCTCACACCTCATAGATGTACCTGAGCCCAAAGAACCAACCTTCTTCTGGTCTTTAGAGCCTCAGTCTCCTCTTCAGCAAAAAGGCAGCGACCTCAAGGCATTCTGTGCGAGTACCGCTCTTTGCGCCCAGAACAGGTATTTGCTGCTGGACCATTACTTAATCTCATGCATTTTATTTTAACACCATATATATAGAGATACATATTTAACAACATACCAATGAACTTACAGAACATCTTTTAACAATTAGATATTAATTTGATTGTAGTGTGGCTACCAGTCAGCCTAAACATACAGTCTTCCTCTAAATTAGGTTTACCCTTTCCACTTATTTGTCCCACAGTGTCATTTTTTATTCTAATGGGTTTAAATTAGAAGGAGGTAGGTTTAGATTAGATACTAGAAAAAAATTTTTTACAATGAGAGTTGTAGAGCACTGGAACAGGTTGCCCAGAGAGGTGGTGGATGCCCCATCCCTGGAAACATTCAAGGCCAGGCTGGATGAGGCTCTGAGCAACCTGATCTGGTTGGGGATGTCCCTGCTTCTTACAGGGGGGTTGGACTAGATGATCTTTGAAGGTCCCTTCCAACTCTAACCATTCTATGATTCTATGATATTCACACTGACAATATTTGATATTTGCTTATATTTTAAAACCTCTGAGGATTCGGCAGCACAGGAGAAAGTGATGGGACACTTCACCTCAAGATCATCATAGATAGTGACATAGAGAGTGACTGGAAGTGCTATTACTACCTGCTTGATATGGAACACGATATGCTGAACGAGTTTCCACAGTCAATCTCACTATATGATATGGTGGGAAAAAAAAAGAGGCCAGTGCAATGTTGGGTTGTACGTGAAAGTACATCAGGATACAGGACATGGCTTTGGTGTGGCTGCATACACATAAAAAGCCACTGATAAATGTTTACATGGAAATAATCAGGAAATGGGAGACAACGGCTGATGGGAAAGGTTTGAAAAGATATACCTTGGAACAAAGGTTAGTTAAGTAGTAAAAGGGACCAGAACAATCTGGAAATATCTCATGAGCATGATGACTTCTCAGGACACAGAGAGGGAATGAGTGGAAGGAATGGAATTAAATTGAGGGAGAAGAGCGGGGGTGGGGAATAAAACCACCAAGGTTTTTCCAAAGACCTTTTTTTAATGGAGCAATCTGTTAGCATGGTGAGTGGTTTTAGTTGGACTCTTATTGATAGTTCTTAACAGTGCTGGAGCAGTAATTCGAGAAGTGGAAGAAGCAGCTAGAAGAGCTGTAGTGAACAGGAATAGGAAACTCTCCTTTTGTATCTCTTGAGGTAATGACTCACACAAATCCAAGCAATCTGTAGAAAAGCAAGGTCAAGGAAGTTGCCATTTACTGTTCCAAGCAGTTCATAATATGCAAGTCAATTTACCCCAGCACTTGTTTTCCCTTTGTCTTTCTAAAGGAAACCTCAAAGTAAAAAAAAAGCTCAAAGCTAGAGCTAGAAAAGATCTACAGCTCGCTGCCAGAGTAAGATTGCTCACTAGCAGTCATTTTCTAGCAGTTTGTATGTCTGCCTTTCCTCTCAGTAGATGATTTCACTGTTTAAGCCATCTGTATAGCCAGAAACTTCACCACAGACAACCCTTCCCTGTTGCCATTTCACTCTTGCATCTACCAACTCAGCTCCTGCCAGGGTAAACAGCTCACTCTCTCTTTGTGTTCCAGGGGGCATTTTTCAAGTGGGTGCGAATCCTCAATCTTATTCCTTTTCTTTGAACCGAACTTCAGTTCCCTGTCTTCCTATTAAGAGTACCCAGAAACAAGCAACAGTGCAGGAGCACTGTACAGGGCAAGGTGCCTGCTGGCACCCCCACAGTGAAGGCAAACCTGTTGCCTCTCCTCAGTCCAAAGCCCCCTGTAGCTACCTTGCAGCAACTCCATCACATTTGGTATCTTTTTCATTTGTATTCAATACTGCATCTCGCTCTCTCGTCTCATCTTCTTTTGTCCCTCCCCACTTTCACAACATCAAAATGTCTTTCAGCTTCCAAATTTCAGTTTAGGTTTGTTCACTTCTATCCTTGTTTACAACTTCTCAAGATCTTTCCAGGCCTTTGGCAGCACTTGCAACTCCTCCCAGTAAAGTTTTCCCACATGCGTGTTAACATGCCGTTTGCTGCCTTGTCCATACCATTATTCAAAAGCTTACATAAGGAACATCAGCCGCTGAGGCCATTTAGCAATTGCTCTTTATTGCTCTTTGTGTTTATATTTCTTTCAAATGCCACTCCAGTGTCTTTTGTAATCTAAGTATTATGCCAGCTACACATGATCTGCTTATTGAAACCCCATTAATTGCCTTTCCACTAAGTGAATATAAGCCTTGGCTTTTGGCTGAGTTTATTTCAGTGCTTACAAGACAAGCATCAGTTAAGCATCAAAATATTTCATAACACTTCAGTGAAACTTTACTTCCATCTGAGAACTGAGACTTGGAAAAAGGTCAAGTGACTTCCTCGTGTGCTCCATCTAGAGGAAGGAATATGAGACTTCCTCTGAGTGCATATCTGATGCTTTAAGCTCAAGACAGTTCTCCCTGCCCAGTTTTCTTTTAGAAACTTTTCCCAAATCTGCTATAACTCTTCTATTGACCTACAGAGGCCCGACTCCAACACACCTAAACACATCAAAGAAATTATCAACAGTAGGGATTTCTCAGATATGGAAGGCTTACAGGTGTCTTATCAAGCTTTTTCTTATCTAGCTTATCTAGCTTCATCACTAAAATGAAAAATACTAACACTCACCAAGTTGTGTCTGTCTGCACAATATCCAATTACATTACGGGTTTAGGGATGGAGTGAACTTTGTCTGTGCTTTGAAAAGGATCTGCTTATGCTGTGTGGTTTCCTTCTAGGCCTAGGTACCAGACAGAATATTTTGCTTACCAGCACCTTCATAATAAGTTAGCTTAGCCACCCAGAGCCATACCATATTAGTAACAACAACAAACTTGCAATATCAGAGCATTAAAGGAACGCCTTTTTATCCAGCTATTTTGTGGACAGACAACCTACCTCATCACTGCTGGCTATTCTTTGTGCCAACTCCTTTAAGTTCCTCATCATTCTTTCATCTCGAAAATCATACGGAAACGTCTCTGTCCATTCGGTCAACAACTGTAGGATTCTGGGTGCAATTTTTCGTATCTGGTTCTATTTGAAAACAGCAAAGAGGAATGTTAAATGTTACAGCAATACAGCATGTATCTAACCCAAAGGAAACAGAATTCCCTTCTGTAGGATACCATGGAGCATAAGGGTATGAAGGTCAGTTAAATTTTTAAGCTTAATTTAATTCAGCATTGGATTACAGGCCAGAGCCAATACCCACTGAAGCCAATGAATAGACTCTCATTGACTCAACTGGCCTGGAAATTAGACTCTGGGTAGGTGGAAACCTTAGAATGATTTGCCTCATTATCAGGAGCATCTCAGTGCAAGACATTTATTAGTGTTTCCATAACTATCAACAATGAAAGTGGCAAGCTCCAGTTCTGCCAAGACTTATGCACACACTGTGCCTTATAGTGAGAAAGTAGTGGAATTATTCAAATATCTTAATTTAATTTGTGTAATTTTCTACTAAGGTGGAGGTTCTATCCAAATGTTGACATCCTGCTTCCTTTCAACTCTAGACATGACGCGCAAAAACACATGCAAAGGGGCCAGCAATCTAAGCTACTCCACTAAGACTGTAACGCGAGTGTGCCACGTGAGACAGGTCAGTGTAAGTCCCACTGACGTAATTAATTCATCGTTACATCTTTCCAACATTTTTGCATTACACATCAAGACATTTGGAACCCTGAAACAAAAGCAAGCACTGCAGAGTCAGTGCAGGATACATCATTAACAGCAAGCACTTTTGTTTCTGGCCCATTTATTGGTAAAACAAACAGTGCAGCAGCAGCAACAGTCTTCATGGAGGACAGGCTGAGCAGTGTGGAAATTTCCCATGAATGTCAGTGAATAAAGGGTCAAATTCCAGTTGCTTGCATCAGGTTTTCAATCTGTTTAATCCTATTGAGGACTCTCTTGAGTAGGAACACTTTGCTGTGGGCAAGGTAGAGACATTTGACTGGAACTAACAGGGGTTAGTTCAGGGGTCCCTGAAAGTCAGAGATCTTACTTTGTCCAGGCCAGGCTCACTAAGTCTCTGCTGTTCAACGCACAGATGGCAGACTTTGGCCATGAGCTCATACGGATGCATGAACAGGCGTGAACTGAGAAGGAAAGTGAAGATGTATGTCCTCTGCAAAGAAGAAGATAGAGAAAGGGATAAATTACCACCAGTTTTGCATTTTCTTAAAATGTGTTCCTGACAAATTGGTTCCTAATGCTTTAGTATCTGTAGAAGAAAACTCTGCATGTGGCTGTGCCAAGAGCCATTACTACAGCAGTAAGCATTTAATTTAACTCTTGTAATTGCTCCAAACTCAGCGTTATAAATTCCTACTTGAGCCAAGTTATGCAAGAGTTAACCAAAACAAGGCAGGGCAGGGCTGGTTTAGCTCTCCTATTGCACACAGTCTTATTACAGGCTCAGTACCTGAAATTACTCAGAATAAAATTTCAACTCATCTTCTCTTGCTCTACAATAAACCTTTGCGAGAGCCATTACTAGATTACATAACTCTTTCCAGCCTGACAATGGAACAAAATTCATGCTGCAAGGCCAAGCTACTTAGAATGCCAACAGAGAAATCTTGTCTGCTTCCACATTGCTAGTGAATGTAAATAGGCTTCAGAAAAAGAACAAAAAAAGATATCAGTTGACCAGATTGTTGAGCTGACTCAATTTTGCCACATACACCATCTTTACTACACTGTGTTTGCCTGTCTGACCTCAGTAAACTGCACACTGTGACCTTGTGAGTCCTTTAAGAATCCCCGAATACTGTTCATTTCTCATAGTATTGCTTGTCTCCTGGGTGAAAGCAGAGGGAACTACATAGCTTAATTTTACAGAATTAAAATTAGCAACTCATTCTGAAGTTGCAAAAAGAGGCTCCTTATTTTGCTTCAGTTTTCCACATATCATGCTTTGATCTCATTGTGAGATGGATATTCAAAACAGCCACTCTACTCCTCACATTGCTGGTAGTTAAGTGTCTATGGCACCCACAAGAAAGACTCCACAATGTTCTGGTCCTAGGGACTCGGAACAAATCACCATGTTTGACTAATTGGTGTCTAAATTTATAAATGTTTAAATTTTACATTAAGCATTAATGAATAAGCACTAGCTTAAGCACAGTCCTATCCTACTATTAACTCTGACTCAGGT
>WHYT01017337.1:479916-570076 GCA_009806455.1 Tetrax tetrax
TGCTGCAAGGCCAAGCTACTTAGAATGCCAACAGAGAAATCTTGTCTGCTTCCACATTGCTAGTGAATGTAAATAGGCTTCAGAAAAAGAACAAAAAAAGATATCAGTTGACCAGATTGTTGAGCTGACTCAATTTTGCCACATACACCATCTTTACTACACTGTGTTTGCCTGTCTGACCTCAGTAAACTGCACACTGTGACCTTGTGAGTCCTTTAAGAATCCCCGAATACTGTTCATTTCTCATAGTATTGCTTGTCTCCTGGGTGAAAGCAGAGGGAACTACATAGCTTAATTTTACAGAATTAAAATTAGCAACTCATTCTGAAGTTGCAAAAAGAGGCTCCTTATTTTGCTTCAGTTTTCCACATATCATGCTTTGATCTCATTGTGAGATGGATATTCAAAACAGCCACTCTACTCCTCACATTGCTGGTAGTTAAGTGTCTATGGCACCCACAAGAAAGACTCCACAATGTTCTGGTCCTAGGGACTCGGAACAAATCACCATGTTTGACTAATTGGTGTCTAAATTTATAAATGTTTAAATTTTACATTAAGCATTAATGAATAAGCACTAGCTTAAGCACAGTCCTATCCTACTATTAACTCTGACTCAGGTTAAAAAAGATCCTTTCTTGGAAATGTGAATAGATCTATGACAACAGAAGCTGAATAGAAGTGGAGTTATGTCTTCAGCAGGAGCCTTTCAACAAGCAGAGATGCAGTTTCATCATCCCTCGGTTATCCCCAACTGCCCCTCTAACCTTTTGATATCATTCTTGTTTTCTAAGAATTATATAAAATGTTACAATGCGCATATGTGTCTAGACAGGCCAAAAATTCTCAGATAACAAATGTTCTGTTCTCATGTCCAGCCTCTGCTGATTCTGAACAGTGTGGTACTAGCTCAACACCACAGTTGCCAATTGCAAGATACATGTGGACCTCAGATGAGCAGTGGGAAACATACATTAAAAACTATTTTTAAACTAAACACATTCATCCTGTCACGCCAGTGGTCATGCCTTTCTCCTCAG
The DNA here is from genome assembly GCA_009806455.1 of Tetrax tetrax. Lineage (NCBI taxonomy): Eukaryota > Metazoa > Chordata > Aves > Otidiformes > Otididae > Tetrax > Tetrax tetrax. The sequence continues at coordinate 480,957 of WHYT01017337.1, forward strand.
CTTGCCTTACAGATTTTTTAAGGGTCAATGGTGCATATAATCCATCAAACAGTAAGCCCCACTAAGTACTTTATAAACGAGTCACCAGCATTGTGCACCTCGCAACAGGAGTAATAAAGAACTAGACTTCCTAGGTTAGGTGAGTTACTGCACGCTGCACTCACATGAAGCACGTTTATCCTATCATTGCCGATCAGCCTCTTGAAACCTTTCCTTAGCAACCTGATGTAACACATTTTGCTTTTGCTGCACGTGTGGAAGTTCCCCTTTACGAGATGCATCAGGCCTAGCCATGCAGTCAGCTGGGTTAACAGACTTACATCAGGATAGTAATCTACACTGGGTACCAAGTGCTGGATCAGAGCTTCCAGAGACCCTGACAGGAGGTTGTTGTCATGGTAATATAGACCTCCACAGTTGTCCTCTTTCGACTGATACAGGTTCCTGTTGTAGCTGCTGCTGTCAAACATAGCTGCAAAGGGAGGCGTCTGCGGCATCCTTTCCTGAGGAGACACACAAAAGAGATATGGGATGATTACCAGAAGGTGCAATGCAAGAGGCTTCCTACACTCCAGAGATAGTACTGCACTAGGAAGAAAACCCAGCATCACACCCTGTGTTGCTTGCACACAGCAGTAATGATTGTACTGTCTTCCAGCCTGCGCAGCTTTCTCAGGAAAGGGCCAAGGCAGGCTCTCATCACTGCCTGTCTATTGCAACTGCCAGGTGCCTCTTTTATATCTTGCTCTTTTTTCATTAAAGGACAGACCAGAGGTCAAGGTTCAGAGTTAGCAGGAGCATACAAGAATCCTGACAGGTTTTGGGAACTCATTTCTCTAAAGCTTTTGGGGACGGGGCATAATGTTCATTGACAACTTTGGGCAAATCCTGACAGCAGCTACCTACGAGCAGCACTCCGACGGGGACGTGTGTTGAGGCTGTCACGGGCTGACACAGCCCCAGTAGTGCAGAGGGAGAGAGACTAAAGTGAAGCCCTGAAGAGGTTACGTGTGAGGATGGTCTCCTTACAGGACATAACAGCCATGTAACCGCAATCAAAAGCTCCAATTTCACAACTCCATCCTGGTAAATCAGTGCTGGGTTTTTCCAATTACACTGTGACAAGCGTGACCCAGGCTACAGCCTGACGCTTCAGCACATCTGTCTCCAGCTACTCTCTGAGTTGCTCCACAGAAATCTGGAAAAATATGCCCATGTATAGCTGCCTACCAATGTTGTCCAGGTTCATCAATAATACCAAAGACATGAGCAGAGACAGAGATCTGTTAAACCCTCTCTCCCAATTCTGTGACTGTGTGAAAAATCCAGCCCTGTGTTTTCCAGCTTCAGATTTTCCTAAAACTTATGGAAAAACAAAGCAATTGCTCATCAGTCTGCATCTCAGTGCCTTTGGAATAAAAATGTCTTACCAAAGAAAAGATTAGCCAGGGCTGCAGGCTGTTCAGTTACCCAGTGTAGTGGGCGGGCAGCAAGGAGGCTGTGACCACCCAAGAACTCTTTGGGCGACACAGTATGTGAAAAGGCCAAGAGATAAAATCTCTCTGACTACTTAAGAGTTGAGCTATACTCTCCTTCCTTCTCCTCCTTCCTCCCCTGCCCTCTGGGAGCAGCAGCTCTTGTCAGTTTAAGGAACCTGGGTTTTATAGCCTTGACTGCGAGATAACTTTGTGCCCAATTTTAACCACAAATATGTGCTGGTATTAACTCTAATGCAGCAGTTACTGGGCTGTAGTGCTAATGGGCCAGCTGCATTCGGGGAGCGGACAGATCAAATGCAAAAAGGTGCCACACGCTGCTTCCCACCCTCCCCACAACGGGGAGGCAAGGGAGACTGAATTGAGAAGACAACACACACGGCCGGCCACGCGTGTGTCGACAGAGCACGTGTGCATGCCTGAGAAAAGCATTCATGCCTCCCAGCCATCATTGTAAGTGCAGATGCTGTTCCCTTTTCTGTCCATTGTATCAAATACTATTTGGGAAAAGGCCCTTTAAGGCCACAGACCTCGGTGAACACCAGCCTGCAAGGGCACCCCATTTTGAGAACAACTAGCAACATGACAGCCTGGAGATAAATAGTGTGCTGCCATCTGTGTGCTCCGCAACTCACAACAAAGCACTTTTCAGAGTGAGCTCAGTGGAGATGAGAAGCTATTAAGTTATTAGCTAGATTCCTGGGGACCTGAAGCACCACACAGACAGCCACGGACACGCTGCTGCAGGCAGCACGTCCCGACAATGGAGGCATTCAAACCAGCACAAGACTGAGGGATTCAGTAAGTAAACAGTAAGAGAAAGCCAAAACACAAAAGAGGGATGGAGAAGAGAGCCTCCTGGCCCACACGACCTGTGCTAATCCCGCCTTGCAAGATGCCAAGAGATACTTGCATCAAAGTGGGAAAGACTGAGGAGTCTCCACATCTGGAAAGTGACATCAGTCACTCTGTGCAGCTGTTCAACTAGTGATGCAGCTCCACCCAGCCCAAAGAACTGGGAGAAGAGAAGAACAGAGTAAATAACATGGGCCACAGCATAAGAGCACAAGGTACAGGACTGAACAAAACACGGTTCTCTTATGGAAGAGTTCAAATCCCTGGGCAGGTGAGGTGCAACTCGACCACAGCCACACTCTGCAATGATGAAACATTCTGATGCATGAAGACTCTTGGTCTTTCAGGTTCTTTGCAAAGCTAGCAAAGCTTAAGAAACAAAATATTACTAGGAGCCAGCTGCAACAGTCAGCATTTCCTAGGTTTTCATACTGTGTAAAGCTCACCATGTTTTAATAGCAAACCACATACTTGAACAAATCCAAAATATTCTGCAGCCCACTGGTGCTGAAAGGTGTCCTGTTTGCACCAAAGTTCAGAAGTCTCTTCAACTACTGTAGCAAGGTTTATTAAGCCACTCACCAAATATTTGTAGCCCTGTAGCTCCAAGGCAATACGCCACAGGGAAAGTGAGAAAGGCTAATTTGCTTCTGCAAAACAATTTGACATCAATATTGGCACTGTAAAAAACCAAAGAGAGTGGTTGTTTCAGTCCAGATCTTGTATTAATCAAAACGGCCCAATTCAGGGTGAGACTGGAATCTGCAGAGGTTTTAGCCAGCCTAGCCAGCAATTAGCTGTGATTTCATATAACCCTTGCTACTCAAACCAGACTCAGGCAGTACCTCATTTCATCGGTGATACAACTTTCGGGGAAAAACCTCCACTTCCACCATATCACTAACTTCCAGCATGGTAAGAACTGAAACGGGTGTGAATCATAGAAGGGTTTTTCTCCCATGTATTTTCGATATGCACACTACATATTACTGCCCATTAAAATGCAAGGCTTTTTAGGTGGTCAGCAGGCAGTGCTTAAATTCTAGAAACCAATTCCCAAAGGGAATGAGACCTTTTTGAACCTTTTCAGTTCCCTAACTCTCAGCACTCTGAAAGTAATTCACTCTCAGAACCACACGGATCTTTCTTCAGACAAAACAAAATTTGAGATACACAGAGCCTCTGAGTGCCTCATCAAGAGGAAAGAAAAAAGTAATCAGGCCATTAATAGATATACCAATTCATAGCAATAAAATAAAATTCCCCAAAGTTTGGCCCCAAAAAGTACATATTGCCTCACTTGTTTGCTATCTATTTCTGAATGCTGCTTGATAGAGATGGTTCAGTTCTGCTTCAGTGAGACATCTAGATGTACTAGCTAAGAGATGCTCTGTGTGCTCTGCATTCAGACACTGAGGATTTCACTTGTAAGTGAACAAGACACAGGACGCATTCTCCATGCGATGAAAAGGGATGATACTGAAGTGTGACAGAGATAAATATAGCATAGCCAACAGGATGACTCACACAACACATGTGCTTTTCCAGCAGGACTCCTTTATTACCTTGACCTTGACTCTTCTGCTGTATTTTATATGGAGCTGGAGACACAAAGCAGCATGCTTACTTCTAATTAGCTCAGGAATTAAATACATAACACTAAACCCTGCCTTCAGAATAACTTGAGTGGAATTGAAATTTGGTCACAGAGCAGAATCTGGTCCACAAAGCCTTGGCATATAGAGCAGAGGTATCTTGGGACATAAAAATATTGATAAACCACAGCAATACAATGTCTGACAAGCAGGAATTAGAAAAAAGACAGGAAATATGATTCTAGTGAAAAACATCCTGAGTTAAAACTGGAACTTTTAGACTGCGCTTTGGAAACATTGGCTATCACTAACATGGAAAACATTTCTCTCTTCTCTCTCTCTTTTTTTTTTCCCCCAAGAAGGAAAAGAGTGGCTTTTTTTTTGGTTAAAGATCCAACTTAAAGGAAAGAGCAATTAAATAATTTCCTGGCTCTACCACTGATGTTCTCCTGTGACAGAGAAAAGCTGATAACTCTCTGCATTGTGGAAAGAGAAATAAAACATTTTTTTCTGCATTTATCATTATGGATAATGTGAAATCTTGGGCATTAAGCTCCAAATTCTGACTTCAAGTAGCCTCTGACAAGAAAGAAGTCTTAACCTTTCCAGTAACAGTAGTGTAAGTAGAAAACCAGAGCCAAAGACAATGTGCTCAAAACCCCACCGTTTCCTGCAGGAGTTGAGTTCCAGTTCAGCAAAACTAAAGGAATCAAATGTAGCTTCCAGGACGCAAAGTGCTTGTCTGAACCTCTGTCTTCAGCAACAGAAAATAAATCTGTTTTCTACTAGCAACAGTGGAAGGTTGCATTCATTTGCTTTCTTTTCATTTACGTGAAAAATGCGCATCAGGTGTATAAACCAAAACCAACAATACGGACAGCTCATATCCTTTACAGAAGCACCCACTAAGTGGTTCAGGAGTAGCCACAAAAGGTGCCTTCAAAGCCACTGTCAAACATTTTCAGCTCCTCTGTTATGTACGAGTATCTCCCATACTACATCTCTCAACCAGAGGAATGGTGACTGCATTTGTTATGAGTGCCAAGGCACATCTCCTCACAGAAGATGCAAACCTCGGGTGTGCAATTACATCCCCTCAGAGCTGCTTTACCATACAGTCAGAAACCCCAAACCACACTGAGCAGGCGATTACCACCCCCCATTGTTCTAGGGATGCAATCATAAAATTGACGTATGGCAAAATAGAAGTCTGCTGGGGAAAGGACTATGAATCTTAACATCTTGCACCAATCTGGGAAAGTCTGAGCAAGTCAAAATGAGCCTTGGCTTCAACATATAGAAAGGAAGTAAGGACTAGGTGTGTGCCAGCAACATCCAGCTTTCTCTTAAGTACTTCTGAAAAGTGTGGAGTATTTTGGACAATGACCCGGGCTACCCAAAACAAAACCATACCAGACCAGAATACATTCCATACAGCCAAATGCGTTTGCTTTGCTTACAAAGCTTTTTTTTTTTTTTTTTGCACTGACAGGTAAAGTTAACTTCTACTGCTCAAGCTATTGAAAAGATAAGAAACCTGAAAAACTCTCAGCTTGGTGTTGCATATGCCTTACTTGCAGAAACTAAGATCACAGAACTATTCCAGCTCAAGTTTTCTTACTTCCATTCTTCCAAGAAGAATTTGCCATGCAATTCTAGCAGCCTGACTTCAGCACCAACTTTGACTCACAGTTCCTTCCTATAGATTGTCCTTCCTAGAAATACTTCTTATTAACTGTATCTTGTAAGAGGCAGAGTGCAGAATGGTATTTCATACTAACATAGGAGATGGAGGGAGGAGTGATGTGGGCTTTTCCTGGCTGAAATCAAGAGCAGCTCAGAAGCAATCCACCACGGAGTAACAGGAGGATTAGAACAATCCATAGGTGATGCTGCTGGACAGTGACATAACAGTAGAAACACATCCTGCACACGGCAAAGACCAGTGAATTGCAGTCTCTGGCACAGCAAGCAAAGACCTGAGGCAGGCCTAACAAACCTGACTGAGCCTCGAGTTACTTCTTCATTTTCACTAAACAGCAGAGGATGAATGATTCTGTAAAGTTCCCAAAATCTACCCAGGCAACAATAGGCTGCAAAGGAAAAAGAAAAAAACCCTGTAAGCAAAGAACAGACCAGGAACTGGATTTCAATGAAAGGCATTTTCCTCCTGAATGTACAAAGGAACTCTTTCTTCGATCTATAAATAGATCCAGCTGATGATGCAGGAAGGTCAGACGCAGCACTGCTGACTGATCACTCATGTATGAGAACTTCAGCACAGTAAATAAGTAGATCCTGAATCACTTGAGACTAAAGGCCTTAGATACTGACCTGCAAAGGTGTGATGGATACGAATGCATCTGTGTGTATGCTGGGGAGCATTAGGAAAAGTGCAGGGGGGTTAAGAATGCCTTGAATTTCTAAAAATCTGCAAGGGTGGAAAAAGGGAAGAAAACAAACAAGTTCCTCTTGATGCTGATGTGCTGTAAATCCATATCCCCTGCTTAAGACCCAAGAACCAAATTCCCTCCTACCCTTTCCCCATGCTCTTCTTCTGTGGGGCAGGAAGAGTGACGCGAGTCAGGATGCCGAGGGTGACGATGCCACAGCGTTGCTGCAGTGCCAGACAAGTATATGCAGGTAAATTATATCATGGCAAAAATCCCAAATGCAGAAGAACTACCCAGGCCAAGGGAGAGGACAGGACGTACGTTCCTCCCAACCAAAACAGATGAAACAATTTGTCCATATTGCTAGACAGACAAAAGCAGCAGCCTTGAAACACAGAACGTGAATAAAAAGACCAAACATGTAATATACTAGCTTTATCAAAGCACTTGTCTCTTACCATGATTGCAACGCAGCTCAGATTTCTATCAGTAGGTTAAAACAGAGGAGGCCACAATTATTAAAAAAAGGCACTATATGAAGTGTGCTCAATCACTGAGTGATTAATCTTTTTATTAAGTTAATTTGTAAGTTATTTTTTAATTTATGGACAATTTCTTCATCTGGATGATGATATTTTAACATTTTAATTCAATTTTTAGTTCAAAATACAGCTGTTATTCTACAAATGTGGGTTTTTTTAACCTTGTAAATCTCTGATAAGTCCACATCTCTTTTTTCTTTTTCCTGATTTCAGAGGAGAAGTTTAAAACATGAGCCATACAGGACAAGTATCTGTTGTAAGTGACATGATGGATTAGCACAGCAGTAATTATATGTCACAAGCCACCAGAGATTCTAGAAAAGTTTAGTCCATCGCATGCTCCATAGCGACTCCTGTAAAGCTCGAGTGATTTACAGAATGAATGAAATGGAAAAGGATGCACAAAGGCTTCAGATCCGCCAAAGCATGCAATGAAAACATCACCCATCTTAAACTACAGACAACACATGTAGCTACTCTCTTCTACCAAAATTTATGAGCAGACAGCTAGACTGAAAGCAAAGAAGTTTTGATAGACAACCAATACTTGGATCATATTAGGAAACAACTTCCCCCTCCCCAGATCTATTTCCTTTAGAAAAATTCATAAATGGACTGTCCTCCAAGCACTTTGTTTAAAACCAAACCAATGCACGAGCTCAGGACGATCTCCTGAGTCCTACCTGTTAAATTTCCTTGAAAATCAAACACTATCGGGGAAGGCATGCAGCCTGCTGGCTGGCCAGCAGAAAGTGCTAAGAAATTGGCTGGAACTGCTGATGGCAAAATTGAGAGCTTTGAAATAAGAGTACAGGTATATTAAATGCAAAGAGAACACAAGCATGCCACTAAAGCCTCATGCCTTTTAAACTTACTGAAGCAGGGTGGGTTTTTTTAGAAGTACACAACGTTCTCTTAATTGCACCCAGTGAAGTACAGAAGACATTTGCCATTTGTTCTATTGGGAACAGGGGGCTCTTAAATATTACAGTCAGAAAAGACTAAAATCCCACCTCTCTATTTAGCCAGCTGCAGACTGGCTCCGTCAGGGCTCCCATCCATCAGCAAGGTGCAGAGCTCTACAGACATGGGGTGGCTACCATCCCAGCCTCCTGCGCTGCCGAGCGGACAGATGAGCGGCTGCCCATCAATCAGCTGACAAATTGCTGCATTTTGCAGTCAGGACTCTTAAAGGCAAGCGAACAGCAGTGATGACTTACTTCAAAACATCACGCTGTAAGCCAGAATGATTCAGCAAGCTGATTCACGGTCGCTCAGCTGTCCAGGAATGGGGCGTGGTGTGGGGTGGATAGCTGGGACCTGCGATGTCAACCCCATTAGTGAATCAGAACCCTGACACTCTGTCATTTCCGTAGCACGCTTTGTCCCTCCTGCGTCCCTCAGACACAGAAATGGAAAATTGCTGTTGTCAATAGAGACGGGAACAGTTTCCCCTGCGCCATCCTCAGAACAGTATCACTGATTTCAATGTGGTGTTAGACTCCCACTAACCTCAGGGAATACGATTCATTTTGTGTGACAAGGATGTGAACCTCTGTAATCCTAACCCACCTCAGGTAACCAAGACCAAAAGATACCTTCTCTACCTGCACAGTCAGTAGCTAAGTGTGGGTTCGAACTAGTTCACAGTGGCAGCCAGCTTCATCAAGAACTATTCACACATCCGTTCACTGTCAACAGAAAAAGCGTAATTTCTGTGCTTAAACCTGACAGCTAGGAGCTTGGATTTGCTTCCGACGTTGCTACAAGCTCCTCACGTTGGTTTCAGTCAAGTCACTCAGTTTCTCATCACTGCATTCCTCTGCTTGACAGGGATTACCATGGGGTTATTTCCTTTCATTACGTTCCAAGATCTTTTTTCAAAAGGGGTACAGAAGATATATCACACTATATTAACACCAGAAGCACAGTACTAGCCTTAAGCATGAAGTTCTTTTGACACAGTTCCTTCTTCAACCTCATCAAAGCAAGACATCTTCCAAATCCAAACGCTGTTGCTCTTTGCAGACACCCATGCTTGGCCTTTTGGCCAATCTACAATTTCACCAAATGCTTCAGAACAAAGCACCACTCCCTTTTATAATCATAAAAGGCAGACAAGTTATAATTTATAAAGGCAAGCTGTAATAGTGTCAAATAACAGTACTTATTTTCATTTAACTGGTTTTACCTAAAACCTCATCGCCAAATGTCTCTTCCGTTTAGATGATGCAGAAAAAATGCTGCTTTAAGGTGAACAGTTCACATAATCTGTTTTTTTCTATTTACTAAGACCGTATGTTTCCATGAACAGTACAGAATTTTTACTGACACGTACAGACGTACAGCAGGTTGAAAGCAATATATTTAGAGTTTCTGCAGGAGAAATACTTCAGTTAAAAAACCACCACAACAAAAAAACCCCACACCTCCCAATGTTGAGGTTGAAGATAAAAAGAGATGGTCCCACTTTGGCAGTTAAGGAAGCAAATACAGCTCTGTATCCAAGTCAGTGATACTTGCCGCCCACCCTGCTATACATGGGCTGAATATCAGCCAGTGGTTTCCAGAACAGAGCTGGGTCTCAGGTACAGGGGACTTGTCAAACAGTTGGCTTCAATCAGCTTGACTGGCTCCTTGGGAAATCAAGGACAAGAACGGTCTACTCAAAGTGACTGAAAAGAGATATTTGCCTCGTCTAGGCAAGGCCATAGCAGTAATCGCCACCAACATGCTGCATTTGCTGGTTTGTGTCAGCCTTCGAGACCCGGTAGCAGTTCCCATGCTCGACTGAAGGTGGACCCTTGGGCTCTGACACCGACGCCTTGAAACAATTCTTGCCTCAAAACAATTGAAACACAGAATAGTTTGGGTTGGAAGGGACCTTTAAAGGTCATCTAGTCCAACCCCCCTGCAAGGAGCAGGGACACCTTCCAACCACATCAGGTTGCTCAGAGCCTCTTCCAGCCTGGCCTTGAACGTTTCCAGGGATGGGGCACCCAGCACCTCTCTGGGCAACCTGTTACAGTGTTCCACCACCCTCATTGTAATTTTTTTTTTCCTAATATCTAATTCCTAATATCTAATTGCACCTATTAAGTCAACACACAGCAGGTATAGTATTGAGCAAATGTATGGTAGCTCAGGTTGTGAAAGGATCACTATAAACACAGGCTAACAGCGTCTGAATCCCTGCAGTGTGTTTAAGGGAGGATCAGCTCGCAGCCCTGATGGGCAGGTATGCCAGGTCAGCACGCTGCTTTCATGCAGGAGGCACCCAACCTTGTATCAATGAGAGCAATTATCTCAGAAAATATCCAATCTGACTCAAGCGTATTTATCCCTGTCTTCTTGTGTATGAATCTCAAAGTGCTGGCAGGTGCAGACTCACAGCTTCCCAGGCTCATCTCTCTACTGACACGTAACCTGGTATTTCTGGCCCTATTTCCAGACGTGACAATACGCAAGCAGAGTACCTGACCCCACGGGAGGGGCAGGTGACCTGGGGAACATTTTACTCTGGGGAGAAGATGCATTTTAATGAATCAAAACCCAAATAGTCGGAACACGTGAATCTGAGTCATGCAGTGCTATTCTAGAGCCCCCTAGGAAGACTGAGCTGTATTGTTTCCATGATCCTGCTCGTCTTCTAATTAAAAATACAGCCGCACTGAATACCATCCGTTCACGTTCCTCACTGTAGTGATTCAGGTTTTTTTAATACTACTTCTCACAGCAGCTGTATTAGAGGATAAATTAGCAATAGCTTTTGGTTAGAGGTAGAGTCTTTGCCTCCTGTTTGTAAATTATGTATTGTCCTTGCTGTGGCTGCAAAATGCACTCTGGAACTTTTGTTTGCAAGCTCATTTTCTAGCAAAGCGTTTATTAGGTGATGTAGCTTGGTCCCACAAACCCACACCAAGCAAAGGGCACTTGTCAGTGCTTGCAGTGTACACCTGTATATCCACTAACATTTGGGAAAAGATGCTTAAGTATGAACAATCACAAACTCTGCCTCCTTCATTGAAACACAGGCATACTATTCCAACCAATAGCTTCTTCTGCACTGCCCAACCATCTACTGAACAGCAGAACAGTGCTGAAATGACTGAAGGAAGATGTGTTGAGACAAAGGCAAAACTAGCTTTTCATTCAAAAACAGTGTGTAAATATACAAGGAAATAAATGGTTTGGCTCATCTCTATCTCCAAAAGTCAAGGACTTTCTTCTGAAGACTATACTCTAAATTAAATCTGCTATGACAGCTACCCAGCTCAGTGCTGGAGCTTTGACACTAATCTCTCAAAATGGGTGAGAAAGATCAGAGTTAATGGAAGGAGCTCTACAAACTGAGCAGGGACACAGTTGCAGAGAAGGATGCATCCACATCAAGGATGTGCAAGAGTGAAGTGAGCACCACAAGCTTACCCTTTTCTGAGACATTTGACTGAGCTCCCACTACATTTTCTAAGTGTAATAACACTCCAGTTAAAATCAGTACTAGCTGACTGAGTGCAACCTTTCGTAGAAAGAAAAGTTTCAAAATCCTCTGATTTAGATAAGAAATCTTTGGAGTGTGAACCATCCAATACTTTTTACACCTCCTCTCTTTGCACAAAACACCTAGAGCTTGATACTCAGAAAAGCTTAGAGCCACAATGCATCCCTGTTATGAGCATTCAGCATCTTTGGCCCCAAACAACACTTAACCCTTTCAGAGATGATAATTTCAGAGGCGCTTGAGAGTATCAGTTTTTCTACTAAGTTTTAACCGTTTAGCTTTGTAGTACTTTCCAAGGGTAACACCAATGCCCAAGTAGCCAAGCAGTCAAAGGTAGCCAGGAAAGATCCCACCTACACAATTTTGTCAGCTCTAGTAGCTGTCATAACACCAGACACTTACAGTGATGTAGCACAAACTGGCATTATGATCCACACACAGCTCCTTCCTATCTTCACCCCAAGAAAAACTCACTTTTTAACTACTCCAAGTTACAAAAATAAACTCCCATGTTTTCCACTGTTTCAGTTCATGTTCCTTCACTGATGGGACTCCAGTGTTGATCTGTGCCTGTCATTTCTGACACGCTGTGACAGCAGCTCACCCTGCAGACCCAGAACAGGTACGGTGATTCACTGCGTTCCCCAAGGACTGTTTAGATAACTCATACAACTGGAGCACAGGTAACAACACACTGTGTTGTCCCCAAAAACCTCAGCAGAAAGAAACCGTGAAGAATATCAACCAACAAGGATTAATTATACCGTACAAAAAAACATTTTACTCAGTGCGTGGCACCACTGTGAACTTAACACCTGATAAATCAGTACTTTATTTCCTCTTTTACAAAGTTAACAAAACCTACAGTGGCTTTTTTCAGTCCTGTCTATTTAAAGGAATTACATCCCCATCGCAAATCCAAAATCAGAGCTGGGTCTTACCTATTAGGTCTCTCCAGTACAGCTCACCAGTTAGCTACTTATCTTGAGTATACTTAGCACAGATTTTCAGCTGATTACCAACTTCTCTTCAAGACATCTCATTTGGAAGCTGTAAGATAAGCCTGAGGGCTTTCAAAATAAAAAGACACACTACAGACCCAGTCCCGCCCGCTCAAGTACCCATTTCCCACAGATGAATGTTATCTCAGCCCACCGGGGCTGCAATCTCAGTGAAAGCAACCCCCTCAACACTCCTCACTTAGCCGGATAGCTGCCTGTACAGAGTACCTCTTTGTTCACGGCTCTTTTGATTTTTCAGCCATTCTTCCCCTTTTGAGAGGAGTCAGTCTCTCCGGGTGAGCTTTCCTCGTCCCTCAGTGCTATTTTTAGCTTTAGACACAGGCAGACAGAGAGGCACTGCTTGTTGTTAGGGCTGCCTTAGTTTCCACTCCCGCCTAAGCACAACACAGCAGACGGAGCTGAGGACAACACGCTGCTCTGGGATGGCTTAACCGCCGCTGCTCTCCTCCTGCCCCTGAACCGCTCCCACCTCACTCAGCGCTTCAGGGGGCCTGAAGTTTTACCACAGCCGCACAGAGCAGATGCCCAGCAGAAGAGAAGCCCAGAAACACATCTGGGTGACACCACACACACCCTGCCCTGTCCCGCCAACGCACCCACTATCCGCAGCCCTGCAACCACAACCTGGTAAACCAGTGCTTTTTCATCCCCTCCCCATCCAAAAAAGCAGCCATCAGCTGAACCGATGGGCTTAAGGAAAAATGGGAAAAGCTTCTGCGAGGATCACAGCCACAGAAAGATCATATCATGCAGGTTTAGGACCCTGTTCCACCTTCATACAGGGAAGGGGACAGGGAGAAGCACCGCATGGCCAGGTGCTACTTCTGCTGGGCTGGTCTCTCCCCTCCCCAGTGCCCTGATTCCCCAGAAACGAGCCGCTCTGGCTGCACAGAACCGGGGAGCTGGCGAGGAGACAAACACCAGGAGGAAAGAGACCATCCTGCGGGGCTGGCAAGAAGACGGACGGACGGACAGACGGATGGACTGCAGCACCGCAGACACCCCGGACCATACCTGGAAGTGGCCGCAGGCGCTCCTGGTCCTAGCCCCGCTGCTTTACCGCCCACAGGCACGCATCTTCCACGGCAAGGCTCGACTCGGAACGGAACGGTACGATATGTCTCGGCTCGACTGGGCTCCCCGCGCCGCCGCTTACCTCGCCAGGACTCCCCGGGCGGCAGGCGGGGCGCCGGGAGGAGCCGCTCCCCTCCCCGCCCCCTCCCTCCCCCGGGGGCGGGCAGAAGGGAGCGGGGGGCGCCGCGCCGCAGCGTCGGTGCCGGCGGAGGCGGAGCGTGAGCGCGGCCGGTGCTGGCGCGGGCGCGGAGCCGGTTCCCGCGCAGGTTGTGGGAGCGGCTGGGCCAAGCCCGCCCTGGGCTGGGTGTCGGCGGCGGGCAAGCTCAGCCTGGCACTGAGCCCCTGCGGAGATGGCCTGAGAGCGGCCGCGGCCCAGCCGGCCCCGCATCTCGCAGCGGCCGTAAGCGGATGCCTTCAGACGGGCAGAGCATACCCGATACTTCCTCCCAGCGGTCTGCCAGTTTGCCTTTTCACCACGGGGGATTTCCTGAGCCCGGCGCTGTTTGTCTGCTCAGTGACGCTCAGCAGATCTCTCTTTCCAGTACTCATCTGGTTCCCCTTGTAGCCCACCCATGATAGTCTTCAAAAAGGACTCGCGCAGATCCACTACCACTCCTCAGACAGCTGCCATCCTTCGTTTCTCTTGGGCTTGGCTTGCCAGCTTCCATCTGATGTCCCTCTGCCCTCACATGGAGTGACAAACACTTTGCTCCCTACGCGCTTTCTCCAGAGCACTCAATGAGTTTTCTCCATTTCTTGCACAGCACTCTCCATCACCAGTTTTCCAGGCTGAAAAGTCCAGGTCCACCCACTCACTTCACAAACAGGGTCAAAATCTCTTGACAATCCTTGTAATCCTTCACCAACCTTTTTGCAATACTTCTAAACCTCTGAGATGAGGGAAACAGAGCTGCACACGCACAATCCAAATCTGAGTTGAACCTCAGATTTAGGGAGCGGTACGCCAACTTTCCCCGCTCTCCATCCCTTCCTGGCAATTTCCGATCTATGCTCAGTTTCCTTTTTTGACTGCAACCAGGCACTGAGATGCAGCCACCCCTCAGAACATCCCAGATCTTCCAACCCAGTGGCAGCAGCCACGTCAGAGCCCATACTTTACCTGTGAAGTAAAGTATGCATCAGATCTTTCACTAACTGAAGAAAAACTATCCTTGGTAGTTAAATACTTGAAATACTATTTCTGCACACAAGCATAGAAGCCTGTTTCTGCACACAAGCACGTAAACCTGAGTTCCTTTGGCCAGGATAAATTTGGAGGCAGTTACACAATCCTGCCTACTTGCATTTCCATTTCTTTAAATTCCATTTTATTTAATTTTTTTTTTCTTCTGCATGTCCATTTCTTTAAATTCACTCTCTAGAAAGAAATACTTCAACAATATATTTTTAAAAGAATGGAGCTGGCAAGATAACGAATAGTAAAGGGACCTCAGCACTAAGGACCTCTGCCCACACAAATTCCTTTCTGGAGCTGGAACTTAAAGGTGCATGTGATCTTGCTGTGGATTCTTGAAATTACTTGGACATCTTTGAGTTCTGGATTCACACAAAACCTCGCTCTGTCCCTTTGCACAGTATCACATATAATGTGAAGTATAATGAAATGGCATTGCAATGTTATTTCTGAAGGAAGATGACACAATGCCAAGTCAGAAGTCACAGCGCTTGCCCTGGTCCTTTTCCCAAGTTGAGTATGTCAGAGGATGGTGCTTCGTATCTTCCTCAGGCTCTGCTCTACGATGTTTCTGCCTCCATTTCCTGTCTGTGACAGGTTTCTCAATGGAATAAACTATTTAACTTTCCAGATTCCCATTTACCCCTATAATTCTCTTCATCAGACAGCTCTTGTTGCCATACCTACAGGAAATCTAGTAGAAAAAAGATTTAGAGTTCATCCAGATAAAGGGTTTTCCCTTTTTCCTTTTGCCCCTCTCCAATTTGAGGACAAACATTTGTTTTTCCCTTCCCTTGTCTGCTGTATTCTCAGACACGTTCTCTGATTAAAACAGAAATATTTCACTGGGTAACTGCATGTACAAACACATCTATCCTGGTTTGTTTTGGTGCAAGCTGACAAGAGTGAAGGCAGTCTGCAGGCTCCCTGGCAGAGAGGACTACCCCAGAGGGTGGTGTAGCAAACGACACATTGCGAGCGCATCTGCAGCGCTGCGCTGCTGCAAGACTGGCAAATGCTACAGCTCAGCAGCCTGTAGTCAAGTATCCTGTTAAGCAAGTGAGGTAATTTGTCTGCTGTGCTTGGCGTTGCTTAGGCCTCATTTGCAGCAGTTATGAATAACTTGGCAAGAGTTGAGAGGAGGTAAAAAATTGTAAGGAGGTAAGAGGTACAGTTATGAGTCAATGTTTCAAATGCAGAACGTGCCCAGTCTGTGTTGCTTGGCTTGTTTATTCTTCCTGGTTTTGATATGGTAGTGCTCACAACAGCAACACAGATTAAGGGAAATAAGCACAAACAAAATCTAAAAAACTAGATGGGGGCTGATGAAATGGATTAGACCAATGCTTGCTAAACAAGTTCTGTGCAGGCAGTGTTCTCCTAAAATCCAGCCTGGGTCCCATGGCTGGATCTGCTGGCATGAAACCCAGCATCCAGGCTGGGCTTTAACATGCAACCCTCCACCGTAGCAGAAATACAAACTTCAGGCCTGGACTGCAAATGAAGCCTCTGCTTTGCCGGGGTATTTGAGTTGTGGGAAATTTCACCCACAGCCCCATCTTATATCCATTATTACTATAAAAAACATTTTTTAATTTGAATGTGAAAACTGAATGTGTTACTTCAAAACAAACTGGATTTTAGGAGAGATTTTTGTATCTAGTAGACACCGGAAATCTCTGGGCCCACGTATACAAACAAACAACAGTTCTGGCTAATTGTAGCCAGGCTACTGGGCTTTCAGACCGACCCCAGAACAGGCAGCTTGGAACTGCAATACCAATATCAACTGCTGAGTTTAACTCTCAAAATTGCTATACTTACTTACAATGAAAATGTATTTTTTCAAGATATTTTTGTTTACTTTTCTGGTGACTAGTAGCTGAGCCGATAAGCTTCAAATCAACACGTGCATGCTATCCAGTGTTTCTCTCAGGCATAAGAATTAGAAGTTATGAAGAATGAGGGTAAAAAGCATATTTAATGGCATCAGACGACTTGAGGAAATGAAGCTTTAGATAAATCACCAGGCGTGGGAATACTGAGAGTTGTTAACTTTATACAACTTCTGTTGTGGAGGAACTTTTGTTACGTGGTTGAAAAACTGTCTACTGATAAAACAAACTAAGCCCCGCAGTCTCTGGGTTTCTCCTGATCTCATGCAGCATTGCTTGTGCTGTGTGCCCCAGCCAAATACTAAAAATTTCCAAGCAATAAATCAGAAACCACTTCCCGCAGTTTCCCCAGTAATCTCTTGCTGGTTAGGTCATTCAAGCAGGGTCTGTAAAACAGTTAATTGATGCTGAATTTTAAGCATAAAGAGAGAACATTCTCTCTTGTTTCAGCAAGTAACTGTCTGGACAGTTCTCCGACAGAGCAATGTGAAACAATCGGCTGAACCGGCTGCGCTCAGCCTCCTGTAACTCCAAAAGGATCATCAAAGAGGAATAATGAAGAGAAAACAGCCAATACTTGTTGCTGTGCAAATACATCAACCCTTACCCTGTGGTTTGTAGCACTTCCCCGCCTAAAGCAGAAAGACATCAGGTTTCATTTAAGCCCTGTGTTTATTCATTTTGAAATTGAACTAGGATCATATTAAAAACAGATTATAAATAATTTAAGAGCTATTAATGCTTGCCAAAACTAACTTGTGGTTTTAAATAAGAGGAAAGTCAAAGTAAATGAAAAGTAGCCTTTAACTCACTGTAGAGAAGTCATGTTACGTTAGAAGTGCACAACATATTTGGCATTTCGAAAAGTACTCAGCAGAATCCCATACACAAAGAGTACGCTTGATACAAATGGTTGGAAGGGAAGGATTTGGAGTTTGAAGTCAATTGTCTGAAATTCAAAAGTAAGCATTAGCCTGGCAATACCAGCATACATTTAAACCTGCGCACAGAACTCCTGCTGAAATCACTGAGACACCTGCCCAGGTAGAATTATTTGTAGAACCAGACACCAAAACTCGTGACCAGTTTGAATTTTCCAAAAACTGCTTCAAATTCAATTCACACTGTCAACATTTAGATTAGAGAGATCAGTCCAGCAGATCACTTAAACTTTACCTTGGCTTCAGGTTTGAAGTTAAGCGCATACTTCAGTGATTTGACGGAGGGATTCAAGCACCATTTTCAGTGTCTAGATGGAGTGGTGTGACAGTGCAATGGTTGTGTGTGGAGATTAAGAGACGTACAAGTGCTCAGGGCACTTGACTGGTAAGCAGACAGTACTTCCTGTAACAGATTTTTTTTTTTTGTAATGAGACTTCGATTTTAGCTGTTTACAACTTTGCCAGAATTTAAGCAATTTGAGTGTTGATGGCAGGTGCCTGCTTCAGCCTAGGGCAAAATTCAGATAAAATTATTTATGCTTTTCTGAAAAGGTGGTGGACAAAAATCTACTGTTATTGCTCACGTTTCTGTGTTGATTACAGCTTTTTTATTTGTTACTGTTACCTACTGAAGGAAAACAGTCTGTGACAAAGCATTGGACAAGGACTTGAAAGAATACACTGCCTCTGATTTGCCTCTAATGTTTGCCTTTAATGCAAGAACTGTCCAAATTCAGAGAAGTTCCTAATTTCTGAAAGCTCTCTGTCTATCCTACAAGCACATGTGAGAATTTGTCAGCATAATTCTTACAGACCTTCTCGTGGCTGACAACATCAGCCCCAGGCTTCAGGGGCTGACCTGGACTTGCACTGAAGTGACCCATTTCCGTGCAGTGGGCACCAGAGCTGAGAAGATAGAGAGTCTTCTATATTCTCAGTGCCCTCCATGTTAGCAGCAAGACAGTGTGAAAAGCAGGGAAAAAACCTGAGAAAAACGTAGAAGGATCAAATACTATATGTTGGGGAGAAACAAGTTGGGATAATATAGTTAAGGATGAATCTTTCAGGAGAAGTTAAAACTGTAGGTGACATCTCTGCAATGGAAGCTAGCACTGCTCGGATGAGCAAAGAAAGGCACAAAAGTATCAAATTCTTTATCATCTGACAGGCTAAGGAGAGAAACATGCAGCTCTTGAATCACAGTTCATGAGCCACTCCTTCAGAGACAAAGAACTCTGAAAGGAAGACTACATCCAGTCATTTCACAGCCTGAGCTTGACATGGTACTTCTGTCGTTTAAGTGGGTGACAATCAGTATGTTAAAATAGACATCAAATCTTGAGAATGACAAGGCTAAGCGCTGACGTGGGAGCGGAACAGAAGGGAAAGCCAGACATCCTTGAAGAGTGTTAGTTTTCTCTCCCGAATGACAAAGAAAGCCAATCTGAAGCATTGCTCACCTGTCCTGAGGCTGTCCCCGGTAAGGTATCACAGAGGCCTGCTTCCTTTCCTCTGTGTGAGGCAAGCAGTGAAGATGATAATATCAATGGCTTGTCACAATGTCAGTGTAAGGAGGACAACCTGCTTCGCTTTCTCTTTCATCACATCTAACTGTGGATTATCTTGACCTTTCCCCAGGTCTGGCCATCGTGAGAGTGAGGTATCTGTAAATTAAGCCAGATAAGGCTGAAATTAGGTCAGAAAAGCATCTTCAAACTCTCAAGGACAAGCAGCAACTCTTTCATTTAGGACAGTTTATAGGCTGCTTCTTACTTGTATCTCACTGAATCCTTCAATGTTAATGCAGTGTGGCACTAGCCATGATGAAAAGTGTCAGGATTTGGCTTGCCTTAAAAATGTATCTATGCAAGCAGCAAATGCCTGTCTCCTGCACGAACATAACTTTGCCAGTACTATTGGGGTGCTTTACAAGTTCAAAACCATCAAAAGAAGTACAGCTCACTGCATTATGTTTCACTAGTTCCCGATGTCCCTCAAAAGCTGGGAGATACAGAAAGTGGGTAAAGTTAATCCCAACTCAGTATGGCTTAATCCTGATTTTTATCTCTGAAAGAAGTTGTTGATTCATTGCAATCACTTTCATTATTGATGGCCTCTATTTAACTGTCCCCAAAGGAATAAACTGTCCAGAGTGAAATAATGACACGTCCTGTTTATTTACATAAAACTTCCCTAAAGTATCTTAACTAATAAATCTTTACAGCTACCTGCAAATTTGAAAAATATTCCACCTTGTCTAAAAGACAAAGAAACGGAGTCATTTTCAAAGGCAAATGGTGTAGCACATGAACACCTAACACCAAGAACAGAACTGAATCCTGATGCTCAAGTCCTCTGTGGCTTGGGAGGTCAGAACCTCTTGGATTGGGAGGTACGCCTTACTGCAAAGCAGACTGTCTGGAAGAAATAACATATCTTGCACAATTATTATTTTTAACTGTGGACAAAAGTTTAGGACCTTGTCCAATGATCTGCATGTGATGTATGAATACAGGAGAATCGGGAGTGCTGATGGACGTGCTGCTCCTGGTGGGTAACTGCAAATGCTTCAGACTGTGTCGATGCCACGTACCTTAAACTTTAAAAGCCCCGAACCCCTCCTTACAACTTCTCAAGCCTCCCCACGCGTTCTTCTTTCAGCCTGACATCCTCTCAAATGCTCCCTGACAAACTGCAGCAATCACCCTGTGAATGGCAAGTAATTTCCTTACTGACAGCCTCCCATTTACTCTGAAGTGGGCCAGCACTCCCTGACACTTGCATAAGCATTAAGACGTTAACAGTCTGGCACGTGTTTAAGGATTTGAATAATAATGTTCTGTGGACTCCCTACACTTACATAGGCAGCCAAAAAACTGCCTTGTGCACTGAAGTTTGCCATCCTTGGAATGGAAAAGGCTGCTGAAGGGGTGACTGCAGCGACCGATTACCTACATGGATGAACTGCCACCTTTTGCCATTCCAGATGACGAGGTCTGTCCTCTGGCCAGTGAAGCTTTGAACGTCTTTCCTGTACTGCAATACAACTGGGATCTGGCCTACAAGAAACAGACTCACTGGTTTGGGAAAATAACAGGAAAGAGCAAACAAACACAGCAAGTCTTCAGAAAAAAAAAACCAAAACAAAACCAACCAAACAAAAGAAAAGAAACCAAAACCAAACTCTCCCTAAGCCAAAACTGATCCTCCTTCTGAATTTTGTAATGTCCATAAACTCTCCCTGAACTGCTGAACTGGAATTGGAGGGCTTTGAACTGCCTTTGCAGTGCAGTCTTGCAGTATCACAAGGGCAAAATAGTCCCTATTTGGGTGGATTATCAAAATGAGAAAATGATCCTACTATGCTTGCTCAAAGTTTATACTAGCACTTACGGCTGTTGTGTGTGTGCCTAGCATGTAGCTAGTCTGGGACTCTGGTGTAATGGATGATATATTAGCTTGAAAGACATTCTCTTCTGACACTTCCAACCATACCAACCACGCCAGACCAAGTCGTGGAGGAAATGAATCCTTTTAACCTGCAGCAGAGATGGCTCTTAAACAAACCACAAAGCACTGGTTATAGCAAGAAGCTTCTGTACCAGACGACTTGCAGGAAACCTGGTATGCCTCCCAGATGTTTAATAAACTTGACAGTGCCCTCTCAAAATCTTTGGCTAGAGTTCAGTCATCTCTACTCACAACCAGTGCACACAGGATTCAAAGACTTCACAAACCACAACGTTTGTTTTGAAGTGTGGATAAAGTACGCACCCACATTTCTCTGTGCTTGCTATTTTGTGCAGGGTGCTGGTATATTTTCCACCTTTATGTGCTGTAAAATAGGCTTATAGTTCAACAGGAAAGATGAGGAAAATGAAGATATGTCCTGAAAACTAAAAAAAACCCACAACCAACAAAAACCCCAACACCTTTATTACTGCTAGTACAGTTGCAGGTCAGTGAATTAAAATGATGATCTATTACAACTGAAAACAGTTTGACAGCCTGCGTGAACGGAGTTTGGTGGGTGACCTCTGTCAAGTTCCAGGGAATGGATCCACATTTTCAAAATTGTCACCACAACATCCGGTAGTTGCATAGGGAATGGCTTTCCTATTCTGCAAGTATTTTTAAGGTGCTGAAAATCCCTCCCAAATGAGAATACAAATTTGAAATCACCCTAAAAAATGCATGTTCATGAACCAGCAATACCAAACATGTTTCAGACTGAAAATTTTATTTATGTAGTTTTTTTAAGCTTAAATTTCAAACTCAAAATGTTGTGTTACTTAAAACATTATTTAATAAATTAACCAATGTGTGAAAAAAAAGACCGGCTTGGAAAAAAAACTCCCAATTTTTAACATTCAGAAATAACTAAGTAGAAAATCTCAAATCTTTTTCAATTCTCCCCCTGGAAAAAGGTTATCAGATTTTTTCTTTTTTTAAAAAACTACCCTTTTTCCTAACCATTTGCAGTTTCGCAAATTTGTCTGGTCAAGAAGGGAAAAAAGTGTCACTTGAAAGTTTCCTACTCGTCCGCTTAATAGAAAGGTTGCCTGCTGTGTCACCAGCTGTCCCTTTCCAGCTTCTAGTAGAGATGAGGATCACAAAGCTCTGCAGAATAAAACCTTCCCGGAGCCCTCCCCCCTGCACACATACATCATGGAGCAGCTACTACATCCGAAGCAAGGAAAAATAGCTGGTGCTCAGCCTTCAGCCCCTTTTCTAGCACGGTGTATGCCTCCCAGAAAGCTTGGAATAAGAGTTCCTGAGCTCAGGGACTGCAGGAAGCACTGTCCACCAGGCAGGACATACAAGGCAGAAAACAAAAAACTAAGCAAAACAAAACTTTCTCCAGCTACAGGTAGAAGCCTTGGCTGTGTATCTGTCTGTTTGGATAGTCTTCTCTCCCTGCACAACTCTGCTAAGACTTTCCTTTCCTGCGAAAAAATGGTGGGGTAGAGGACAGAAACTTATTATTTATGGCTTTTTTTTTTGCTGTTATTCTCTGTAACTGCAAAGACTTCTTATTGAGTCAATACTTTTCATGGGCAGAAAATGAATGGACTGAAGTCTCAAAGGAAGCAATGCAAGCTCAGTAGCTTATGCTGACACCATTTGACTCTTCAATGCTTCATCCTATTAAGCAAGTAACAGTCATTTGAAAACTGTTTAAATATTACTTCATGAAAGTGAAATGGCTTCAAAACAGCCATTATTGAAACACAATAAATACTGAATGCTTCAGTTCTTGTCTAAATATGTATTAACAGGTCTATTTTTATACCCACAATAGGCTGCAACTCTCTTCTGCTGTGTCAGTTCTCTAGCTCTCCATGGCAGTTTGCTTTTCCCCCCTTTTGGAGCACAATAGAAAGGGAAGGCGCTCCGCCAGAAACCAAGATACAGGTTCTGCAAACGGTTATGCACACGCTCTGCATTCATAGGAGGTGACCCGAGAGAGGGTCTCATTAAACATTTACACAGTTCTTCAGACCGAGCACACAGGTGCATAGGACACAGGCTGAGAGGAAGGATGTTTCCACTAAAGTACAATTTCTTTCTCAGATTTACAGTAGTGTTTAAATATTATGCTTTGTTGTCATCTACTTAGCAGATCTGTACTACTTTATCAGAGCATAACTGCAGCCTATTAAGATGTTTCTCATCACCTCTGACTTTAATGCTGGGATGAACTCCACTGCATGACAGGCAATTAGGAGAAATTATTCAGAAGAGTAATTTTTTAAAAAGAGAGACTTTGAATTAATTTTTTTTTTTGAAATTAATTCCTGCCTCTTTCTTGTACCTAAACAATGATAGAGCCACAGTGTCAGAATTCAGAAACACAACAATAGTTAAATGCAGAAGTTATTATGAAAGGATCTGAAAACGACTGTCTGGAAATCAGCAGTACCACAATTTCCAGTCTTCTGTGTTACTTGGGTAACACTATACTCACCTTTCATATTGCAACAAAAGCCAGAACTGTCCTGCCATTTTTCAGCAATTCAGTTAAATTTGCAAGCTCCAAAGATTTTGCTAGAAATGTTATAGCATTAAAATATTTGCTTCATTGCCCTGAAAGAAATTTTATAAAGCAAAAAATGTAAGGTTTTCTTCATATGGTTTTACCAAAGTTTCATGGCTATAGGAAGAAGCATGTTTATATGACCCAGATGTATTTTTAAGGCTCAAAAAGGCATCTAAAAATAACCCTGGTTTTACATCAAGGTATTTCAGCTCATCTGTCAATTGTTTGGGAGGAAGAAGAGGCGGGGGGGAGGTTTTAGGTGTTATCCAGGGCACCCTCATACCTCTCACAGGCTATGTAGTAGGCCTTATTTTAGGTACAGGAAAACACAGCTGGCAGAACATATCTACTCTGGTTTGTTTTGGATCGTGTGGGAATAAGATTTTGTGATTTCTTTTTTTTAAAGTGATTTCTATTTCATATTCTAAAGTAAAGCAAAAAGTTTCACAACATAATTTCCATTTGCTTCCAGCTAGAGAATATCAGTACAACATTGATTTTTACCCATTAGTCAAATAGTCAACTACGTATCAGCATAGCTCTCTATTTCTGAAGAATGAGCCTGAATTACTGTGATCAAGAGCCTGGCCTATACCTTCCTTTTTCCAGCATGGGGAAGAATTTCCCTAAAATCAGATTAAGAAATAAGAAATTAAGAAAGATGCACAGATTGCTGAAGATAATCTATGTAAGAGAGTACTTCCTCCTGCAAAATGAATAACCTTTCTTTGAGGACAGGATTAATTTAACGGTAGGCTTAGATGCAATTCACAATGCCAAATGAACAAGTGGCATTCTACAGAGTCATGCAGAGGTTTCTGCCTCTCTTGGCAAACACAAATGATTGATGTGATCAAAGCCAAAAGGGTTTTTGCTTTTGCTGAACAGTCAACACTGGCTCCCATTTCTAAGTTCCATTTTCTTCCTCTGTCTGCATACAGGCAGGGACATATGGGCCTTGCTTTATGTTACTTGCTCACACGGATTAGAGGTTATCCTTAAAACAATTCTGGCTAATGCAGCACAAAGGTCTAAGAAGGTTCCCACTTCTTAACAAATACCCTCAAATATTACACTTTGGGAAAGAGAAGGAGGGAGGGCATTTGGATAAACAAGAGTGGACTGCCTAAAAAAGAAGTCCAACCACAAAAGCAACAACAAAACTCCAGGCTGCAGAAGATAATTAAGGGGGATTGCAGTTCCTACGAGGAAATCATTACAGTTTTCACTGAACAATTTCATTGCAGTTTAAGGTCTGTACAGCTGTTCTGTAATCAAACAGAAAGAACGCCAGCAAGAAGCAGTGTGATATCCCTGTGCATGAGTCTGCCAAGTCTCTGGGTTGCCCACACAGAAAAACTCCAAGCCTGTACTGAGCAGCTTCACAAGCAAAGGCAGGTAGGTGATTCCATAACTGTTTTCCTGGAATGTATGACAGATTAGTGGACTCCAGTTTTATAAATGTTATGGGGCTTGTCCACTCTATAAACCAGAACTGCAGAAAACCACAACTTAATGGTGTGTGTCTGTCAGGGAAGATGGACAAAGGAAAAAATGTTCATGAAACCTTGGAGATAATGTAGCTAATGGGTACTGATAGCTTTAATTGACTAGAGAGCAAGGAGCAAAATTCTTTTTCCTGTTCTGTCGCTGATGCTTTCTGTAGCTGTGTGTGCATAACTTCCCTTTTATGCCCCCATTTCCCTTTTTCAATTTCCTACAGGATAAGGCCTTCAGTGCAATACCAGCTTATTGTCAGACAATCCACCACTCGAAAGTACAGGCATCATCATGCACACAGAGTCTGATGTGCTTTCAAAAAACTGAACTAGAAATGAAAAACACATCCTGAACCAGTTTCTAACAGTTAGGAGAACGTTTATGACTTTACAGCTTTACAACTGCAACCACCAGATTTCACAGTATCAAGACGAGATGCAGAGTACCAGCAGGACATAGCCTCTTGAAATGAAAAAAATGCTAGCAAAGCAGGGTGGTGGTTATATCATCAGTGGATGATCACCCCAATAGTTTTAATTATTTAACTTGACTAGAAAAGGAATTTACTCTGGATTCTGATATTCTACAATGTCACAGAGTTTGAGGTGAAAACCATTGAATTTATATTTCCATAAACATAATGGAAAATAATATAGCATGACTATAATAAAATGAACTTACTGGCTTGAGCCCCACAAGATTTCTTTCTGGAAGTGTTTACCAAAAGACCTCCCCTGTACTCTACAGAACAGATTTTGCTTTCATTTACCTGCACACAGCTTTTGCTACAACACTCACTTAGAGCTTTTCCATTGTGAGTCTTGAAGGCATGCAGGTGATACACATAAAGGGGAACAGAATTTGTCCTTCTGTATTGCTGAATGACACAATATGGGCCCATTTGGACTGCGATATCAGTCACTGAGGGGTGAACTCTTGGTGACACTGATTTTTAGAGGCCATTTCAAAGAAGCCACAAGTGTGAAGAATTCCGATATCCTGGAAACTAGAACCAGTAGTAAGAGGTAAAGAAATTCAACTGGTGCTAAAACTGGTGTTCTAACTGAGTCTTGGGGAGTGAAAGAATATTCCCTCCTTCTATCCCTTCCATAATTTTTCTATTACTATGTACAACCTGAGAGAAAGAGAAACTGCAAACTTGAAAACATTGACAAGTGGAAGAGCCTTTTGTTGTAGGAGCCCATAACTTTAAATGGCAGCCAGTGCTGCAACAAATCACTTCTCTGCAGTGTTGATGATATAGAAATTGCTTCAGAGAGCCAATATCTGGACTAAAGGAATTATTTAATGTGGCTGCCAGAAAGCCCTTCATAAAAATTCATGACTCCAGCAGCTGGTCCTAGCTGCCATGAGACTTCTTGTGTGTTCTACAGAAGGCAGAAAAACCAAAACCATATTTGTCGTTTCATCAGAAGAGCTGTGTCTGATTTTAACTAAATTGAAAAAGGAAATGCTCCCATCACCATCCATTACAGAGATGGCTTTTCCATCACCTCAGGAGCATCATTCTGATCTGCTCTGCTCTCTGTAGAGAGTATGAAGGCATCAGGCAACAATGGGCTTTAAACATTATGATCAGACCCAACAGAAGCAATCCAGGAAGCTTTAGGGGTTTTGCTTCATTCATTCAAAGGAACAAAATCCTCAGAGGGGCACTGTTACTAGTATTGATATCTTAAAAATTGGTCAAAATTTTTACTCAATAGTAAGCACAAATCTTTACTGGGGAATATAAAAATCATGTCATATGGTTGTACACAAATAGTACCCTTCTGGTCAAAGGCTTACAGACATTTATTTTTATACTCCTCACAAGCGGTCAAATTGATTTGCTTTAAAAGGAAGATAAAAATACCCAGAGAGAGAAAAAGCAAGGAAAGGCAAAATAGGATGGAGCTGAATTCTGACTGGAAGTGAGGTGTTTACATTCTGTGGCAATCAGTTATCTTTCCTCCATTAAAATGCCAGTAGTCTGCAGAACACACTGGGGAAGGATTCTTGCTAAGGGATTATATGAAGGCTTCAGAGCAGTTAGAGGAAGCTCCTAGAGAGACAGAGATGAATTCCTGCTGCTGAGGGATGAGGATCTGTGTGAAAGACATGCTGGGTCTCCCTAATGCCACAGCTCAATCTGCCCACATTTAAGCAGATTTCTTTCTCTTTCTCTTTGTTGTGACATGTGGATCAAATCAGTGTCCTGATCCGTTCTGGATATCGCATACTTGCTTTGCTTGAGTTCTACCATCCCACCACATGCTTCCGTTGAAAGCCTTCCTCCCTCTCCATTGTTCACTTCCTTCAGTTTAATAGTTCCCAAACTCTGTCTGTGTTCTGAGCACAAAGGGAAAGTTTTATTCCTGCAACCCAGATCCAGACTGAGCAGCACACTCTCTTTGCCACTGTGATGCCGCAACGTTGGTTGGCTCCCAGGATGTGAAATATGGTGGGGCTTAATGGCTCTTAGTCCCGCCTTTAATGTTTTACAGACTTTACACTCAACCTCGGCCATGAATACTGTCTTTTAGCTAAAGCTGGTTTCTTCAGTAATGCCAAAGGGCCAATCTGGACATGCAGAAAATGGAACAACACCTGGAAGATGAACTTGCTTTTGTAGTAGTCATACTCAGAGCTGTGAGCTCTGAGGGGTTCTGTTTTGCTCAGTCTCAACACCTTCCAGCTCTGCTTGGTGGTGGGCGTAACAAACTGTTTTGTTAGTGACAAAGCGTATATGTCAGCACCAAGGTGAACTGCACTTTCGTTCAAAGTACCAGCTCAGTTTTTCTCCTTTCTTCAATTAGCAATTGCCTCCCAATAACCCCAGTAAATCCCACGCCAGATGCTTTCACCATAAGTAACTGCCACTGCTATTCACAGCAGAAAGAGGAACTGATGAAATAGCACACTGGTTACAAAATACACTTACTCTGTAGAAAGCGATGGAAAAATTTGCTAGACAGCACAAAGGCAATTTTCAAAATTTTACTATGCAAAGAAACACCCCCTGCCCAACAACCTCATTTCCCCTTGTGAGCTTAAAGCTACATCTGACACCATATGGGCTGGTTAGAGGTTGTCATGTGTAGGCTTAAAGTGCTTTAGTGAGTTCTCCAACTAAGAACAGGTGCTTCTTTCTAATGCTCCTTCAAGTAACATATGGGCCTCAAAGAAAATTCATCAGAGTTTGCAGACCTCACTCCAGTAGCTATGTCTAGTCAGACACTACAGGGAAACCCATCTGTGCTGACTCCCAAGTTCCCTTTTTTTTTGTACTACAAGTACCATTGTGACAGTAACTACCGCAGTGCAGACTAGAGCTCCTATTTTGAAGGCGACATAAGCTCCATCTATCCCTAGGACTCTTGAGGTGTAATAAGGCTTTCAGAAATTCAGAGAGTAAGTTCAGGAGTTAACTGCTTTGCATACATCCAAAACTCTCCAATGTTGTTTAGGACGGGAGTACAACAACTTCTTGCACTCTTTACTCCTCACTGTATTTTTCAGAGGATTGCTAACTGGATTTAGCAAAAGTGCACATAAGTGTCTTAGGAGGCTTCATAAATCTTCTCATGATGTGAGTGCTGATGGCAATTGGATTATGGATCCTCACCTTCCAAGGAAGGGTTTCAAACTGGGAAAGTGCAACTTAATGAATGAAACTCAGGCCCACAGACTATCTGATCTTGTCAGATCCATCTGGCTTACAGGCATGTAAATCCACTGATAAAATAAAAAGTTCCTAGCCTATAAAGAGTATACTTTAGTTCTCATTCCTGCTATACTTAGTAGTTCCCAGGCTTTCCTTCCCAGGACATCTACTGGGCAGGTAGTCTTTTTCATCTACATATTATTCCAAAGACAGATACCCCTTTGCCTGCTTTTGGAAGGAAAAGAGATGAGACGTTTGTTTTTCTTGCCTCCAAGCAGAGACCACTAAACAGATTGTAAATAATGCAAAGTTTATCAGAAAATTAAATTTAATCAGAATTGAGTGGTCTAAACTCCCAAATAAACTAAGTTATATAACTAAAAAAAAATTACATTATGTGTCCTTCCCACAGGGATATTTTTGTCTTTTCCCGTCACTTGCATGCTGACATTCATTGCATTACCATTATCATCAGAGAGCTTCTCTATCTGTACAGTCCCTTGCTGTCCATATTTTCCTTCTGGAGTAGATCCAGGTCAGTCCAGTGATCAGCAAATTCATTGGAGTGTTCATTTTATGTTGGCCACTGTATATTGAACAATCACATGAAAGACTTAGTACTAAAAGACCTTTATCTCTGTATCTCATACCACCAATTACAAATTGGCATGAAAACATCTTACTCATGAGGGTAAATGAACTGTAAGTCACAAGAAGAACTTCTCAAGAAAAGAACTGCTGGCAAACATAGCCACTGTAGACCTGTGCTCACATGTTACGGACGGCAGGCGAACACCCTCTTTGCCTACCTTGCCTTCCCAGGTGCCTTTGTACAACAAGTATGAAGCTGTAGATGTGTAAAGCCAGTCAACAGATGATGTGGATGATGCTCCATCCATGCCAGAGGTGTTGCCAAGGTCAGAAAGGCCTACCCGCCCGTATCAAGACCACAAGAAAGAAAAAGTGAATTGTAGTTGTAGGTTCCCCTTCTTAGGGGAACAGAGGGTCCAGGGAGACCCTCCTCTTAGGGAAGTCTGCTGCGTCCCTGAGGTCTAGGTTAAGGAGATCACTAGGAAACTTCCTAGCCTGGTCTGGCCATTGAACTATGACCCATTATTGCTCTTTCATATGGGTGGTGATGAAGCTTGCAAAGTATAGTCCAAGGGCAATCAAAAAAGACTTTTGGGCCTTGGGATGGCTGATAAGGGAATTTGGAGCAGGATAATGAAATTGGATTTTTTTCCTCTATTCTTCCAGTTGTGGGCAGCAACACTGGAAACAGACCCAGTCTCTGAGGTGCCTCTACACCAATGCAGGCAGCATGGGCAACAAACAGGAGGAGCTGGAAGCCACCGTGCTGCTAGAAAGCTACGACCTAGTTGCCATTACTGAAACTCAGTGGGACAAATCCCATGACCGGAGTGTGGCTATCGATGACTACAAGGCTGTTCAGAAGGGACAGGCAAGGAAGGAGGCATGGTGGGGTTGCCATCTATGTCAAGAAATGGATAGATTATGAAGAATAGCCATGAGCATGCTGAAAGCTTATGAGTAAGAATTAGAGACCAAGGCAACAAAGGGAACCTTGTGGATGATGTTTACTACAGGCTGCCTGATCAAGGGGAGCCTATTGACAAAGCCTTCTTACTTCAGCTGCAGGAGGCATTGCAATCACAGGCTCTTGTCCTGCTGGGGGACTTCAACCACCCTGATATCTGCTGGAAAAGTAGCATGGTGAGCTGTAGACAATCCAGGAGACTCCAGCTGTTGAAGGAGTTAGTCAACATCATTTTAAAACTACTTTTGCTAATACCTTTGACAGTGGTTCTTTAAGTAATCTAGATCTCCCATTTGCAACAAATTGGTGTAATTGGTAGAATCCTAAATCAGGATCAATGACAAATTGGTGTAGTCGGCAGGATCCTAAATCAGGATTCATCACAGATGCAAAGAAATGCAGAAAATAAGGTTCTGATTAACAACAGTAACAACAGCTCTACCTGTAGAAATCTGAAGCACTACAAGAAATTCCAGAGGTAGCGAGGTTTTTTCCAGGCTGGCAATATTTAGCAGCATCCATATTCATAACACAGCAGAAATACTAATTCTTACAGGAGAGTTGTCAAGAAAAGTGGTGTCATTTTGGGTCTAAACTAGGTGAAAAATGAAGACTTCCATGCGGCTCACGGGCTGCCTTAAACTTAAAGCAGCTAAAAGTTTCTAAAATTGGATGTCAGGCTATGCTTAGGTGTATCAAAGAACTCATAATCCTGCACTTGTCAAAGTGTTTTGGCAGGGAAGCCTTTCAGCTGATTTCCTAATTATTTCTGCAAGCAAGTAAGACCATGTTCTGAGGAACTCCCAATGAGTTCAAACAAAGCTTGGAAGAAGAGGAACTGAAAAGCTGATTCCAAGAAATGCAAAAGCATCACAGGCTGAAACTGATGACAAACTGTCTGTGAAACAACAATGCCAACTGCTTTAGAGAAAGAGAGCTAAAACCACACAAAATGTTCCTCAGTACAAGAAAGCTA
This sequence comes from Tetrax tetrax, assembly GCA_009806455.1. Lineage (NCBI taxonomy): Eukaryota > Metazoa > Chordata > Aves > Otidiformes > Otididae > Tetrax > Tetrax tetrax. The sequence continues at coordinate 512,207 of WHYT01017337.1, forward strand.
GAACTAAAACATTTCTACCTTTAACCAGTCAAAAAGAATAAGGAAGATTTCCAAGAAGCAGAAGCTGGAGCCTAATGAAAAAAAAAAATCCTATTTCTTTTCCTTACTAATCAATTTTAAAAAATATAACCAGTCACCTTTGAGTTTTCGAGGCTTTCTAGCTAACCGTTTGGAGACATATAATGCCTTTGTTGATTCAGAAAAAAACAAAACAAAAATGGAAACTAAGATTCTCATGTATGTTTTTGATTCCAGGAGCTAAGATTTTGAGAAAAATACCAGTTACCAGGAAATTCAATTTGAAGTCAACAGAGCCTGTGTTGCGTCAACAAGAGGCAAAGAATTGAGGCCAGGAGTTGTGTATCTTGTCTTTTTAAGTGGAGTTCCGGAGGACCAGAATCTGTGTTTCTCTCTTATCCCCTCAATTATTTGAAAAAGAAACTCTTGCCTTCAGCTGGATTGAGTGAAAATGGATAGGCTGCTTTGCTAATCCTCCCATGTCACAGCTTGCTAGCCCTACAAATTACCTTCTACATACACAGGTACAAGGGGAGAACTAACCTGTGCAGAGCTCTCCTCTGATTACTGTATCTGACACAGTCTTGAGTCAGGCTGTCCTCATTCCTGCAGCAGCAGAAGCTCTTACCATCCATTCTGCCAGGCTGCTTGCCCTTTAGGAGACTGCACCTTTGACATCTCCCCCAACCATGTTTTCAGCAGACATAGAAGGAAGATGTACCCTCTGTACCATTGCCCATTACTGCTCTTCTGGTGTTGGAGTGGAACATTTAGTGAGAAGTCAGTGCTGATAAAAAGACCAGACAAAGCTCTTACAAAAACTTCTTGCCTGACCTCAGGTGAGTGAGGCTTACAAAGATTAATCCACTACTGCTTCCTGACAGGAGTTCCTACCTAATAATACCACCAGAATTTGGGCAGGAAAGTGTCAGCTAGGCAGGAGTTAACAGAGAATCACACTGCCCCTTAAACTCTGCGGCCTTAGTCTGAATCAGTCCAGACTCTATTAACTTGCCAATTTTCAGTAAGCATGCGTGGGTGTTGGGGGAAAATATTGAAGTGTTTCTGCTTTTGTCCAGAAAAAACAACATATGAACACATTCTTAATACTAGAGTGGGAAAAAATTAATATCTCTGCTCCGTATACTTATCTGGTAGTTTTCAACAATTAAAATTATCATTCTTCTTGGCAGGCATGCTATTTTAATATTTTGAAGTCTGTCTGTACTTCAAAGGGAAAGATTTTCTTTGACAACATACAAGAAAAGCAAACAGACAGAGAAAACGCATCGGTCACTGGAACCAATACTGACATAAGCCTTCAAATGAATTTGGTCTTAGGGTTGTTTTATCCTTTATGCAGGAAATTTAATTCTATTCTTCAAAAAGTGTCTTTGAGCGACTACACAAATCCCATTCCTTTAGTGTAATTGTACTAATTTTGATCACAAGCAGCTTGTAATCACTGAAATACCTTCTGACTAAAACTATTAAAGCATTTGACAGTGATGCATGCAAAACAGCATCCTGTGATTAGGCTCTATCATTAGTTGGGAGATGTTTTGCCTCATATGATGATTAAATCTTCTTGACAGTTGGTGTAACATTTACCGTGGCTGTTTGATCATGCACTCACACACGACAGCAAATCTGCAGTCATTCAGACGAGGTCAGTAGTAGTCAGCACAGAAATGCTATAAACAATGTAACAAGCAGTCTTGTATTTGTGTATGTGGAGAAGGTACAGAGAAAAAGATCCTGTCTCGAAATTCATGAAAAAAAAGTCAAGAGCCTTGCTGCCATGGCCATTTTTCTCAGTGCAAGCACCAGCTTAAAAGAGTTTCTGCCCCTAACAGCTCGCTCCCAGCTCATCCCTGGCCTGCAGTTATACCAACACCACTTGTCTGGGAAGCCGCAGCAGGAATGCTGCTGGTCACGGGAAAGAATTGATGGGAAAACTTCTGGGTCAGCCTCCCAATCCATTTCACCCTTGTGTCTCATGAACAGTTATACTGCCAGAACTGAAGATGAACAACTAGTCACTTAATCTGGCAGAGCCACTGAGAGGTCCAGAACTACATGCCTTTGGAAAGTAGCATGTACCTCTAGACTAATTGAAGGCAGCCATGAAAGCACATTCTTACTTAAAGCAACGACACGGATGTGAGAACAATTTATTCTGAGTATGTCTCTTTGAGACCCCATAAGCTACGAACTGCTATTTATATCTCCCTAATGTTTGGCCAGCATCCTGGTACAGCTGACTATTCTATACATCTCTGGCAGTACAGCCAAATTGCCAAGGCTGTGTGGTGGTGACATCTGCACTCAGTTGGAAGGAAACCTTTATTTAGTCACAGTTATATGGGCAGAAGATGAGTTTTAGCCACACAGATTGCACTGGCAGCAGATTGTGTGGATGTAATTGTTTCAAAGCACAGATTTGCTTTTCTCTGGGCATACCAGTCTTGTCAACGCACTTTGGTTAAATTCCCACTGCATACATGGCATGTAACTCCAGCAGGAGTAGGATTTTCCCCTCAAAACTGTAAGCTGTGGCACAAAGAACTACTAAGTTCATTCCTACTAGGAAGCAACTGTGATTTGAGAAGCCTTTCATATCATCAATTTATGTTGAGGAAGTAACACACAGCCAAAAATTCCTACAGGCAACTTCACTGCATGTGCTGTCCCACAATTGAAGAACTGTAATTTTGGAGGATGCAAAGCTGTCATAAACAGGTAGATCACAGATATATTCTGTTTATTTGTGTTCTGGGGAAACTTTTAGCCGTATGTATCACCTCAGAAACTTTTTTTCAGAAGTAATACCTTAGCAGAAACATGCAACTGACAGTGAACTAAAGGCAAATTTTGGTCTTATCAAGATCCTGAAAAGACCACTATAGGCAGGTCAGTCTCCCAAAACCCTTTGTAGTCCTAAAGCAATTAATTCCAATTTAATCTGGTGTCAGCCAAGAGACAGCATTGCGCTAAAAGCATTTGTTCAATTCAGACATTTACATTGAGTATGTTAAAGTGCAGGCTGGCAATATTTACTCACCCTTAAGGTCCTCTCTCCTCCTTTTCAGTCTGTATCCGTCACTCCTTTGTCCATTTTTTTTTTTTTTTTTTTTTTAAGGAAAAGCAGATAGCCCAAGCAGGGTGAACCAGCTCACTAAAGGATCAGATAAGCACCAGAGCCAAAGCAATGGAATCAGGCAGGAAAGGAGCACAGGCAGGAAAGGAGCACAGTGGACATGACTGGTTAGATTGACTCCACCTTTGTCACTGCTCATAGAGAAGGAATACTGTGTTCAACACTTAAACTGCCCACTCACTGCTCAAGGGCCTTTTTGGCCCTAAGCATCCAATTGCCTCTAAAAATTCAATTAAAAAAAAAAAAATCTTTATTCCACCCTGATTCAACTTGACTTGCAGCTGTTATTCTGTCTTTTCTCTATGCACATAGACAAAACAAGCCAATATTTTATCTTCCAAGTCATTCAGCATTCAAGCCTCAATACAATCAAGGATATCCTTCTAACCCAGGAGTACAGTTTCTGTCTGTAATGAGGTCTCTTAGATATTTTGTGTATTCCTAGAGTGGAGGCCAGAACATCCAGCACTTAGCAAGACTGATCGTGAGACAATCATTCCTGGGCAATGGTTTATTTTGCCTGTTCAGATGCCTGGACCTCAGTAAAGATTGTCAAGCTTCATCAAGATAACTCACAGAAAAGATGGCTTATTCCATTCATTTCAGTCCAGTGGTAGTATCCAACACTTAAAGCCAAATAGCATTGAACACCAAATATTCAAAATATAGAACCAAAGTGCATTTTAGGTGGCAAAAACTTTCCCCTGTAATCAGAAAACAGTATAGCACCAGAGAACAGAGGGAAGGAAAAAAACCCAGCAACCGTTTTATGTTCTTGTGGAAAAAGATTTTGGCCTGCCCTTTGCTTCTCTTTGCTCAAGAGGTGATAGCAGGTGGTACTATAATGATATTTCACTATTATTTCCAAGCACAGAAATGCTAGTTGAATTGTCAAGTTAAATATCCAGGAGGCAGATAGGGAATTTAACCAAACAGGTGTTTTCCACTACACGCTGTGATTCCATTTTAACCCTGAAATTCAGTCCAGATTCAATTAAATAATCTCAAAATCTGAGCCAAATTCCACACGATTTTTTACTGAGTTTCAGATGAACCTTAGATTAATGTTTTTGGATAGAAACCATGGGAAATATGTTAACATCATATGATCAAGCCACAAAAAGGATGAAAATGAACAGTTTAATCTCAGCTTTGTTTTGAAAGGTTTGGTTTTGTTCAAATGAAACAAAACATGATGCAAAACCAGAAATAAAATCTACACAAAGTTGCTGAGAAATGGAACAGTAGTATTTTACGCAGTGTTCTTACTTCCCTTTAAGCTTTCCTAAATGGAAATTATAGTCTTATGTACTCTTTTCCATGCTTCTTTTTCCAAATTTATACATGAAAACTCAGATCTACCTTAAACATCTACACTTCTGCTGAGAGATGATGGTGAGCAAGCATTGGTTTGAATTTGTATGTTTTGGGCTTGTGTGTTTTTTTGGTTTTTTTAATGTGAAAAAGAAAACACTACAAATGTTTGTTTTGTTTTGTTTTTTTTTTTTTGCAATCGAGTGCTTGTTTTTGGCAAATTTAAGTTAAAAATTGAATACAGGGATTTGCCAAGCCAATCTTATCATAGCCAATGTTTCCTGATCATAAGTAAAGACAGAAAACAGTTGCCTGGTTTCCACCACTCATACACACAATCTGCAACACAAACAAAACAACACAGATGGTCGTGTTATATACAGTGCTTCATATCTCACACTCATGACATAGCAAAAGACCACATTTAGAGGGAGCATAGACTTCTGCATCTAAAATAACAGCCCTCCAAGACAGACCGTAAGGGAGTCCCTTGCCTCAGCTATCAATCAAGTGCAAGTTTGATCATCATCGTGTTTGACCACATCCAAGTCTCAGAAATGAGCTGCATTAATTAATTCTTACTTCTGGCATTTATTCTTATAGGTGATATAAATATTGATACAAACATGAAGATCAGTTCAAAAGATATGACACACTGTTTGTATATACCTGAGAGTAGGTGTGTGGGGTAAAAGAGGGGAGAGTTTAACCCTTTACTGAGTCAGAAAGCTCTTAATTCATAAAAAAAAAGTCATAGATGACATTCCAGTGAAAGATCTAGATTTCCCAGGAGGTGTAACAGTCCTCAGCTGCCAGAAGTGAACAAGGCCTGCAGAAAAAGGACTGAATGTAAATGGAACCTCTGGAAAATTTCTGAAAGACTACAAAGGAAAGATGCTGCACCAGGAAACACCCTTCTCTGAGAAATCTAACTAGACTGTAGTTAGACCATCAGCTTCCAGGAGTGTAGGACCAGAAAGCACCTGCAACACAACAGCCAAATACAGGAGGGACACTTTTTAGGTGTTAACCTGGTATAAGCAGATAAAACTTCCTTTTTATTTCTTTGTTTGTTGGTTTTTTTTTTTCAGGTGGTTTTGTACACTTAATTAAATACTTTTAATAGGTACTTGATCTAGTTTGAATTAAGATAATTGCAAGGTCACCGGTAGCATCAAAACACTACTTGAAGGGAAGGCCTTGAACTTCATCTGTGAGCTAGGCTGGCTGAAAGTGCCTGAAACGCTGCACTTCTGAACAGCCAAGGAATAACAGCAATAACAGGACATGGCATCATGCCAACCGCACAGCACTGGTGGGTAGCTAGTATTGCTGGAGACTGACAGAGAAGAAATGCTTCCATAGAGGCCACAGGTCTCTGGCATGTAACCAAGTCTTTGGAGGTATGCTGAAATCCTGAGGCCTGAAAGAATTTTTGACAGCATACAATCTGCTGTATGGAGAGTGCCTCAGGAGCTAAACATCTCCTTGGCTACGATTCCAGTACAAGCTGGGCCATCCCTGCCTGTTTGCAGCATTTCAAATGTTTCCTCAACATCATGTGATGTCTCTATCTATAGCAGAGATCATCTTAAAATTTAGGTGCCAAGTGCACCTCGGGACTCTTACAAGCTCCTACAGAGATCCAGGCTGAGACCCAGAGGTCCCCTGGGACCTATTTCTGTAACGGGACAAACCGGCACTCAAAATCTCATCTCCTCCTCAAACCCGACCACTCCACTTTGTGGAGTCAGTCATTTCAATGTGCTGCATGCAGCACGCTCTGAAATCCTGTTACAATGGGGTTTAGTGAAAAAAAAAAGCACATTTCATACGCACACAAGTTAGGAGTTATGCCTGATGTCTCCTTTTGCAATGTATTTACTCGGCTCTGTAAATATCCAGTGCCCAAGAGTAACCCTCAGCTAATAATAAAACTGGCTGGTACAGTCAGTACATGCAGGGCTGGAGCAGTCTGATGTTGTGGAAAAACAGAAACCAGGCACCAGCTATGCCAGTACTTCCCACTTCAGATCTGCTTGCTGCCACACAGTGTCTTTCACTGCTGGGGGAGGGATTATAAATACAATTTGTCAGAAAGACCCTCTGCTCCTTTTATCCCTTAAGGAATTATTTAGAGACCCATTATGCTTCAAACCTCCCAGTCAAAATTTGCAGAAGCCTTTCAGATAGAATGGCATATCCTAGAAGTCAATTTAAATGGTGTTACCAAAATCTGAGGAGTTAAAAGCCTATCTGACATTCAATAATTTTTAAAGCACTCAGGAGGCTTTGCAGCTCCTTCTGACTGTGTCATTAAATACCCTCATTTCTGAACTAGCAAAGAATTCAGGAAGCTCCGTCCTTCAGAGTTTTCATTTTGGTTGATTTGCTGGTTTTTTTTTTACTGTAAATCAGCTCTCCTTGCTGAGAAGTTCCCAGCCATGTTAATAAACTCACAATAACAACTGCAAGGCTATGAAGGGCTAAACCAACAACTCCTGGAGGATCTGGCACCAAATGAGTGCGATAAAAGACTGCACTGTGGCACAGGAAGGTTGGAGATAAGCTAGGTTGTGTAGGACAAGTCCAGGGCTAGAAGGACCCTCCCTACGAGGCCACCCAGGCACATCTCCAGGGCAGTTCAGGAGGGCGTGCTTTCTCCAGGCCAGCGAAGCACCAGTCCTGAGGCCAGGGCTGCAGCCTGTGGCAGAAAGGTTCATTAGTGTGAGGAGAGCATGTAGGGGTTATTACAGCCCAGGTGCTTGGCAGACACACAACGGAAAAATACAGCAAAGGGATGAAAAAAACCAGCAGCAGGCGAGTGGTCGGCATCAAAAAAGACATGGTTTTGCCTAAGCCAGTCGCGTACGTGGTCTGTTGGTACACGGCCCTGTTCATATGAAAACTCTTCACACTGAACTGAGGCTTTGGAGTTGGCACTTGTCATCAGTGGTAAGAGGTGCTGGTATCTATGAAAATCAGGCTCACTCAGTTCTGGGGGGGACTATGGTTACAGAACAGCTTGCTATTTGCCAGTAAGTCTACTACAGTGCAAAGATCCTACTTTGCACCACAAGTAACTAATTTCAAAAATGTTAAGCAAGAAAGTGCAAGTGATAATAATAATTGTGTTTGCAGATGGGAATTTCTAAAGAAGCTAGAGGCTCTATCTCAACTCTCTCATAGAGCACGCTGGAGCTTTGCCATTCACTTCAATAGAAGCCAAGATCTTTGGAAATTCCCTGAAAACTAGAGTAATAATCTTGTAAAAATCATGGGAGGGGGATTTTCACAGAGGAAATGAGAGTAGTATCCTTTTTCCACAAAGGCTTGCAAATAAAGAAGGGGGAAAAAAGAAGAGAAGAAAATCCCAGAAACTTTGTTCTGCTTCTATAGACACACTCTAAACACAGTGTAGCTCACTAGCTTAGTCACCTGAGTAGCTGTGCACCTCCTAACCCAGAAAACAAAACCACCTAACCAAACCTAACCCTTCTGGGTTGAGGGGCTTCACATTCCTAATGTCAGGGGAATTTTGACATGATCCTAACTTTGTCGAAAGATGCACACACACACAGACACCAAGAACCTGTGTGGTTCAATCCAAAACCCCGCCTAACCAGCTGAGCTAGCAGCAGTCCAAATTACTTTTTTCTTGGTTTACTCCAATGTTATGGCTTGTTTGGATATTTGCCAGTACTCCAAAGGACAAGGTTTGCTCATTATCAATGATCAGTAATGCTAAAGACACTTTTTCCAGTAGCACCAGACTGGTCAGAGCACAAGATCTGCCAGCTGTACCAGTTCCTCAGCTAATTGCCAAATCCTGTCTGTAGATAATCCTAGAAAGTCCAACCCTTCACTCCTTTCCAAAGGGACTGACATGGCTTTTTCCAGGTGGCTGCTCAGGAGCTGTTGTGTTTATTTCTGGAGCAGCTCCATTTCTGTTGGGTACCACCCACTTCATGATATGTATAATACTATTAAGGCAAGCAGTAGTATTTGGGGATATGCTTTGATCTGAGAGAGTGCAAATGTGTTTCTAAATCAGTGGAAAGGGAAACAACGGCTTGTTTTCACCTAGTACAAAAACTTTCAGAAGTCGAGTAAAGAGAGCTGGAAGAGTGCTTCTGTTCCAGCTCACTGTTGTGAAGTCTTACAAGAGTAATATGAAGTCCTTCAGCCCATAAATACCCGACTCTGTATCTGAATTAGCTGGAAAAAGGATGAGATGTGCACTCACTGGCTTTATACTTAGTAGCAAAGAATAAGAAGATGGTCATGAAGACTGAGAGGCACTCAAAGGTGGCAGCACCATGAACAGCCACTTTTGCCGTCAGAAAAACTAAAGTTTTTTATTCTCTCTCACTGAGGATATAAAGCAAGTTCATCATAAGTGAAGTCAAATGGGATCTATGTGTAAATCATGCAGTAATTGCACCTCAGCGGTTTGCTTGCAGTAAATTCAAAACAAAGAGATGAGTGCTCAGAATGAAACTGGTGCTAACAGTCCCATCTGGGATGCATCCTGAGAACTTCGTATCATATTTTCCACGTTTTGTTTTTCAGGTTTGGTTTTTTTTTTGAGGCAATTAATCTTATGATATCCCATATCTATAAGCAGATTTACTTTATCCATAACTTCTCCAGGGATATAAATATTTCTGATTTCCCCATCCCTGCTGCTGTTTCTATTATCTTTTTGAGAATGCCTTTAGGAACAGAGATATAAATGTATCTTATATTGCCTTAAGTTTCTTCTTCTAAAGATGAAGTGAAAAAGCTCTGTGGTTTAATTGGCTTATAGTTTCAAAAGTAGGCATCCTGCTGTCTAGAAATATTAGATTTATCTAATAAGGGGCATTAACATAGATTTCTTGGTTATCTCTGATGGGAACAGCTAGATTAGTAAATAGTAGCATTTTATCTTTTTGTTAAGACATTATAAGCTTTAGGAAAGATCGCATAGGATGAAAAATGAATGATTTGGGACCTGATGAGATACATCTGCAGGTCCTGAGGGAACTGGCAGATGAAGCCGACAAGCCGCTGCCCATCATATTTGAGAAGTCATGGCTGTCTGGTGAGGTTCCCATTGACTGGAAAAGGGGTAAGATAACTCTCATTTTTAAAAAGGGGAACAAGGAAGACCCAGGGAACTATAGCCCAGCCAGTCTCACCTCTGTGCCTGTCAAGGTCATGGAGCAGATTCTCTTGGAAACCATGCTAAGGCACATGGAATACAAGGAGGTTATTGGTGACAGCCAACACAGCTTCACTAAGGGCAAATCATGCTTGGCCTTCTATGAGTTATGCCAATGGTAGATAAGGGACAAGCAACTGATGTCATCTACCTGGACTTGTGCAAGGCATTTGACACTGTCCCGCATGACATCCCTGTCTCTAAACGGGAAAGACATGGATTTGATGGATGAACCACTTGGTGGATAAGGAATTGGCTGAATGGCTGCACTCAGGAAGTAGTGGTCAACAGTTTGATGTCCAAGTGGAGACTGGTGATGAGTGGCGTTCCTCTGGGGTTGATATTGGGACTAGGGCTATTTAACATCTTTGTCAGCAACATGGAGAGTGGGATAGAGTGCATCCTCAGCAAGTTTGCCAATGACACCAAGCTGTGTGGTGCAAATGCTGGAGGGAAGGGATGCTATCCAGAGGGACTTTGACAGGCTGAAGAGGTGGTCTCATGCAAACCTTATGAAGTTCAACCAGGCCAAGTGCAAGGTTCTGCACACGGGTCAGGGCAATCCCAGGCACAAATACCTCACCATCTCACGAAACATAATACCTTACAATTAAGTTAAATAGTTTCTCTGGAGAATAGGGACCAAATATGTAATGAATTCTGACTGCCCTGTCCAGAATAGAAGTATGTTGAGGTACAAACTTAACAGTGGCAGTTGCAGGTGCAGTGCCAGCAGCTCACAGCGAGGGCAGCTGCACCTTATGCCAGCAGTGAAGCTGGTCTGCAACCAAATTGTTGAGACAGGCTTTCTGCTGCACTGGGCAAGGCAAGGTCTGAGTATTCTGGTTGCAACATTTATTACTTTGGGCTCGGAACAAAGCTTTTCTCAATATGGACACTCGTGGACAAAGGAGGATCAGGTAGGGTCTTCAGATAGGGTAGGGTTTCAGAGGCAGCAACACTGTGTGGATTTCTGCAAAGCTACGAAAGTACTTGGCTTGGAAAAGTTAAGTCTTTTCTCCTTTTTTTTTCCACCAGCCTGCACTGAAATTCCTCCCAATTCAGTGTCACAGGAGCATGAGGTTGTAGTATTTGTAATACTTTTAGAGAGCAGGGTCTCACCCCTCCCTGCTCTGAACTTGCCTATCTGAAGGCAAAAAGCCAAAACTGCTCATCTTCAAGACCTCAGTTCGTCTTCTCTGGGGACCAGTCTGGACAGGTGCTCAGCACTTCTGTTCCCCCTGAAGAACAAGGGGATTGGCTTCTGCACACCAGACAGTCACAGCCTATGGACCTTTGCACAAATGGCATTCTTCCAAGTACAAAACCTCAGTCACACTTATCTACCTTACTTATCTTTCCTATAATCAGCCAATAGGTGAGAACACATAAAAGCTAACACACATCATCAGTGTTATATGAGCAGTAACAGTCCACTTGTGTCCCACATCAGTTCAGAGAAATCGAAAGCATTAATCATTTAACATAAAAGCTGAGTTTTAATTTGCTTGATAACAAAAGACAAATTATCTTTACAGTCCCTGACAAGCAGGCAAATTCTGAAATGGGCTCTTCATACCAAAAACTTACTTCACAGTGGTCATCTGTGGGCAGCAGATACTGGCACAGCCCTGGTCACACACACATCCTCACTGCCTGCTGTCAGATCCAAGTCCTGAAGGGCTACACTAAGACACCAGAGACAAAGGGAAAGTAAAGGAGGGCCTGACAGCCACGGATGGCATTTTGGTCCTTGACAGGCAACGAAAAGCAGTACACAGAAATATCATGAGCAGTGTACACACTCTGTTCTGAAAATAGCTCCCTGGAAACAGCAGCACACACCATGGTAGGTAAGATGCTTTACACAAAGCTCTGCCAGTGCCTTTCAAGCCCCACCTACAGAGATTAGCTAATCCCCTACCTGGGAGATTAGCTTTAACAAGCACACAAACACACAAGTAAGTGCTGTGCTGAGCCCCACATTGCTTTTCATTTCTTAGAGGATGTAAGGAGGCCTCAGAGGAAGAGAAGCTAAAAAGAAAATATATTTGACCACTAACTTTATTACCACCAGTGCTTGCAGAGTAGCCTATTCTTTCACATCAGTTTACATAGCTTAAACATGTGCGGGTCCCTTCCACTTTCATTTTGCCTCAATTACTTTAGACTGCTGGAGCCGATTTGAAGTAATTATAAAATGCATTCTGAAAATCTCTGACAGGCTGTTTGGATGGTAAAACCATTAAACAGTCCAGCAGCAGATGAAGGGGGTTGCAAGGCACCCAGGCACTTCCACAGCAATGATGTACAAGCACTACACACACACATGCACACGATGGAGAACCTCTGTTTACTTTTGCAACATGAGGTGTCTGGGAAAATATCCTGGAGGTGGACATGTAATTTAAAGTCCAGACCAAAAACTGTGAAAGGAAGGCACTGCAATTTGGACAAGTGACATCTTTCCCACTCTACAGAACTACTGCAAGGATTAGCCAGCACTTGGATAATTATGCTTAAGAACAGTCCTAAAAATAAGTTGCACTGCATGCAGAATGAAAAACAAAGTGACACATTCAGTTTAGATAACAACATTAAAATACCCCCACTTGCTATAATTCAAAACTGAAAGAAAAATATTGATAAGGACATAAATGGATTCCGGCTAGCCCACAACAGCCACCTCAGCATCTTCTTCAGCTTTAATTGTATTTTGGTTCAAAACCTTCAGTACAACTCAGTAATACCCAAATAAATAATAACAGATAACCACATCTGTCCCTTTGTAAACACAAGAGAAAACCATCTATACAGCACTTTACCTATTATTTCAATAAAATGTTTTGAAATACAATATGTGAAGAAAGGTCATTTAAAAAACAAAGTCAAACCATGGCATTTGAAGACTGAATACACTTCTATTTGGTTGAAGCAATTTTGTTTTTTCTACGCCTGAAACATTTGTTCTGCCATTTGAAAATGTCTCTATTTAAATCTGCTGTACAATTGCCCATGTGCATGCTCTATGTAGGCACACATCCCCCCCATTTGCTAGAACAGGCCAACGCTCGCCCACATGACAACGCGCTGTCATGCAGCGTGTGGGTGTACACACACTCACACAGTATCAGATACCCTTGCTCAGCCTCTGTTGCAGGCAAATAAAAGAAAGGTCAATTGTTTTCTCTTTTATGAGTCCATTTTGTCAGTTAGCACAGAAGCTTCCTTTACAAGGCTTCTCTTGAAAATGACAAATGAGCTTTCTTTTGAAAGCTCACTTCATTTAATACTAGTCTCGTTGCTGCTGCTTTTTCAGCTGGGTCTCCTTTTATTTGATCCATTATATACCCAAATAACATTTATGTAAGTCAAAATCGATCTGTTTCAATACTACTACTTTGTTTATCTTTCTCTCTCTAAAGAATCTCCACATCCAGCTTACTCCTTTTCCTCTGACATGAGGAAAGTCTTTTCTCTTTCAGTACTCTAATATTTGAAATGCACTCTAGCAACACACTGTTTTTTTTCTAGGTTTTAATGTCGAATCCTTTTGTACTAAGATAGCATAATACCTCTTTTTTTCCACTCCAAATGGCACAACAGAATATGAGTAAGTGACAAAACCTGATGATTAAAATCACTTGAAAGTAGTACAAAGTAACTTCTAAAATTTCACTACCGCATGCAATACTCCTCTTTCCTACACAGAATGATCTGGTTCATTGAAGGAACCCAGAGTATGGAATGCCATCTGTCCTGACCATTCACAGCTATCCTGCAAAGGTTTTCTTGAGTGACTAATATTCTTATATTTTTTAGCTTTTGATAGTCATCGCGTGATACCTTCCAAGAGATGGCAGAAAGCATTGCTCTGTAACCTCCTCAAATCTAAGTCTCTTTGTGGTGTTTTCAACCTAAGAGGTCAACACCTGAAATAGTGAAAAGAGCATGACATTTCTACCTTGGCCATTTTGTTCCAGGTCTGTCCTTTTGGCATTAAAATGGTTCTTGGATTTAAAAGCAGCATGCTGAAGAAAGGATCTTCCAAGAGAGAAGATCTTCTCACCTTCACCTTGGTATAGTTGTTTACACCTCAGCAAGGAAACTGTGGCATGATGTACAAATAGACATATTTTGCATAAAGAAAAGCCACCAACCCAGGCAAAGCAAGAAGAGAATCAAGTGTGTGAATCAGAAAGCACTCTGAAGAACTAATTGCCAGCACCACATCTATTAGACTTAGGTTCCTTTTGAACTGACCTGCACACAGACCGTGTTTGTTTCCGACAGCACACACAGTTGTCTCAAGCCTTGGAACAGCCACACTTTAAGCTTGCATGTGTTCTCAAAATGGCATGTTAAATTCAGAAAAAAAAAAAAGGCTTCTTCCATCCACGCATAATGTAACAGATACATTATCAACATCCTAAAGTAAAAACTCTTTTGAAAAACTGCTCCTTAACTAGTCAGTACAAATGTTTATTTCCTATGTGAAAGAAAGGGTTTCCTGAGTTGCATGCCCTGTATATGTCAATTTTAGTCAAACTTGCATGCCAAGAACACAAAATAGACTTTTAAAAGTTAAAAAAGGGCTCTGCTCAGAAATTTATTGTTCATGCGAACTTGCATTCTGAGCAGCTGGGTTTGAGGTCTACAAAGCAATCTCAGAGAACTAAGCCACAAACAAAGTAGATGGACAACTTCTTCAATGACCGTCATGCTTTTGTGCCTTGCTGAGCATTGCACCTTGTAAGCCAGGGTTTCAAAAGTGAAGGGGGAAAAAAAAAGTAAGAGCTTCTGAAATGAGAAAAGAACAACTGAGTTCAACAGACAGAACTGGAAATTTCTAAGACTGTGTCTTGCTGCTAAAATGAAGTAGAATTCCTCTCACCTAAATATAACCATGTTCAATATGAACACTGGAGCACATCTGAGACTCTCTTGGTCACCCATGGAGAGACATGCCCTTTTCAGGTGTGAATCACTGCCTTTGAAGGCAGACTTCTAAAATAAAATGGCACCTCAAAAGTGCCTCTCCACCAAATGCAGGGGTGGTCTGGACATTAGCTAAGGTATAGATTGCTACATTATAGTTATGGCCACAGAATACAGTTAAAGGAAATGAATGCTGATTTCTTGCCAGCTGCACCAGCATACATCAAAAGTAATTGCTGTGAAGTGGTTCATTAATAGAAGAGTGCATTCAAAGCTCTGACACTGCTTTGAGAAGTTAATCTCTGATAATCATGCAATTTAGATCAAAAAGGGGAAACGTGGTTTCCTATCCAGTTCCACAAAGTTGTATTTCAGAAATCAATTCATTTTATCAAGAAGAATTTCAATTACTTACTTTAGTTGTAAATTAAAACTGAACTGGAGTTTTTCAAAGATGCTTGCCTTTTGTTTTCCACATTCTATCTTTAATTAATTCCGTGCCAGGCGCTTGCATTCTCTTTCTTCCTCCTTGATTATTTGGCTATTTCTCTTTAAATACTTGCACCTTCCCTTGCATGAGTTGCAGTACTGGAACAGTAGTTTCCAAAGAAAAAAAAAAACCCAAACTTTCCCTAGTCTCTACCGCCTTCCTTTTTTCCATACGTACTTCAGAGAATAGACCTAAATCTCACCTGCTCTGGATATCCTGCTGTCAGAGATAACCCACTGAGGAAGCACATGGAACAACACCCATGCAGAATACATACAGTGAGCTGAGACAAAACCCTTTGATCATTGCATCCTAGCAGAGACGTCAGTAAGCAGTGGGACCCCATCTGCACGTTTTATACGCTGTGAGAGATCCCGGCACCAGTCCCCACTGAGCGTGCAACTAAATTATGTTTGTAGCCGAGCCAGGGAAAAGGCACAGATCTGCACTATTACTGACTGAGCAGCAGTACTCCATAGGAGAAATTGTCATTATTTTTAGCCAGTAATTACAAAGTAGACATTAAATATACACGGAGTAATGTTCACTACCTGCACAGCCTCTTTGCTTGCAAAGGTTTTGTTTGTATGCTGCCTTTTTCACCTAGTTCACATGTAAATGTGAAATCAAAGAGCTTCCACAGGTGTGCTTGAGACCCACATTCACAAGTGCAACTTCTCTTCTGGAAATAACAGATCAAAAGCAGGAGTACAATCCTGGTAGCAAATCAAGTGTCTGGGAAGTATTTGCTTTACCTCTTCCTTGTGGGGAGAAATGTGGTTTTTGTTGACCCTGCCTCCAAATTTAAAAAAAAATATATCAATTTTAATGAAAATCTAAGAGAAAGATATGGAAAAAGATTAAATAATTTCTCATGAGGTTCTCCTGTTGTAATGCTGCTGAACTCATGGCAGAGAAGAGTAAACTGGGGTTTCAGGATAACTGATCCATAACAATTGTGTCTCACGTTGCCTCACAGCAGCCAAATATATATCCTCCCACAGAGGGGGACAACTATAGCAGGGAGCACTACATATACAACAACTTTTCTTCACATGATTTCAGTGATAGCATCCTCATTATTAAATGAGTAACTAAAGGCATGCACCCCGTGTACTCCAAGAAAAACAGATTTCAAGAGTCCATCGACTTATAACCCTATAACGCAGGAATAGGCTTATTCCTAATCATCATCACGAGATGAGAGATATATTTAGAATCCTCTTGTAAACAAAACCACAGATGGGGTGATTTATTTCCTTGCAGAAGAGGCTGCCAGCACACTTTGTGCCCTTGGAAGGGCTCAGTTTATGATTTATATCAATTCCAGATTATCTGCTTTTCAACACTGCTCCAAGTAAATACTGCAAAGGGCAGGCAGTCACTGCACAGAGTACAAAAAACAATACCAAGACAGCTCTGCCATTATACATGCAAAATGTCAACAACTCTGACAGGAGAGGGCCTGACATTTCTCTCTCCCATGGACACACGCATGCACCTACACACACGCTCCTATGAAATCCTGGCTCATGCAGTGCACCTGACAGTGAGTCAAAAAAGCAAGAAGGCTCAACAGCAGCTGAGAAGTGCTCATTAGCTCTAGCCTTTATGAGGTGTACGGTAAGAAGCAACTCCTGTGGCAAACATTGTCCCTGCAGAAGACAAATGCCCCAGTTGTTTTTTTTTTATATATAATTTTAGTGTAAGTATAAACAAAACCCCAGCCGTGATTAACAACTCTTCACGTGTTGATCGGATAGGTTAAGAGATCTGGAGGAAAATATAGAAACCTTGAGAGAGATGCAGAAAAACTGTAAGCTGTTTGGATTTGAGCCTTTCCAGGGATTTCAGGATTTTCAGAATCAATATTTAAATCCTTGGTCAGAATACATACTCAAAGTGAGTAATTACGATAGCTTAAAAAATACCCTTAAAACAGATGGGTTCTCCATTTGGGTCAACTGTGGACTGCCAAGTCCCCTTCCTCAAGCTTGCTCTGCAGCTGCTATGTGTCCCCCATATGAGAGGGCACAGAAGGCTACAGAGTCATGACAAGCAGCATCCGCCACGACAAGGTTGCCTCAGGCTGAGAAAGTCCTTTGGCTATTTTGGAGTGTTTTACAGTTGATTCTAAGGGCAAATGGTATTTTAGAATTAAGGTACTGAAAATCAAACAAATGAGGACCTTCTCATTGGCTTGTTTTTGTTCAAATGAAGAAGGTGGAAGAGGTGTTACCAGTTCTGGGCTTTTCACTGATACAGAAATTCGTTCCTTACGGCTCTGATACAGCAAATCAATTAATCTACAAACAGCCCCAGGAAAGCATGCTGCTTCAGATGCAAATAGTAGATACAAAGCTAGTTAGATAGCTATCAGTAAGATTAAAATGAGCTTACAGCTTCAGACCCTCTAGGACATTGGAACACTACAGTACTGACCTGATGTTGAAAGGCTCCATGTTCCCCACAGATCTCCTGAGCTCATCTCTAAACGACAATAATACCCCAAAAGATCACACTTTGTTTTGAGAAAGTAATTGTGCTAGCTTATTTCTTTCAACTTGTTTACTAAAAGCAGCTAAACCTGCCTTGGATGAGGGCTTAAAATAAACCTGTGAAGCACGTGTTTAATCCACCTTTAAAAGAGAAACGCTTTGTCCATCCCATCACAGAAGAAACAGAGTATCAACTGCATTAGGTACTTTATTCCTTGAAGGCTTGTGTATATTCTCCACAGCCCTGTTCCTTTGCATCTAGGGTGAATATTGGGAAAGGAGAACCTCAGGCATGGGTTTGGGAGAAGAAGGATAAGCAAACTCCTGTATTTTTCATAAACAACAACTTTTAATAGGATAATACATTGCAACATGTTTGTTTTAAACTAAACACACTTCAGTCCTTGGATAAATTGAGACTAAAGTGCCCATTTAAGAATGTTTTTAATTTGTTCCAAACTGTTTACATTCAGGAAAAAAAAATATTTCCTCTATCAGTTGGTTAATAGGAGTCCGAGAGTGTCACACTGAGCACACGAACAAAAATTCAAAGCTGCTCCTCAAAATAGGAAAGCCTCAATCTTGTCCAAAGCTTTCTGGGCATTTTAGCAAGCAGCAACAACAAGAAATTACTATAATGAATAGAAATAACAAGCCTGCAAATAGTCTTGAAAGACAAGATACTAAAGGTATCTAAGGTAAGGAAACAACACAACAGGAACAATTGTACCACTCTATCAGAAATCTAAAGAAAACACATATGATGAGGTGTTTCTGGAAAGATGTCACAAAGCCACTGTAGTGTGGATTAAAAATCATGAAGCACTATCATGAAATTAATTGTTTCTTATTTGAATGTGTTAAATAGGCTTGTAACTAAAAATGTTCTGCTTTTTTCGCCTCAATATATTGAGCAGAGCTAGCTCTCATTAGACAACCTGGAAAACTGTACAAGCTTAAGATCACCGTGAAGTCAGTCCTTTTTCTTGCCACTGTACGCCAACTTTTAGCACTCAGGTTTAATTATTTTAACTACATGTTTAGTTGGAATTCATATGTACTTTTATCAGCAGAAGAATGTAATATTTCCATACTGCAAGCATCTTGGTGTTTGAAACACGC
Organism: Tetrax tetrax; assembly: GCA_009806455.1. Lineage (NCBI taxonomy): Eukaryota > Metazoa > Chordata > Aves > Otidiformes > Otididae > Tetrax > Tetrax tetrax. Next base: position 530,953 of record WHYT01017337.1, read on the forward strand.
TCTGAAATGTAGGTTATGAAGTGAAATATAAGGTAAATGAGAAGACACTAACTTTGGACCCACATCACTACTTGAGACCAGATTACATTTCCAACTGCATTTTGGAGGGTGGGGGGAGGATATAATTTTAAATCCCTAGCGAGGCTCCCAGTGAATGAAGTAATTGTCCCTTCAAAGTAAAGGGTGGATTATGACCCTTTGAGAGACCATTCTCTGCAGAAACTAAAAGCAGCATGCTGAAGGTACAGGTAAGAATGAGGCGATTATCTTACAGAATAAACATAGCCCTTAAAGCCAAGGGCATCTAAAGGCAGGTAAACATGCAGGGCATGTTCAGAGGGAGCCCAGGAGAACCAGAGGGCAGGAGTGTGGGGCAGGCAGCATGCTTAGACCCGGACCTGAGCGGGTAGTTTGCTGACATCCAAGGTGACTGACCCTGCTGCCACAAAGCAGCCTTGGGAGGAGACATCTTCACTGCTTTGAGGGATGCTCTGAAGCCTCAGTGCAGAACATTTTGACATAAAAGAATTTGAGACATTACAGGCTAGGGTAATGTGCTCAGGCTGATTTCACACATTCCCAGCCTCATCTTATTTATCTCACAGCAGATGTTCCTTTGAAAAAACCCAGTTCATCACTGACTTCTACCCATGAACTGTTCTGTGTGGTTCCAGAGTGCTAAGAGGGTGTGTTGGGCCAGATGCATCAGTGTGTCATTGCCCCACTTCTCACAGCCTCTTGTAAGCATTGCTAACGACCAGTGCTAGAAAACACTGAGGGGGACGGGCGCACCTTGAGTCTCACCCAGTATGGCTGCTCTTGTGCACATGGGGTGCACTGTGCTCATACTACAGGGACACTCACATGCACCTGTTACTTTGAAATGATTATGTTTATAAAAAACCAAAGTAATTCCACAGGCTATGACAGCTAATGAAAAGCCATGTCCTGGATGTTTTAAGGAATACAGCAAGTTCTCTCAAGAGAAAAGAACATGTTTGCCAGAAGCTGGTGACCAAGCAGAATATGCTTTTATATGGTTAAGATGGTAATTTGGCCAGTCAGAGCAGAAATTCATGTTAGTCTTTGAAGTTGGTAGCAGTCAAAATACTCGTGAGTCAAAAGGGCTCTTCCTTCAGAGCTAAGCTTGTTTGCTGACATCCAACCTAAGCAAAATAAGTACAACAAAAATCAATGACTAAACAAAACTCAGCTGGGTTTGAATTCCTAACCCTGAACCACAGTTAAGACCATAAGATTTCCTCAAACTTGCTACTTACACACTGAAACTGTAAGGTTGGGCAGTCAGGGATGTTGCTTTCCCTTGGGATGGTTTTACTGCCCCATGAAATAACAACTTGAACCAGAAACAAGCATAAAACAGCTGATATAGGGGATCAAAGCTTTCACTGTTTATGCTAGAGGGTTAGGTCCTACACTCATTTCAAAAGGCTCTTGATAGAACACAAACATAGCCCCTCTGCATTACCAAAATATTTGCAAAGACGCACTCTCTCAAATCTCAGGGTGTTTACTGATTTTGAAAAACAGAAGATCAAGTGCAAACTACCAACACTAATCTGAGCCTGGATCCCATTCTAGCATTTTTATTTGGATTTTTTTTTTGTTAACTGGAAGGCATGAAATACTTGGTGAAAAACAGTTTCGTGTGAATCTAATGCATCTCAAGCTGACGGCTCACTCCTTTTCTCAGTGTAGCGACATGCTGCATTACTAGCAAAAGCTGAGACCAAGCCAGTCTATACCGCAAATCAGCTTTTCTGCAACCACAACTAAGCATGCCTCCACATTCTCTAGCTTAGCACCATCTTCTGTCACGTTTCACAGGGAAGAGCTGTCTAAGCTACAGAAGCAGAATTTTTTTTCAGTGTGTTGGAGAGTTGCTGAAAAAACACACAAAGTCAGTCACGGAAAGCAGAGAATCCACGCAGTTTCTCCGTGCTGCCACAAAGCAACCTTGCCATAGTGACACTGAACCAGAGACCCTTGGTACTCTGTAAGTGTGGCGATGAGGTGTGGGGACTGATACTGCTTGGAACAAACAAACAGCAAAGGCTTAACAGCTATAAATGGTGAAAGGGAGAACTGGGCCTCTGAGCTGGTGTCGACATAGGCAAATGCCACAAAGAGCTGCATTTCCCTACGAGCCCTGGAAAGGAATAGAGCCAAATACCAACAGGGGCTGGAACAGGAAGGTAAGGTTGGTGGGTGACTGGGGAGCGGCTGTAAAATCTTCCATGGGTGGACAGACTCAGAAAGAAACGTGCCTAACATGATAAGAACTCCTTATGCCTATGATGGCACGACAGGACAAGAAATACTAAGAGGAAAGGCAAAAGCGGTAGAGGCAGCAACAGGCACTCCCTATAGCTGACTGTGTGTGCCACTGTTTGTGCTGATGGGCCATGAAGAAATGCTCCCATCTTGCCCTCTCTAGTAGAGTTAGCAACTCCACAAGCCAGACAGAAGGAAGGGAGAGGAAAAAGGGAAATCTGTGAGCAAGGAAAGCAAGATGGAGAGTAGCACAGCACTGAATCATTCAGCTGTCAACAGACATGCTATTCTTTCCACTGTCACATGGAGCGATCGGCTTTTTTGAACAGGGACGCTTGTACTACATGGCTGCTCATATGACCTCTCCTACCTCACACAAGTTGTAAGAACACATTCATGCATGGCAATCCCAGTCTAGTCATTTCTCTGCAGAATGTACTACCTTCTTGCTTAAAACCATCATCTTTAATACCATCTCTTTTTACTCTGTTAAAACCCATCAAGTAGCACAGCAGTCCCCTACGAATACGCTGCTTTAACTCCTTGTATAGGTTTTTCTGTTGTTTTATTGCGGCTTGAATGTTTCTTGTGCTAGATTTAGCAATTCCTTTGATTTTCCATAGCCCTTGCAGAAAAAAACCCAACAACTCAACTCCGTTGCAACAACAGAGTTCAAAAGAAATTAATAATATCCCTGTGATCAGTACTATTTGGGACTGTTAGAAGTAAATTACATCCAGCTCACCCATAAAATTTCTTAAGGAAACCCACTGAGTTCTGCAGCTGTTAAGTACACATTATATTCCAACACAAAAAGCCCTTTGGTCTCTACACTTCCTTCTCTTGCTGTTGTCACTTCAGCTTCCTCTTTCCTTTTTATTTTCCTGATCTCATTAAACCAGACTGAGGAGTTTCATCACTGTGAAGGAACAATTTTATTTTAAGCCTGTTTTATGGCGCAGACGCTATTGTATCTGGGCAGGCAATGAGTTAACATGATCGTTGCACTCCAGCTGGGGTTCTGCTTTCATGTCTCTGGGGCAGAACCATCTGACTTTCTTCTTGAGTCTGTCCTGCTAAGTACTCTATGTAATTCAAAAGAGCGAGATAAATTTATTTCTTTCTTCAAAGTTAAGGCAAAAAGGGCAAAAAAAGATCTTCATTTGCATTGTCACCATTTTGGTTCTCTCTATGTATATCTTGAAACAGAATAAGGCAACACAGTCTGCTTGGCCTGATCTGTTATTATGAGAAACTCCATTTATAGCGGTGCCAGATGGAAGTCTCAAGGTTTCTAATGTACTGTCAGGTACGAATTTGATAGCATAAAAGGAGGTTCCAGGAGCTTCAGCTTCTTTGTTAACCCTGTCTAGTGTAGCAAGCAATTGCAGCTGTGCAGAAACTGCAGAGCTACATCTTCCAGTCAACCCATATTTCCCTGAATTTCCACAAGAAAACAGTACTCCTGTTTATAAAGGAAGACTGAACACAACCTGATCTTTGAAAATAATTCTCTCCTAAGACTCCATTATCATTGCCTGTCTATCCAGGGCAAACAGAGCTCTGCCATTCATACCCCATTACTAGCATGACTCTCAGAAAACTATGGTTAAGTGACCATAACCATCACACGTGAGCTTTCTGTTAATCCTCTCTCCAAACATCACAGCATCCTAGCTATGTGCTTCCATTTTTTTTTCTTGCAGGGCTCATTACTGCCCAGGTGTCTTCACTGTTATGTACACTCACTGTGTCTCCCTCTGTGCTCAAGTCTGTGTCACTTATTAACAAATTAATCCAAACAGGCAAATGACAGCCCAGAGCACTTCAAAGACATCTTGAATTCCACAACTGGCTGACAGCCTGCATGTGCTAGAAAACAAGCATTTGAATTAATTTGACTCTGCTGTAGTTAAGATGTGTTAGTTATTGACCTGCTACATTGCAACGTAGATGCTTTTCTCCTGCATGCCAAGGTGTGCTACAACATTCAAGAGTAAACAAAGTTCTAACAAGGCAAGAGATACAAAGAGCACAACTTTATTTCTAACTTTGATGAGAAACAATATCTCAAGTTCCAGAGGCATTCAGTGCCTGGCCCTAGGACCAGAATAAGCTTGGGGCATAATCAGAAGCTAAACACACATGCCCTACGTGTCATTTCTACTAGTGTAGAAAGCACAAAACCAAAATGGAAATGCAGAATTGAACGGTCTTCTCAGCTATGGCTTTGCAGAAACAAACTGTCCCTTGAGAGAAGCTGTCCTGCCATGTAATGATGTTACATAAATAAAAAAATAACTCCCTAACAAGTAATCGTATGTGAATTCATTTTGAGAGGCTGTGTTTCCATGGGGATCCTTTGATGTCTAATAAAAGGAAATCTCATACTAAAGCCTTTCCTTGTGGATTTTCTTCTCTTCAGCTAATTCTCATGCAGAAGCTGAATTTCCTTTAGCCCTCTCTTCTACAAATTTGTGAGTCAACAGTGACAACAGGGTGGGGAGAAGAATCACAGACATATCATAAGTATGATAAAAGCAAAAAAATTCTCATTTCCTTAGAAAATGACTGAGATACCACCAGTACTGCTGTTACATAAAACACGTTCAAGTTTGCATGACAGTTGCACCCAAGCCCAGTAAGTTATTGAAAGCTTTTTCCTTAATAAACAGACCAACCTGAAATCCTGAAAGAAATCACCCTTAACAGTTGTAGGATCCAGAAAACATTAGGAAAACTTATTTCTGTGACCAGATCAAAGTCCTTCAAAAATATTGAGTGCTGTGGGAAGCATCCATCTCTTGAAAGATGATTATCCCCTAGATCCATAGCGAACACGTTTACCCCACCAACCATTTCACAGTTGTCTTATGGGTAAAATTGCTAGACATCATTCAAATAAACAGAACTGGATAGCCTGATACGGGCAGGCACCAGAACCTGCCAACTACTGTCTCTTGTGTCTGTGTGACTGAAATTCAATTTTAGTTCAAGCTTTTATAAGCCACCACCACTCCCCACCACCACCATGCCAAAACCAACCACATGTGAATTAGGTGCAAACAGAATGTCAGAGAACAGCAACTCTAAGACACCTGCCTTCTCATTTCACAAGCTGAAGGACAACCCGTGCCATTTGGGTCTACCATCAGGCTAATATACCCACTGTGAACAGAGGTGGTGCTTTTAGAAACAGACAGTTTTGACCTAAAATCCAAGTTTGAGGGAGTTAATCAGTACCACCAGAATTAGGCCAATACTGAGACTGATTCTGTAAGAATAACTGTTCCCAGATCATCTTTATGAAACTCTTTTTCTCATTCTTGCCTGGAGAGTCTTGCCATCAAAACCTGTTATTTCCACAATTTATCCTACACAGTTCACGCATAGTATTTTCTGTAACAACTCATGGGCTTTCCAAAGCCAATACAGCACAAAGTGTGGGTGTAACCACAGGAAAAGCAATCACAGGCAGAGGAAGTAACAATATGGGATATACTCCCTGCAAGTTTATGCCTACAGATAAGATCTGGTAGAAAGAGGTAACTTCATCCGTATTAACCTAGACTATCTTCTTTCCCCCAAAGAAGTAAACTGGTACTAGAACTGCGGGATCAAAGCTGTGAGTCAACAGTTGTAGATCAACTAAACACTAATTTTACCTAGTATAGGGAATATAACAAGAAAACTGAAAAGCACATGTAAACATGTGTGAATTGAGACAGTCTATCCCATTCAGTATAGAGTGTATTCTGACACAAAAGCATGTCTTCAGTGTTGCAATTGGCATTCCTGGCTTAATGTGAGAGCAGTTTAGGTGACAAAGATCTTAACTAGTAAAAGGAGAGCTCCTGAGGCTGTTGGCCAGGTCAGTCTGTAAACTCAAAGGGTCTCAGTATGAGGAGGTATTTGATTCCACTATAAATTCAGTTTTATTAGACCAAATGCACAGACAGTGCCACACACAGCTACCACATTGACGTCAAAGGAAGTTGACAAGTTCTCATAATCTGCGAGCATCTGTCCCAAGAGGTTATGCTTTGTTGTTTTTTTTTTGAGCAAGGGAGCGTATATGGAGTAATGAACATACTGCTTTGTATTCCTAGTACGGAACTGGAACTGACATGTAGGTATGGAGTTTGGGTAAAGCAGTGATTGAATGTGTACCACACAAGGTAGCTTACTCTTTAATTATGAAGAAAGTATCCATCAATACTTTTCCAGGGCAGTGGCTGCAGGAAAGTTCTGTTTCACTATTGCCAAATCATTACCTTTCAACATCTACTCAGCTTCACTACACTGTTTACAAGAAGGATCTCTGAGTGACCAATGCCAGAGCTTTACAAACCCATCAAATGGTAAGCAAAGTGCTTTAGAGCACACTCAGCCCACCTTATGTCAGTCAGGCCTGTCTCCTGCTGTTCAGTAAAGGCCAGACTAAGACCTGCTGAGCACCTTCTGTTCGATCTAGCACAAGACTCAGATGCTTGTCAGCTTTCAGGATTTAGCTGTGAGCTAAACTCTATTTTTGAATCCTCATTAGCACAGGAACTTTCTATCTTTCATGCCAGCAATGCTTTTCAGAAAGATAAACCTAGAGATGCTAGTTGTTGGCTGATTTAGAAATAAAGGTTATTTTTTCTTTTTTGTTTTGTAATTTCTATCAAAACATTCCTCTTGTCAGAAAATTGAGTTGTGTCAGAAGTGACCTTTTCTGAGGGAAATGATCTATTCACATGGACTTCATCATACAGAAAATCAAACAAGTTTTTCAGCTGGCAAAGGTAAGCATTGGTCTCTGTACCTGAGTCAGCCACTGCATTTCTGCCCTCCTCAAGCTTATGTTATCTCTTGCGGGGCTTGTTCCCTGCACGGAATATGTATAACTCAACAGTGTCTCTCAGTAGGTGCTACATGATAGATTGACTGTGCTAAGTGCTTTTTAATCAATGACTTGATTTCAGGATGAGATTCAAGAGGGTATTAATATGTTTTGTGCACCTACCGCTTTTTCTAGGCTGAAGAGTAAAGTATGTAGATAAAATAACACATTATGCCATCATTCTATGCATTTTTGCCCTGTGAGAGCAATTTCACAGGAGAAAGATAATACAAATAGCTTTATACAATGGCTTTCACAATCCAACTCCTGTCCCTATCTTTAGGAGCATGTGAATGCTATAGCTTAATTGCTATGTTAAAACTCTACCAAACAAGCTCCAGCTATGACCTGGGCTAACAAGGTGAGAATTTACCTTTAGATTGCTGGTCCACAGTAGTCAACAGAAGGCTTTCCACTCTATGCAATCCAATTTGGATGACCAGAGAGAGAGATCCCATGTGAATCTGGAAAATGGAAGAAACTAGCTAAAACCAAGTAACACAGACTTTTTTCTCCTCTTGCATAATGACAAATATTACACTGTCTGGCTAAGACTGAACGTGTCTCCTACTGATTACAAAGGATGTGTTTTGCCCTTTTGTCTCTTAAAGTGCACGTGTCTTTCCACCTCGATTACAACCTCAGTCCCATCAAAGACAGAATATTCTCTTAGATCCTGTTGTTACACAAATCTCCTTCAGAGCCATCCCTCTTCTTGACTACAGATGTACACAGGGCCTGACCTCTCTCCTGAGGGCCCCTGTGAACAGGAAAGCATGGGCAGGCAGCATGCTTCAAAAAACAGACCAACTTCCCTTGCCTTTTACCTTATTACAAGGGAGGTTTCAACGAATCAGCTCAGCCACCACCCTTCACTACTCAGCCTTGACTCTACAACACACAGTGACATGTGTCCCACAGCCCAGAAATCTGGGAACTATAATTTAGTTTATTTAAGAACCTCAGCAAAACATAAAGAAAAGCTCCAGCAGCAGCAGCCAACTGTGACAGAGGGAACACCAGCCTCCTTCCAGATGACCCAGTCCTCCCACTCACTCTCATTTAAGCAGCAGCATATCAATTACAGCATAAATTAACTGCCAGGGTGGGTGAGTAGGTTATAAAGCACTGAGAAGCGGTCCAGCCTGTGAAGTCGAGAGAGACAAATAACAGAGGCAAAGTTGCACCAGGAACTTGGGCTCAACTGAATCTTCAACGCCCTCCTTGGAGGACCACCTTCCTGTTTGTAACCGGCCAGGAAGCTGAGATCCACTGAGCCGTGCCTTACAGAATTCATCAGGGTGTGGCAGGGACACTCAGCAGGGAAACTTTTGCATCAGCTTCCTTAAGTGAAAAATGACGAAATCAAACTGTCTGATGAACTCTTGTACTCGAATTAGACTCAATCTTGAGTGTAATAAAAGAATGTTTTCATGTTTCACTGTATTTATTGTACACAGAACTACATCTCCATTTTACATTTCAAGTTATGTTCATAAATTTCTATCACATTGCTGGTTATAAACCTATTGTTTTCCTCATTAGAGGTTAAAAAGGATCCGTGAAGAGACATCTGGCACATCAAACCAAAACCAAATATGAAGGGTGTGAGATTGTTTAACTCATTTCATTAAGGCATCTCAATGTTGGAATGAACACTTGCGTTGCCTCAGCTTGATCTCAGTCTTAGCTGCCATGTCTATGGCATGTGTCAGCATGGTTTAACTGAAACCATTTCCAAGTGACCTTCAGAGGATAACCATCTTTTAATACTATGCAAAATTCTCATGGATGAAGGCGTATATGAAGAAACAAGTCAGACAAAATCCCCCAATTAAAAGATGTCTTTCCCAAGTTTTACACTTCAAATTAGAGTTTATAGCAGTAACATAGACCAGCAGCAGGTTTTCAACCAGTGAAAACTACTGCAGGCTTGAAAATAATGCTTGAGTTAGGCCTCAGAAATACATGCTTGACAGGCAATGCTCTCTCAAAGGCTGCCTGACTTTGAAGATTTCAGGATTTCAGACTTTCACCTTGGTTTAAAGCACTCAAAGTGTGGAAATTTGTCTGAAAGGCTGTGTCCAGATGAAGCTGAACAAATTGGATAAGTGACCATTTGAAATACAAAGGTAAAGAAAATCTTTAGCATTGTTTGGAAGACAGTAACCTAAAATTAGATTAGAAACTTCTGTTTGTGAATTCAGTTGCTGAAATTTCTGTGAAGCACAGAAGTTAAAGCCTAATGTGGAGAGGATTGATGATATACATAGACCTCCAAAAAACTTGGCAGAAAATACAAGCATGTGCATCTCCAGAGGAAGGTGGGGCTAGAATTGTGGATTAAGGCAGATATTCAATAAAGGAAATGAAAAATCAGGAGACCTTCCATCATCCATACTTTCCTGCTTAATGCCTGTCTGTGGTCTCTTAACATGTTTAGAAAAAATATAATGTAGAGACATTGTAAGTAGTTTCACCAACTGGAGAGGCAGTGAGAAGCTTTCTAGTGAGCCAATAAATCTACCTTATATGGAGGAGTTTGAGAAAACAGTTCACCTTGGAGCATCTAAGAGCTCTAAGTATATTCATGTGGCTTCATGGTACTCCTTGTGCAATTCCAATTTTATCCCATGACAGTTCTGCAATGTGACATTAACACTGAATGTGTCACAAAGACTGTGCTTGTATATTTCGTATTCACCTCCCTATTAAAAAAAAAAAAAGCATAGTTACTCCTGTACCTACAATCAACTTGAGCAAGACTGCTAGTATCCCATATTCAGGAGACAGGAATGCAGCAGGGAGGGGAAAACTAGGCCCAGCAGAGGAAGAGAGGGTGAGATTTTTGTTCATCTCCTAACTACTGCAGAATGAGGCTAAAACAGAAAGGAAGGTAGAGCAAAGACACAGGGTTATTTCCCCTAAGAGCCTGGGGTATCATGCAGATAGGAAAGACAGGGCGTCTGACCAATAAAGCAGAAACTGTGAAATGCCATTTGAGAAACACACGGGGCTCGATTCTGACAACCTCTGGAGAAGCCACAACTTCTCTTCCTTCATGAAACTGATGATGCATTTGAGAACAACTTCACCTTTTTTTTTTTTTTTGTCTCGACAGGAGCCATTTCAAGCTGCAGACAAGAATGCCAAGTATGAAATTCCTTATCTGCATTCTCCACATTTAAAAGGTTTGGGGGAATCTGAACCTTGACTGCTGCTGCCTCAGGCCTACATGTCTGTGGAAAAACCCAGAACAGAGGAAGCCACACCATCCGCAAACAGGTGCCTTTTACCCTGCTTACTGAGCATCCCAAAGGAAACTTAATTGATAACAATTCCTATGCATTTTTCAACTGTCCTAAGTTTATCCATCCCTCCTTTGTTGCTGGCCTGCTAAACCATTTTCTCCCCTTCCCACATGACCCCAGCAACATTGTGATGATTTTTAGTTGAACCAACAAACATAAGCCTATGACTTGAAAAATCATGCGTATATACTTGTGTGTTTGGATAAAAACCTGTTAGTCTGTCTTTCAGAGTCTTCAGTTTCCAGGAAACTTCCCAAGTTAAACATCCTCATGAATCTTCAACTCAATAAAGGACACAATCTCACTGAAGTCCATTCAAAAACATCATTCATTTATTGACCCTGTAGGAAAAACCAAAAAACTTTCCAACTTTGTCTGCATTAATATCTTATTTTAGAGGTCTTGAGATGTTCAAATCAAATTCAAGGTGTATGCAGTTGTAAAAGATAGTGACAATTACACAGAGTTTAAGGAAGCAAATACAGCCTCTTGACAGCTGCAACTGTCTCTGTGAACTGAGAGACATTAGGCATTTGAAACAACATTAAGTTGTTGCTCTCCTGAGAGGGGTGATATTTACACAACCTATTAGAGAGATCTGAGAACGGGAAACTTCCTTTGATGTCAATGGCAGCTGCCAGATCCACTGCCTTTCTGAAAACAAATCACTGTAATGCTTTGACCTCTGGTGATCTTCTCAAGTGTCCACTTTCGTTGAAAATTGTTGTTTTAGAAAGGGAGTTCCACAGCTGAGTGACTATTCAGATTTTTAGTAGGAACTCTTACATTACAAGGCTATTGGCCATGAAAGAAAAACCCAAATTGATTCGTCAGATATTACTGAGACTAAAATAAGAGATGCAATACTTCCATAGTACTGTAGCAGATGACTTGATATTTGAGTGACAGAGGTACTTCTAGTTTCACCATGTAATTACCCATTTCTTTATGTTTACCATAATGAGATGTTACAAGAACTTAATCTTTTAAAAGGTTATTTCTTTAAGCAGTTCACACAAACTCAGTGCTGTCCCACCTCTTTCCCTCCTTTGTTAAGTGGGAGGTTTCTGTGACTAAGGTCACACTAAGATTCACGAGACAGAGGATTATCTCTTGGCTACAGTAAAGAGGTTATGCATGAAGTCAGGAACCATGGATTGGATCCAAAGGCAACACGTTCATTTCAGTGAGTTTGGAACAGGCTTTTAGTTAACAATCATCAGAAAGTAGAGAGGCCAAGTCATGCTCTCCAAGTTCTGCCAGGCCAACACTGAGTACCACACTTGAATATACAATGAAGTTACCAGAGGAGTGAAAAATTACAATTTTACTGAGATATTTTTTGGAAGAGAGCTGCCACATTTACACTAAACTTTACATCATTATCACATTTGGAGAGCAGGAAGAAAAGATGTATTTAAATAAGATTTTTAGGAAAAAAAAATCAGAAGTGCTGATTATGGAGTAAAAAGAGCAGTTTGAAATGAGCCAAAGACCCAGAAGTGTATTTTAAAGGCTACTCCTACAAATCTGTCCAGCTGACTAGACACTTACAACACTGCACTAAGTCACTTAGGTTTGCCCTCAGTCTTGAGACTGCCTGTACAGGTTTTCTATGCAGGAACCTGAAAGATTACTGCCAGGTGAGACAGCAGACCTACAAAATCATAGCTGGTTGGAGTGTGACTGTTCACAAACATGAACTAGCAGACTGTCAATCAAACTACCAGAAGCCACGTAGAAAATCAACACAAGAACACGACACGTGGAATTCACTGCAGAAAATGACTATGGGTTGTAAAAGCTGACTTAAGTTCAAAAAGAGACTGAACAATTTTGTGGAAGAGAAATCCACCTCTAGCTGAGAAAGAGCCACAGGCTGGAAATACTCTAAAGACCAGAAAGTAGTTGGGCTAAGTTTCACCTAAGCATGTCACATTTTTACAGTACTCTAGGTGTTTATATGTTGGTCACTAAATTAGTTAGTGGACAGGTTGCAGATACAGCCATCTTAGGTCTGACCGTTGTCCTGGTTTTCGCAGGAATTAAGTTATGGATAAAGACCATCTTGATCAGATAGGTTTTTTTTTTTTGTACTGACCTGCACTCTATATACATAATATGTGCTCTGTTCATCACAGCTGTTCTTGTCTGCACATACAATTCTTTCCTATGCTTCCTTACAACCAATGAAGATTCATGTAAAACAAAAGACTGGTTTGGACATATGCAAACACCCCAAATTACTCATAGAAGAAAAGGCCTGTGGCAAGGCTTCACCGCATAAACATATGGTGACTTGAAATAAAAGAAAGGCCACATTTACATGTTGCTAAGTAATGGGTTATGCAAACATAATAAAGTCAAACTTCCCGGTGTTTGTGAGAACACAGAGAGCTATAATCTTGAAAAGTAATTTTCATGGCTCATGCGTTCCCTGGTGGGCTGGCTTTAGTAGTTCCACAATCAGGACAGCTGTTATTTCGCTCACATGGAAAACGTGTAGGTGTGCAATAGCTTTGCTACCAAAAACTGTTCCAAAAGTAACTAGTGAAAGGAACAATTCAATTTCTTTTCACAGCCCACGTAGAGCAAGAAGGAGAAATCAACAGACCTCACTGATATAGAATCAGCATATAAACAACTTGGAAGTAGTTTGCCTTGACTTTAATAGCAGGTATGCTTCATACCATGTTTAATATAATCATCAAAACTCTATCTACGTGCAATAATATAGCCTCAGGACATCTAGAGGGGAAAAAGATGGGGAGGGTACCAGACTGATTGGGGAATGGAAATTCCATGCATGAAAGCATGAAGGACATTGAATGTTAGGAGCCATAACACTCAAATCCTACTTTAACAGATGAGCTGCGTTTACATGGATCTACAAAGTCATTCAGATGTTACAAAATAATTGTAGCCTGGGTACTGCTCCAAAAGGTTATGAGCCTAATGTTTAATCTCTAAGCTATATTCACTCCCTCTGCCTAGGCACTCAAACAGCTACAAAGACAACATCTAAGGTGGCAATCAGACCATAGCTCCTGCAGCTCCATGTAATACAGCTACATGCCGGAAGGTAGCTCATCAGTTTATTCAGAATGAGAAGGATGAAAATAGAAACCTGTACTGTACCAGTATAAATCTGAACATAAAACCAGAATATTTTGGTTTAAAACTTAACAGTTGAAGACTAATCCTAGCATTAATTGATGTATCAGCTGAAATGAACATAGCAGGAATAAATATAAATTACAGTAAGAGTGATAAAGTAGCTGAAGTGAAAGTGAGTAGCATTTTGTGTCAAATGAGTGGACCTAGACCCTGGGCTGCTGTACTAACCATTTGCCAGTTTCCGTTACTAGGTATCTCTCTTTTCAACTGAAACATTAGATTTTTTAAAAGTTTTTTAAAAAATAACTAAATCCTGAGTTCAGAGCTTTATGCTACATGCACAAAACTTCCAGCTCCTCAGAAGGAGATAATCCTGCTACATCAGAGCTCTGCTAACCTGCCAGAGAGCATGGCGTCCTTGCTTCGACTTGGTCTTAAAAGCTGATGTTTGAAAAGGGTTGGAGAGGGGAAAATATGAAAAAAATCAAGTTGCCCCTCAACAGCCCCTTACCTCTTCACCCCCACAGAAGCTGCCTGGCCTCTGGGTCAGTTGCAGGCTGAGCAGTGCTGTGCCACAGCAATCTGCAGCTGCTCAAGGGAAGGACAGCAGACACCATCAAACAAACACTGCACTGGTAATGCAGCAGTAAAGATTATTCCCAAGCAAACAGGGACTGTTCTTTACATAATCTGCCTTCAGAACGGGGAAGATTTATCAGAACAGGAAAATAAATCAATGAACACTTGCCGCTTAAGTGTGGGAGATCAGAAAGCCTGTTCTAGTCCTCAGGGTTGCCTGTCTCTTTGGAAATCTGCCAGTTAATAAAACCAGGAGGTGAATGGCAGCCCAAAACACTACTAAATTTAACTGAAAACGTGCTGCTTAGTAATGGCAACTTGAGAGTTGTATTGAAGGGATTAATCTCCTGTCTCATTCAGCCATCATTAATGTGCCTTCTTTTGGATTTTACTAGTCACCAGCTCCTACCTGTCTTGGATAGAGCCTGATTTTTTCAGAAGCTACCTTCAAAGACTACAGGAGGTAGTCAATAAAGTGGAAGTATACTTAAAAAGGAAAGGATATGTGATAACAGAGTTGGAGAAAGAGCAGGAAGAGAGGATTGATGCTCAAGTTAAGGCTGAAGTCAATGGGCAACAGGGTGACTGGGACATGTGTGTTGAGGTCAGGCTAAGCACCAGGAGAACACCACCAGAGAAGGGACTGGATAGAGACACATAGGGCTGGTGTCACAGAGCAGCGGGCCAGATCAGATGAGCGTAGACATGGCTAGGCAAGGCAGGTGTGCTGGGGCCTGGAGTTGGGCTACTGAGAGAGCGGGGCAGAGGAAGGCAGCAGTGGAAGCAAGGCGGTCCAGGGTAAAGAATCAGACTGAACAGAGAGCTGGAACAGGTCCTAATTCCCACCAGGCCTCACTGCAGGTAGGAATGGCCCAAGCATTCACCTTTATCTCTCTTTGTGAAGAGAGTCACAGCAATATTCTCTAGATAAGAATATAAATTCATGTCAAGTAGTCGCCATGTTCCTAACTATTTTACATTTCACATTCTTTATATGTTGCTCCTGTACATTTTCCCTTTCTGTTCTAACTCAACTGCCTCTCTTCCTGTCTCCCCTCCTTCTCCTCTGCTCCAGTCTGAAAATTTTTCAACAGAAACAACCCCTCAAAACTCCATCAATTCTCTCCTCCCTCCCTCATCCCCCTCGTATTAGGCTGGCTGAAAAAAATAGGATTTTATGCCTTTAAACACATGCTGCTGAGCCACACGTGGAAGAAGATGGTTAGTTATTCTTTGAGAACAAGGAGCAATTGCACTGTTTATGAAAACAGTAGCTCATGCTACAAAACACACTACAAATTCAGTTCTTTGAAGCTCAGTCCTACATTCGAAGGCTGCCTCCGCTCAACAAGTTCAACAACAATTTTACCTACCACAGAAAATTTCTAAGACAAGATGCAGAACTTTTAGAAGAGCTTTTATTATGAATCCAAAGCAGCAGGAGGATAGGAACTGATCTTCTGCTGAAGAATTAAGTGGAAATCACAGATCAATGAAGCAAGACATCAAGTCTAACAGGTATTTATTGCCTACACAACGTTTTTCTACTGGTTTGCCAACAGAAGGATAAGAATGTACTCCACCATAGAAATTATACATTGTGATCCTGCATAAATAGGCCCTAGCCACAATCCCATCCTGTACACACACTACTATATACCAAAAGAGAAAGTATTGCAAAATTCAGCCTAAGTGATTCAAGTGCCTAATACATAGATGGCATTATACTGTCACTATTAGAAGGAAGAGTTTAAAATAAACAGATCAGGCCAACTGTAAAGTTTAGGATTCCTTTCTCTCTTCCCTTTGTCTCAGCCATGTCCAGATCTCAGCTTGTTTGCACGTTGCTGCTCTAATCTTCAAGGAAAACGTTAAACTCTTCACCCCTCTATTCAGAAACCAATTTTTTTTTTTTCTTGCAGCAGTTAAGGATGCTGTCGTAACCACTGAATGTTGCACATCACACTGTTTCAAATGAAGAAATAGGGTTTGCCAACTCTGTGTCAGACTGGTGATGCTCCCAGTCTGATGACCCTGTACTCTTAGCACATGTGTCAGAGGAATAACCTGCCCAAGTTGAGAAAGCACAACTGGATCCCTAGGAGGATCTCTTTGTCACCAGAAACCTAAATGCACAACTCCTTTACACATTTCTATAGCCCCTAATGCGTTGGAACTGGGGACCATCTTGTTAACTGTATAAATATGCAATTCTCTAACTCCTGCTGTGCAATGAACATCTGTTTTCACTGAATTGTTAACATTAAAACCTTGCTCTTCTTCCTGGCTGCTCACAATAAAGTCGACCATTTAAGTGCTGTAATTCTTACTTCCAACATGCGCTCTTTGAAACTGTTTTGAATTTAATCTCATCAGCTATGACTCTTCAAATCTTTCCAGCTCTGCCAATGCACTGCAAGCTCTTTTCTAGTTTTTGCTAACATGTAATTGTATGCCCCTTGCAAATTCTTCCCCCTTGTTGTTGACCTTTTCTGTTTATCAATACACTAGCAGATGAAGAACAATTTATTGTTTTGACTTTTAGCCCTGATTTTGACAGCTTGTGTTAGAATCTGGAATTTCTTCCCACTGCAACAGTAGAACACAAGATAAACAGGAAATCTGTGACAAACCAGACATGCAAAAGGTACTGCTTATAGGCAGGAAACCAAAAATTGTCTTCTGTAGT
This sequence comes from Tetrax tetrax, assembly GCA_009806455.1. NCBI lineage: Eukaryota > Metazoa > Chordata > Aves > Otidiformes > Otididae > Tetrax > Tetrax tetrax. Next base: position 547,829 of record WHYT01017337.1, read on the forward strand.
TCAAAAAAAGAACAGGCAACAGACTTACCCCAAAACATGCAAGATTAATGAAGAAAAAATAAATTTTAGCATTTTATTATCAAATAGCTTTACTACTGTTGTAGCTTTAGTACTGTTCTTTGCTTATCTTACATTTAAGGAAAGCTCAAATCCTTTCTTTTCTGTGTGTGACACTGACCTTGCCAAATCTAAGTTAGGGATATCAAGTAATTCCCATAGGTAATGCTCCATACTTCATGAATGTAAGCTAGAAACAAAATTGCATGAGTGTTTTTGGAGCAGGACTTTCCCATTACTTTCTCAAGGTGAGCAGTCAGAATCCTGCAGTCTGTTTTTTTCCTTGTTACTCACCCAACAGCCATCTCTAAAATACATTATGTGAAAATTGTAGTTACCAAGCCTCAAGCATAAATCAGTAAGAAAAAAGGTTATTTGAATTCCTCGTTTTTGTGATATCAGTGCAACATGGACAGATCCCAAAGACCATGCGGAAAGAGTGGCATAAGCTCCCTCAAGACTGTAGCAGCTTTTTGAATTTCTTGTTGGCTAGGAAGACAGCAATTTAGAAGGGAATGAGCTTTGGAGGATATCTTAATGGTTAAAACTAGGGAAAATCTCAGCCCAAGTAGGATTTTTATGGAAGTCTGTTGTGGTGGTGTTTTCAGAAATAACATTCACAGGAAGGTACCTGCCTGAATAACATTCCAAAGAATAAACACAAACACCTCCCAACTTGATAGTGTTACCCCCAACTCTCACATACTATTACAAAATCCTGGGATGAGTACTGGTAGCTGTTAAGGCCTGTTAAAGCCCAAGAAACAAGTGTGAAAAAAAAATTACTTTAAAGCTGCAGAGACATCATCTTACAAAAATCTTACATGAGACCTCTAAGTGCATTCTATGACAGCCATTTAAAGGTGGTGCTTTCAGCAGAGGTGCAGTTATCTACCACTAAGAAATTATATTGGAGGCTTCTCTATTTTGCACCAAAAATAGTATGTTCTGTTGCTGTGAGAAGCAAAGGCACTGCCCTCCTTGGCCCACACTCAGTGCCAGTCAGTGTGGGCCAAGGACTCACATTGTCTCATGAGGCTTTTGCCTTTTACACAGTGGTACTACTCACATTGCTATTGCACTGCAGCCATTGCTCTTGAGGAATGTATAAAGCATCAAAGTATGCTACAATGGCTTTTAGAAATAACCAGAAATACTAAGGACAGTAAGATAAAGTCAGTAGCATTCGGTCCGCTGTATCACAAGGAAGAAACTGATTGCGTAGTGCAGCTCTGAACATCAGCTCATCAGCTCCAGTACATCTGTGAAGATGCACGCTCCAGCCCTAATTGGCTGATGGCTCCCACTAAAAGCTGTACAGATGGGATATGTCATTAGCAATTAGCATCTATTTTCACCTGAAGGCAATGGCATCATATACATTATGGAGTCCACTTAAGAAACAAAACGTGTTTAAGAAGACAGCAAAGACATCAAATCTTTTTTGCCATCAGATTATCTTGAGTACACTTCCGGTACAGGTTCTATACCTCCCTGGAGTCCTTCAGTTTCAGGCTCCAATGGCCCCTCCTGTACCTGGTGGTCACCATGAAACAAAAACTCAGCTGAAATTTGCAACCTTCTTTGTCAGCATCACACAAAGACAAGATAAAATATAATACCTAGGACTCAGCCTTGAGACAAACAGAGTATCTACCAGGTAATCAGTACTTTCAAGTGAGCAGTCTAGCTGTGACCACAACTAGGCATTTGCTAAACAAATACAGAAAACGTATCTGAAAATGCTAGGTATTATACCCTCTTTGTGACTTCCTACCCCAGGTGTACATCCCGCTCATTAGCCATAAATGCAGGACTAACTGCCGTACTCAGGTAAAAAAAGAATAAATCTTCCTATTCCATACCCACTGTGTCATACACACTGCTGTACACCCATGATTGCCATCATGATTGTTTCTTTATGCCACATTTGAATTATAAATACCTTTTCTTGTCTATCGGATGGTAGAGTCCTTACAAAGGACAATCTAACCTTTTCTTCCTTCTGTAGAGGCTCACATCTACATTTTCTTTATGGTGGTTTTGGTCATCTCTGACAAAAGTTACGCAGAACTGAAAATATGTACCCTGCTGTACAGAGCTATATGTAACTCTCAGGCCAGCTGCCAGTGCTTCCTCTAAATGTGATCCAAACAGGACGCACGTATAAATTGTAAGGACATGGTAAGGAGTCAGGTGATGAGTTTGCAATGGACAAATTACTGTGCTGTATATAAATTAACAAGTCCAAACCTGTTAACACATCTGTGCTTTTGCTGTGCTGAGATGTCACCTCAGTTCTGTGGAATCACCACAGAACTAGCTCCCAAGTTTGAAAAACAAAATAAAACCCAGTCTCAGCTTTTGAAAACAGTCATTTAGATAACTTTGGCCAATTCAAAACCAAGCAGCATTTCCATATCAGCTGCAATGTGTATTTACTGTGCAGTTCACAAGATTAAGGCCTTCATTTTAAGGGTCTTTACTCTCAAAGGTTTACAATCCTTCCAACCCGCAGATCTCTCATATACCATCTGTCCCTTAGAATGGATTTCCTTTTGTCACACAAGTCAAATGCGATGTGACAAATCCTACAAGCAATAAGGCTTATAATATAATGCACACAGGCACAGGTTAACAATAGTTTCGGTGGTGCGTCCTCTTTCTTTTTTCAAACCAAGAAACCCATACAAAGTTTTGTTATGAAAACAGTTTTGTGTGTGAAAACAGATCCTCACACACACACTCAGACTTTCAAAAGTTTTCAACAAATACTCTTGATTAATACTGGAAAAAAAGCTTTTAATTATGCATTTTAAAGCCATCCAAATGCTTGTCCTATGGACAGACTGCTTCAGAAGCCCATTTACTGTATCACACCACTATTAGCGTACTACAGATTGGTAACAGACTACGGAAAGCAGATGTTTTTCTGTTATGATCCTTACAGGCACATCACAGCCAAAAGCTTTTCCAGTGAGTCACATTTTCAGAAACACTGTGCTTGGAAATGAAAGCAAAACACTTATGACCCCTGGCAGACTTTTGCCTTTCCCACCCACATCCCTGGAGCAGTCCAGAGAGATGAAGTGAATCCAGGAGCTATATGCAGAATGGAAAAGTTCCTCTTCAGAAGTGGCTTGATGAGGAGCTACAAGATATGGTTTAGAAGCTTTGGCAGCAATGGTAGTGGGAAGACGGTTGGACTAGATGATCTTATAGGTCCCATCCAACCATGTGATTCTATGGTTGATTTGCATGATACAGCCATATTTTGGGCCTTGACTTCTACTTATGACACAAGGTTATGTTTTCTTCAGGAGACTGAGAGTCTCTTTTCCACCTCAACTTCCCTCCTGTGAAGTGGCAAAATCATGCAAATTTGCAGGTCTCAGGGCAAACGGATCCAGGATGCTCTTTTTATAGGCTGCTGTGTAATTATTGATGCTACTTTGATCTGCTGAGAATTAGTTTAATTGTAAATGGACTGGGTTTAGTTTGTTCTGAGCCCAGTGAGTCTCAGGGCCCTCAAAAGTCTGCCTGTGTTAGACCAACACTCATTATAGTTTTAATATCTTGCTTCCAGTGACATCCAGCAAGGAAAGCCAGAGTAAAACACCACCAAGCACTTAGAGATAATTTGTCCCCAAGGAAGCTTTGAAGCCTTGGAAGTCACAGGAATCACATCCTGCCTCAAGTTAGCTGCTGATGCTTTTTAACATTTGTTACACTAATACCAAGAATCTTTTTCACCCATTACTGTCACATCAGCTTATGAATTCTGCAAGTGACAGATAAGTTGGATGTGGGAAACAAATTTTGAACATTTTTATACTTAGTGTGAGAAGACAATCATGAACTATCTTTGCCTGGACATTTAACTAAGAAATAGTGAAACCTTAATAGGGTTAATAAAATCGTTTCATTAATTCAAACTGTAGTATTTTGAAGTAACATTTAACTGTTATTTAACTAAGATTGCATAAGGTACACAATATTTTTCTTAAACATTTTCCAAAAAAGGTAAGGTTTGGAGATTCACTCTTATTTCCTCTCTCTATGCACAGTTACACTGCAGATTTAAGAAGATAATGATCTCAGTTAACAAAAATTAATTTCAAGCTGAGATAATGGAGCTTTCAAAGTGTGAATGTAAGGCACTTATTTCCTTTTAAACAGTTGGAATAAGCCTCAATTTCAAAGATACTAGCAGCAAAATTCCTGTTGGCTTAGTAGAAACCTCAGGATCTGATAATGCAATACTTCCCGGGGTTAGGGGGCAAAAATTATTCGTATATAATTTTTTTTTCAAATGTTGTGTTAGTATAGGTTCTGATGCTTTTATTACTGTAGCTGAATTGGAAATCATTTTAACATAGCTGATCCTCAGCTGCTAATACATTTTTAAAAATCAACAAAAAACCCCAGTGAAACCTCCCTTCTTCCCAGCACAATATCCAACTCAGCTCTCTTTCCATTCCAGAAAACCTGAGTCAGTGCTTCCTAGTAAAGAAAAATGACTAAAATGAAATGCAGGAGCATCCACTCCTCTGATGTACAGGATTGTTATTTACAGTATGTTTTAGAGTTTTGTCCATTGTGGATTTAAATTACTCAAAACACAAAACTTGGGGGCTTCCACTGTTTCCCCCAAGAAATTTCACATTTTCAATTTTCACCATTACAGGTTTTTCTTCCCTGACACATTAATATCTCTCTTTGCTTGCTCAGTTTCATCTTCATTTTAACTCTTAATTGTTCAAGAACTGAACTCTTTGCTGTTCCTGCTCTTTTTGAAGACCATGCTACATGTTTTCCTACACCTCTACATAATTTGTCATTGTTTTCTCCTCCCTATCAAGTTAATCTCTCTCTCCAGTCATCTTATTCATTTAATATGCCCCAGAAGATTATCAGAAAGCACTACAACGATCTCCTGTTACCCTGTGTTACAGCTCTTCCACCTACATCCTTAGTAATGTTTAAGAATTTGCTTCTTCAGACTCTCTTCATTGTTTCTAGTTTGTGTTTTGGTATTCTGTTGCTTAAAGAATACTGTTGGCTTTCACATGATTACAACTCACGAAAAGCACTACTGCCTTTTCTTTAGTAGTTTGGCTGTGATATTTTTAGCCCTACATAAGTTTTCCAATAAGCTGAAATAAGAAGGTTGTTTCCCCTTAAATGTAAGGGCAGAAAATTGTCCTATGGCAGGTGCTCAGTACTCTCAGAATATGTCCCCTCAGTCACCGAAGAAAAACTATAGACAGGTTGTACTGGTCACACCAAAGACTTTACTCTCCAGGTCTCCAGGACTGTTAATATGCAGATAACTAGAAGATGACTGAGGGAAATCTACCTGAATGCCTTCCCAGTAAGACATTTGGGAGCTTAGAGTGCAAGTGCAGTTTCACTGGCTTGGATGGGGATTCTGTGTGTTCAGTAACTCTCAATGGATTCCTCTGTGATGAACTTTTACTGAAGGAGAGGTAGGACTGCAAGCGTAATCTTTCATTGTCCAAAGTGAGAAGTGAAGTAGGCCTGAATATTTCTGTTAGGAAAGTATTAACACTGTGCTGAGTGGTTTCGGTCCTTTTTCCATCTCATGCCTATGGACTGCCACCTCAATAAAAAAGGGCTCAAGACTTCTACTACATTTTTCTATATCCACAGGGTCCTTCCCATGTACTTCCCAAACCTGAAAGCATTGATATAGCCCATGTTACTGTCTCAATGTAGCATTGTAGTCTGCTCCTCCACACTAAATAGCCTGAACTCACAGCTAGCTCCAAGGTTTAAGACCTGATATATTACATATACCACTGGGACTATATGTCATATCTTGCCTTTGACACTCAGAAAGCATAGTGGATTCCCATCAAGAAAAAAATGGAATACAGGTATCCTGGAGTTCCTTATCAATCTCTTCAGTTTCCAGGTCAGCTTGACACAGTTTCTCAGTCAAATGGCAGGCTTACAGTCCTTGAAAAGTTGTTCAAGGACTGCAAATTCAATCTGAGCTTGTAAGGTGAGTAAAACCTACTTCTTTCATGTTCCCAGATCAGGATTAGTGACACACTTGACACTGCGCTTCTAGCACTCAAAAAGCACGGACACCCTTATTCCTCTCTCCCTTTTTTCCTTGCACAGGGGAAAATATGAACTAGTTCAGGCTTTGGAATGTGTCAGTAACCTCAGGACATAAAGATGATCCAGACAGAACCTGTAAATTGTTGCTATGCTCTAGGCCTCAGTGTTACTGTGAGGTAGGTACAGGTCCTATGACATGCGTTACATTTTTCAAATCTAACTTTAGAACTATGCCACACAGCCAAGAACCTAAAAAGCCATTCAGGTAGGTGGATGCTTAATCCCATGGGGTTTCCAAGCAGAGACAATGGCACCCTGCAAAATGAGGACCTCTAATTCACAATTTATTTAGAAAAATCAGATGATGTCTACAATTAGCATATGTCAAAACAAGTCATAAATTAGGATCTCAAGATGGAAAGCAGGGATTCTAAGACGAGATAGCTTAAAAATGGGTCATTTTCCAACTCAAATGCACTAAAATACCCTTGCCACAGCCATTAAAGAAACACTGTAGTCCTAACCCACGACTGCTGTACCTCACTTTTACAGTGGTATAATCCTCTGGCAATGAACCAGGCTGCTGTAAAGCTACCAGTCCACGTCAGACATCAGCAGAATGTCAACAAAAACAAATAACTGTTGTAGTATCATATGCTGCTACTTTCCTCTCCAAAATGGTTATTCCCTTTTTATAAAGTCACTTCCATACCACCCATTTACCTTTTGGTATATATCAATTAAGTAATTTTTGCCCTACTCTTGAATACATAATAAATAAGACTAATTGTTCACTGGGATTATTTGACTAGCTTTAGTCCAAAACACTTATTTGGGCGTCACATCTATCATTTGCTTTGCTCTTCTGCATAATGAAGTATTCAACTACATTGCAAGTGTTTTCAGACACCTTAAAAATACAGATTCACATCTGGAGACAGATGTGCTAGTTTGAGAAATAGAGGAGTAATTGTTAGTCACCAGCTATAAAGACAAGGATGCTGGAATACACAAGAATACAGAGTTGCAACTCTTTTCCTTTCCTTAGTTTCCTGATACATCTGGAAAAGGCAGAACAGCATATCTTTTCCCATTCTGAATCTGAATTCAGGACTAAATGCCCTACCCCTTAAAAAAACACCCTAAGTAGGGCTAGACTTTCAAATGAAGGGATCTGAGGCACAGGATTTTAAGTGAAAAGGCTGAAGGCAGACAGCATTTCTGCTCTCAGACACATGTTACTATCTGTGTGGACAGACACTGGCCATGGGGAATCTGCAGCAGAAAATGCTCTCCCAGAGTACCCTGGAAAGTAAGCTGGAAAAGCAACAGCAGCTGGGAGTTTCCATGTGACAGGCTGGGAAGCTCAACCAAGATTCTTCTTGTTGTCAAGCTGCAAGCTGATAGTTAAGTAACTACTTTGAAGAACTATACTGTTTCTACAGGCAAAAGCACTCATTTAATGATTTGCTAAAATGCTTTTTATTTGTTGCTCTGATAACATCAGTGCCACAAATTAGGAAAAAAGTATGGAGTTTGTGATTTGCCATTTTAAATGGGTCTTTTTACAATTTTTCCAGAGAGCCTATCAATTCTCTATGTAAAGGTGACAAGTGAATACTAAATTGTTGAATTCAGTTACCCATTTCATCAAGATGACAATGGGGGCTGCTTTTGCTGCCTTTTGCACATAGCACAGCAGTTTACTTACCCTGAGCCTGCTGGGGTTCCTGCGACACTAGCCTCAATGTAGACTGCCCAGGACAGCTGGGAGATGCATATTTGGCTCCTCAGTATTGAAATAGCGTGGTCTACACTTAGGTCCTAACAGTTCATTCAGTTGTGTAATACTGGGCAACTCCTGGTAGCAAAGTTGGCAACACCATTTCCAGAGATGTAGTAACCCACGCAGTATCTCCAGCTGAGAACTTGATCTTCATCCACATAGTATCACTTCCTATGTTTATAAATAGGTTCAGTGCTAAAACATTGACTTTTCACCACCTTGGAAGAGGGATCTATGCTGTGTTCCCTCTACAGAGGGCATTAAGAACTCAAGAAATACACTTGTCAGAAGTTTCTAAAGATAGCCTGGAGTGGCACACAAGAAAGATAAACCATCTCCTCTCTCCAGGCTTTCAGTGCTGCTTATACTTCAGTTTCTGTACCACCGTTACATCAATAGCCTTTTGAGGACTGACCATTTCATCTCCCCACCTATCATAACGCCTCTGATCCAGGAAGGTCAGTAAGCTCTGGCTTAGTCTAATTTACATGAATAGTTCCACTGAGACTAATAAGAAAAGGTAGCATATAGACTTAAGTGCTTTGCTGAATCAGGGCCAAAGTCTCCTAAACCATTTTAACCACAAGAGAGACAGAAATCAGAGCGTCAAGCTTTTACTCTTGAGCATTATATCATATTACAAAGTTCACAGTTTCCAGATCCCTTCCTTCTGAATTGGTGCCAAAAAGCACATATGGGCTTGCCCAGAAAATAACAAAGTTTTTTACTTGTCCAAGGTTTTCCCACATCTTATGCCATTTCACATCATCTTTCCTTTTGTTTATATGATATTCTGACACACAAAGACCAGCCCCACTTCCTTAAAGAGAAAAAGTAGGAAACCAACACCCTAGTGCCAGCATCAGTGACTCGTCCACAACCAGACATCTACGTCAAGCCGACTATAAGTGCTTTCTAATGTCTGTTGGTTTTTCTTAGAGAAGCATTAGCCCACGAACTTCAGTAACTCTTTTCTGGCAATTTATGGGACCAGCCCCTTACCCTGCCCATTAACACCAGAGATATCTATGAGGATCTATAGTGTCTGCTGAAAAGGATCTGACAATTAAAACAGTATTTCCAAACCTGAGATCACTCATCCTAACAAATTACTTCCTCCACAAAATTTGTAGAGTGATATTTAGAACCGCATGGATTTTGAATATGTTTACAAGTACAAGACCTTTGTTCCATTCTCTTTTCACTTTTGAACCTGCAGGATTTCAAAGCAAGATTATTATTTCAGGATAATATTCTAAGCAATATTCACATGAGAAGTTGGAGTTTTCAGAACTGTACTTAATAACCTAATTTTGTCAACACCATTCAGGATGCTGCTATTGCGTGTAGGACCTCTCAGCTTTAAGCTCTTTTTTCAAAAAAGTTGTTCAGGTTGACCTTTTCAGTGAGAAACACGGCTCAAGATAGCAACTCCTGCCCTACTTTCAATGTCCTGATGAGGAAAAATTAAAGCAGGGCTTTACTCAAGTGTGGGGTGAAGAGGACTACTGTCCTAAGTGGTCTTTCAAAGAAATATCAAATGACAGTAAAAATACTTAGGCTTTTCCATCATCTACTGCTGGTGTCGAAAAACTGTCCTAGAGACCATTGATATGAATCAATGTCAGCCACTGAAGCATGTATGAATCCAGAGATGCGCACATGTAGGGAAACAGCCTGTCTCCTGAGCCAGACTGCTCTTCAGCAATAGAATTAGGAGGCAGCACTTCAATAGGAAGTTCAGAAGATCAAAAAGAGAACTCACGTTCTAACATTCATAGGTGTTGTTTCAGAAACTCAGTTAGATGCTGAACTACAACAAGTCTGTACACTTGAAGGTCAGAAAGAGGCTGTGGCTCTGAGCTCTGTGCTGAATCACAATCTCCCTTTTGACAAGGGGCCTGATCACACCCTCCTTCAGATGCCTTATCAATGTAGTAAGACTCTAACTTCATAGGTGTGCATGTGTTTACAGAAGTGGAGAAATACGAGGTGCAACAAGATAAGGTAAGTTGCCCTCCACCCATCTCTTCAAGAGCTAAAATAAACCACTTAAAATATAGGATCTTTCCTGAACTTGGGAACAGACCTTGATGCTTAACCTGAATGAAGTATTCAGATACATGAGTTCTGCTACCTGAAGTGCTGCCTAGCTAATCCAGTCAGTGACACTGCTATCTGCCACTTTAGGAGAAGGCGGAGGAGGTATCAGAGAGATAAATTGCAACTGGAAAAGAAACCAAGTACACAGGAGAGCCAGAGGCAGAGGACAAAACAATACAAGCTGCTTACAAAAAAAGGTACCTGGCCCCATTTCCACTTATCTGTGGTTCAAACAGTTGTACTTTATGATCTTTTCCAGCCTAAACGATTCTATGAATCTATGAAAAGCATTGCTCAGGGGAAGGGCGAGATGACACAGAGGGCTTAATCAAAGGAAGCAATATAGCTGCACATCACTACTTGCCTGCTTCAGCCCTTCTTAACCAGGCTGCTATACCTCCCCTTACACAAAGCAGTAACTCACTCCACAGGTGCTCTCAATGCCCTGTTTTCATGTTTACTAAACTTGATTTCAGGTCTACTTCCTATATGTGTTTTCACAGTATAACAGATGTTCACAGTTCTTAAAGCTGGTCAAGGAAAAAAAAAACCAAAACAACATCACCTAGAGGCAAACCAGACACAGTCACTGCACATACTTCCCTATGCAACCCTGCAACATCAGTTGCCCGCTGCAGAAATAAGATCACCACTACCCTTTTGGTAAAGTAAGCCACTGGTTTATTACAAGACATAGCAACAATAGCAAAATGGTCAGTAAGAACAGAACCACTTTTGCATCTGTTCATAGGTCCAAATGCTCAAACTCTCATACTTTTGCCCAGGAGACCAAATATCCATCTAATTTTGCCCAATTCACCAGCGTCCAGTTTTGTCACCACAAATTTCCTTTACAGAGTTTGGAACTAAGACATACAAATGCCCTGCGTCTAGACTTCACTGGGTTTACAACAGCATAACCTAAAAGTCAGAAAATTAGCTTGAACTAGTGTCAACTGAGGGCCTAGCCCACCATTACATCAATGATTTCCAACAGTGAAGGACTGAATTTTTGTCGTTTCCTGTAGTGCTCTGCACACATACCTATAACCATAGAATACCACTGTGACTAGACATGCCATAACAGGTTCTCACTGATTGAACATCTCTTGATTTTTTTATTGGTGCAGTTCAACCTCGGTCTTGATCAACCTCGGCTGATCCTCTGCAAGGGAGGAATACCGTCTTGTGTCTCATGCTGAAGTCTTTGTGACTGCAGTTTCATCATGCCGTTGTCAGGCTTTCCATCTCTTGTCCAAGTGACCAGATAACACACATCCTGCCCTCCAGGGATTAAGAAATGTCTTAGAATCAGGCAAGCTCCTCTCCTCCAAGCTTCAGTTTTCCACATAATTTCTTGAACTTGGCACATGTCGTGAGCTTGTACAATAATTCAACAGCTCCAGACAAACAGCCTTTTTGTTTAGAAACAGTCAGAACTAGTTTGGGAGCTGAAATTACAGGTAGTCCTGTAATTAGCTTTAAATGAAGGTCTCTTCAATGGGAAATTAAATACGAGGACCATCTAACAATGACTAGCACAGCAGACATATCTTTCACTCCTTTGCCTCCAATACAAAACCAGCTTTCCTGCCAAGCACAACCCAAGCACTACAGAAATGACCATTTACAAAAGGGACCTCTTTGGTCTCTGAAAGAAGACATTTAAGAGTGGCACGATGCATTTTCTTCTCACAAATCAATTGTTCCCAAGTGGAGAAGTGCATCAATTCCCTGCAATCACAACCACAGAAAGCCATGAACAAACCTAACCACTTGACAAAGCTCGAGGCATCCACAGACCCTACATCAAAAAGATTACCTTTCAAGCAGACCAAAGGGCCAGGTATTGTTGCTGGCTGATGGCTGTTCAGTCTGGCTCTCCAGAGCAAAATGCTGAAGCAGTTGGAAGCGGGTTAAATGTATTTTTCCAAGCAAGTCCTCCAGTCAGAGCAGGCAGCTGCAAGAACTACTCTACACAGTGGCACCTGTAAGGAGAAAGGGTAGCTGACTCCATCACCTGAGGAACACATCCACTAACTGTCACAGCTGTGCCATAGTCAAGCACCAACTCTACCTCTACCAGGGCTTATGACAGGAATATGAAGTCTACTCAAGCTTCTCTTGACTTTCACAAGAAGCTGAACCAAAGCTTTTCTATTTCTGAGAATCACTACAATAAGTTGTAAGATTTCATTCTCGTAGAAGAGAATTAAGTGTGCTCGCTGAACACAAGGAAAAGAGCTTTTAAAACTTACTTTATTTGAAGATTTTATGACTTAAGGATAGTTTAAAAAAAATAATCAGCAGGCAGGCTGTCATTTCAATGTACACAACATTTAGCTGAAGGCAACATAACTTCTTCCTGTATTAAAACTTTTTAATATCTGGTTTGCTACCCCTCATGCATTGGTTAGTGCTGCAATCAAGTAATCAAAACACTGTTTCCTCCTATCTTCATTGCTATGTATTAAGCCTCACAGAAGCAGCTGTGCCTTTTCTTTCCTAGAAAAAATATTTTTGGGTTTCATTCTAGTTACCGATACAGCCTGAGAATTTTCTGGGGGGCTACAACTGACTCACTGCCTATAACTGATATTGTGCTGGCATAAAGCTGAAAATTGAGAGTGTGTCTGTTGCTGTCTACCAAAAGAAAAACAGGAAGGTAAAACTATCCCATTTTATCTCTATAAAAACACTCAAAAATGTTGCTTAAGCACTACTTGAACCTGACATTCCCAGCTCAAGAGATGGATGCTTGATGTGAAATTGCTACAACGAGAACATCCGCTCAACACCCTTTGCAAGCCATACAATTACAAGAATTAAAATTCAGAACAGACGAAAAAGTTATGAGCAAAATTAGAAGAACTGAAACTTGCACCAAGGCCCCTTTGCTGTTATTGTCTGTAAATAATCTGGACAGTGCACCTGGTTCCTTATTTGAGGAAAAGTAATCTGTGTCTAGGATTTCTGTGCTGCTTACTGCAAGACTGATGGAGAAGGAGAGAAAGCAAAAGATGGAGCTGAAGACTTGGTGAGATTTAACTCTTTAATTTGCAAGCAGGATTACAGATTGAAACAGACCACCTTGTCTCCTTCCCTCTTAGATAGTCTAGCATACAAAATGGTATTTCAAAACATTAACATCACTGTGGTTTATCTGAAGAGTACATACATAGTGATTATTACAGAGGAATATTGCACAGCTGAGAAGTAGCTGCATTCTGCCCTTTATACTGAAAAACTATTAAAAACATCTAAGTGTGTAAATAAACTACATTTGCAAGCAACACCCCAAAGGAAAGAATTTTCTAATGAGTATAAACAGTGTTGTGACCAAGTTGACTCCTAATGCTCTTTCTCTGACCTGACATTTAGAATTTTAGGTACCCTCTTGGGATCAAGCAATCAGGGATATTTCTGGATAGCAGCTGCTTATGAGTTAAATGCAACACAAGTATGCCTTATGGATTCCCTCCGGCCAAGATGAAGCCCTACGGTTTTCAGAAGAGGGCAAACAGTGTGAAATAAGCAAGACACCCAAGCATCCCTGATACTCAACTTCAAAACTGAACCAAAACTTCCTGTCCTCTTTTTAACTGAGTGTTTTTCTTCAAACTCTTTTAAACCTCTAGGCTCTCTTCAAAATCTTCTGGAGAGTCAAGAAACCTATAAACAGCAAGTTTAAGGTGGGATAGGCAGTATTCACTTACTTGTTTTCAGAGACCACTGAGAAGCCAACAGACCACCAGGTGTTCCTTAGTAGGAGACTAAAACCTGTTTTTCCAGACAGAGACTGAAAAGTGGTGCATTATAATAAAGTGCTAACAACATGTTTAGGCCTTAACTTGAATCCTCCAGTTTGCTGTGTAAGAACACTGCCCAAACAAACAATGTAAAGCCTGCAGGTCATGAAGTGATAATGAAAATGATGGGTAACAACCAGAAAAGGCAGTCCAAGAAACTTGGCCTAAGTCATTGCACCCTTACAAAATAAGCAAATAGTATCCCATCAGCTTTCTTTTATCCGTGGGAGAGAGCAGCAGTACAGTGTGGAGAGCTAAGTCACTGCACAGATATAAAGCAGTGATGGAAACTGAATTAATGTATTTTCTGACTATGATGTTCCTACCACAAAACCATCCTCATCACAACCACACTGTGTGATGGCAGATGATCTGCTGCAGTTCATTCTCCCTCTTTCATTACTATTCCAAAGTGCACGAAGAACTCATTTCACTTCTGAAGACTTTTCCTGAGATTCCCCTCTTCAAAACCTTTCAGTACAGCAACTATTACCTTCACCTGCTTCTGTAATGACCTTCTAAGAAGTCTGTTTCTAACCCTATTCCCTCCCTGCTTTGGCACGTGTCCCGCCTAGTCTGGGGAGGGCGTTGCTGAACTAAGTTCTCTGTTAGCTCTTCCTGCAGCACTGTTGCATGCAAATTTCTTTTCTTCCTATCCCTTCTTTAGGAAGCTCCACAAGCCCTCTCACCTGATCTTCATGGTTACACAATAGGCTCAACAGAAGGACACTTTGCATGTTGACAATTATCTATAAATATCTAGCATTCTAGCATGCTTGCTTGCAGTATGGCTCAAACCACAGGAGTTTTATGCAGCAAGGAAATAGCCTTAAGAACAGGATTTATATCTGACAGACATCAGCATTTTCTTAGGCTTTAATTTCTTCAGAACGTCTTTTTGAAAATAGCAAGTAAAACAAGCCTCACCATCAAAAACAGTTTAACACACAGGACTAATTAAATTTCTGAGTTTTCCTCAGCAATACACCACCTCTCCCACAAGTCTCTTTGCTGAACTAATCCCTTACCTCTTCACCTCCTTTATTTCCTTAATGCATCTTCTGTTCTTAAAACTTCTTAGGAAAAGACATACTTGAATCATTTGTTAGAGGAGTGCTGAGTGTTTGATGACAGCAGGTGTCCTGAAGAATGTTTATACTTTTCCATTTCAAACAGGATAGCCAAATGATTATTTCACCATAAACACTGAGTATGAACCTTCAAGAAACACTTTAATTCTAGGGATACTTTTGTGCTTTGTGGAACATATGAACTCAAGTATTAACACTTCCTCAAAGTCAAATAGAAAAAGAAGCCAGCGCAGAAAAGCCTTCTCCCTGTACCTGGTAGATGCAAACTCCAGTCATTTCCACTTGCAAGTGATTCATTTGTCAAGAGATCACTCAATACTATTGCCATGGTTTGTGGGACCAGGTTTCACTGGAAAGGTGACCATTCTTCCATAGCAGCAAGGAGAGAGATCATCGATTACAAGACACCCTGAGGCTACTGCCAACCCGTTAGGAAGTCATTGCAGTGGGCATGTTTTCTCTGCAGGGTGAGTTATGCTGCAGCATAATTGAACCATTGCCTTTTTAAGGGTACTGATTTTCCACTTAGGCACAACACAAATATTAGCTCTTCTTTTGCCTATGGGCTTAGAGCAGAAAAAGAGAACACAAGACAAACTTGTGGACTATCAAGGCTGCCTGATATTTTTGTCACGGTAGGTGCTCAGTAAAATCAGCAAGCAGCATTCAGGAAAAAAAGTCTAAGAAAGTTCCAGCAGTAAATCTAATACAGTATGTCCTGCTCAGCCCTGAAAGACCTCCAGGTAAGAACTCCTGAGGGGGTTTATGCTCTTAAGTATTTGACGACTAGGAACAGATATAATACAGTCTACTGAGCTATTCTTCCAAAATACGCTGTTTAGTGTTCCCACTAATGGAGGCTCAGGCCCATCTTAGGTTTGCTCAGGAAGTAGCAATCACCCTTGGAAAGGGAGCAAAAAAGTCTCCTGAGCCTATATATTACTTTATGCTGAAAAGTTCCCATTCTAGTTTTCTCCCCAGCAACCCCCAATGCCTTCACATGAATGGAGGCTAGTCAGATCAGTGCCCAGGTAGGTGTCCATTGAAAACTGTATTTGTTGAATCAGTGTGTACTGTAAAAAAATGAACTTAAAATGAAGTTTCAAATGAAATGTTACTCATCTATCCTTACTGATTTAAGACAATCCTTGAAAGCTGGAGAGGCAAAAAGCAAAATCCATTCTTACTTATTATTCTGGCATCTATTAACTAGAACTTTGTAGATTCCCAGAAAAATCAAAGTTACAATTTTTTTCAAAAATATTACTTTTGATTACCTGGCCTTACTTCAATTTCAGGCCAGATCAAGGATCATGAATATTTAGTTTTACAAATCTAGTGTACAGATTAATCTTAAGAATAAGCACATAATTATTTTCATAAATTTATTTCCATTTAATTATAATTGCTGGTATCATCTCAGGTGTGCTTTCCCAGAAAGAACCACCTGGAAATCTACAAAACCTGAACATTAGTTCTCCAAGAAGAATCCCACCGCTGTTATATGATAATATACAAGTCTATCAAAGCGTTAGGAAAAGCACAAGAAATTCAAATAGCATGCCTTGACATCTGCACAGTTCCAGTCTTGATTTAAGGAATTTTGCCAATAGCTTTTCTATTTGCTTCAATAACAGGATTCGACACTACGGCACCTACAGGCAGTCTGGATTATGTTCTTTGAGTGCATCACCATGATTTTGTAAGAATACTAAATGAATCCAAGCATATGGGGGAATTCTTTTTTGTTTCGAATGTTACTTATCATTACATACTTTACTCAGCACTTGTAGTAACAGACAACCTTTGTCCAACTATCAACAACTTACATGTAAGGTCATGACAAAGCTGCCACTGATTTTAAGGGGTCAGAATTTGTTTCTAAATGGAAGCTCCCAAATAGACAACTGCATGCAACATTTAACCTAGGCAGGGATGTCTACTTTCCGCTTCTCACAAAAGGAAAAAAATGCATTTGTGGACTGTGAGGAAAAGCAATCTAAACTCCCAGTAGACACCACCAGCTTTGGGATGGGAGCCAGGAGAACTGCATTTGTGGAAACACTTCTACCACACAAGCTAATGTGAAAAATCAAAACTGCAAAAGTTGGACAAGCAGTCTTTGCACAATATGCTTGGCCTGCTTTCCCAACCTGTACCACGCTCTCAATTTTTCTGCTCGACACCTCTTATGCTTAAGAAAATTTATGTCATCTATTATGAGCAAAGAAAAAACTGCAGAGAGTATTCCACATCCATTCCTCTGCTGTCAAGCAACCCACTATCTGGCATTTATCTCAGCCACCAGCAGAGAAGGGAGTGGCAGGCATAGAAGTGCTGGGACATTTTTCTCTGACTGACAGCTGGTGCTGTCAAGATAAGTTACTGTCAAGGGTGTGAGGACCTTCTGGCAAACTCCTATAAACTAAGGGACTACACTATCACTGTCTACCTGCCAGCCTTCATCCAGGGACCAAGCAACCCAATTTCCTTCTTGGTCCTTTCCTCCTCTTTCCATCTGAATCTGTCTGTTCTCAGTAGGAGCCAAGACAACTATCACACCTTGCAGCAGTTACCTGGGAGTCTGCACAGGCTCTTTGAAATACTTTCTACCTTAATTTGCTGTAACAGTTATTTTTCAGGATTTCTTGGTACATACATTATTTTTCTTATCACATCTGGAAAATGTTGACTCCCAACGGCCACCAGAAATGGGTGCTGCTTTTGATGGCCATTAATTTTGTTAAACTGAGTATTATAAAAGCTTACCACTACCTCTATTTTTATAAGCTTCCTGTTCATAGATCTGAAATGTTTTCTTATATGAATTATCTCTAGCTGTTTTCTGTGCTGTCTCCTCATCTCCAGTTTTGTACACGCAGGATCATGCCATGTTCAATGCTGTGAGTGCTCTCCTCTGCTAAACGCTAAATGCCTTGATGTATTTACAAAGCTATTTTCATCTGTCCCGTATCTGGGCAACACAGAAGTGAAAGCATGATAGCAAAACAGCTGGTGATTTCTGAGAGTTGGATAACTATTAATTGCCTGTCTAATCTGATAACAAACTTTTCTGCAACAGCTATCACTGAATACAACTGTAGACTGTAATCAGCAATGCGTACTGCAAAAATCTGCACTACGCCCTCCATACAGACATTATTACCCATCTTCCTTGAGGCTAAGATTTCCATCTAACAGTATCTACTGCCCAGAAAGATTACTTTTTTTTTCTTCTATCTTCCCCTTCCCTTGTTTGAAAAGCAGCTAAAGTCCTATCTTCACATATATTTGATAGATTTCTGCTCTTCAAAATGTTGCAGGAGTACTTTATGTTAGATTTTATTAGATTTGTTCAAAAAAAGTGACAACAACTGAATTACCTGGTCTGACATACGAACTATGAGTCCTAAATACTGAGCTGAATCTCTCTACACTCTGGTAGTTTGCTTGTAGATAGCTGATTTACTTCTATATTACAGAAGCTCACTTCGATAGGCTTACCCATCTACTCTTCCTAAAAACTACTCATATATTTGAGTGCTGGAGTCTTGTTTTTTCTCTTCTCCTGTCCTCCCCCAAATTCCATGGCATATTTTCTCCTGTTGAAGGTCCACTAGCACATGTAGTTGTATTTCAGTCAATTTGTCTTTGCAGTCACAAGGCTGGGAAACTCCGTTTACTTGTACCTATCATAATCTTGCAACTTCACAGCAGTTACAGCTATAAACGTCTACATTCTAATTTACCACTTCAAAACTAGAAATACATAAGCAAACTTCTGAAATAGAAGAAATCAAGCTGTGTCTGAAGAGGGAAGCCTATAATCATTTCTTACATACCTGTTCCTCACTTTCTGTAGACATTTGTACAGAGGATCATGGTTTTCATTATCACTGTCTTGCCTAAAGAGAAATCTAGATGCTTAAAAAAAAATATAGCCTGAAACAAACCATCAGACATTGACCAGTTATATCTCTAATATAATGCATTTTTCTCTGAAGTACACCCAGGAAGCACATAGAAGCAATGCAACCTGAGTATCAGACAACCTCTTTCATGCAAAATGTACTAAAAGCTTGCAATGAAGAGCTGAACTTACAAAAAAACCGCAAGTGTATCTTTACATCTCTTTACACTATGTAAATGAATGGTTCCCATCAAAACATCTAAGCCATTTTTTTTCAGCAGATTAACTAGCATTTTAAGAAAATTACCTTTCACACACACACACAAAAAGTCCAGTGTTGACCAAAACATGACTGCAGATCATCACATAACCCAGTATGTGTCAGGCTTGGTGTTAAATAGTAAGTTCTCAAGGAGAAGCAAGCAAAAGTAGGATCTTGCCTAACAATATGCACAAATTTTTTAGAATAGAAATGTTTCTCTTTGTTGATCACAGGAAAGCTCAGCTATATCCCATGCCTGTTTCCAGAAGGTTTAAAAACCCAAAGATTTCATAATAATTAAAGCCACTTACATATCACAAATACATATTTCCAAAAAATTACACAAACTGTTGTTGTGGTTTACCTGCAACTGGCAGCTAAGTACCACATGGCTGCTTGTTCACCCTCCCTCTCCCTAGAGAAGACAGGAGACAAAATATAACAAAAGGCTCATGGGTTGAGACAAGGACAGGGAGAGATCATTCAGCAGTTATGATTACAGGCAACACAGATTTAACTTGGGAAAAATAAAATTAATTTATTAACAGTCAAACTGGAGCAGAATAATGGGAAACAAAGTCAAATCTCCCCCCCTCCCCATCATCCCTCTCTTCTTAGGCTTAACTTTACTCCCAGTTTTCTCTACCTCCTTTCCCTGAGTGGTGCAGGAGGATGAGGAATGGGGGTTGCAGTCAGTTCATCACACATTGTTTCTGTCACTCCTTCCTCCTCAGGTGGGAAGGACTCCTCATGTTCTTTCCCCTGCTCCAACATGGGGTCCCTCCTATAGGAGACATTCCTCTATGAACTTCTCTAGCACGAGTTTTTCTCGCAGGCTACAGTTTGCCATAAACGGCTCCAGCATGGGCTCCTCTCTCCATAGGGTCACACTCCTGCCAGGTGCCTGCTCTAGTGCTGGCTTCCCACAGGGTCACAGTCTCCTTCAGGCATCCTTCCCCAGCGTGGGGTCCTCCATGGGCTGCAGGTGGATCTCTGCTCCTCCATGGGCCTCCATGGGCTGCATGGGGACAGCCTGCCGCACCATCGGTTGCGCCACTGGCCGCAGGGGAATCTCTGTTGCTGTACCTGGAGCACCTCCTCCTCTTCCTTCCTCTTCACTGACCTTGGTGTCTGCAGAGTTGTTCCTCTCACATGTTCTCACTCCTCTCTTTGCACAGCTGGGCTGGGCTTGATGCAGACAGGTGCACACATGGCAGGGGTGGAGAGGCAAATTTACAACAGCCAAGCCCTTACAGCAGACAGAAACAAATAGGTGATATAATAGATTTTGTATTTGCCAACATCATAGCAACATACAGGAACCTGAGCTGCATTTCTGATGGTAATTAGTACCCTGTGCATCAGTCAGCCCATAATTACTCCTTTGTTTGAAAAACTGTTTGGGTGCACGTCTCAGTTTACACAATTAAACACCTTGCATTTTCCCTTAGGTTAAAACTGAGGTTGACATTTTACGTAAAGGAACCTTGCATGAAAAGACACTGTCTGCTACTTCAGAGCACTAGTTTGAAACAACTGCTGTAACCTGTGGCAAGTCCAGTTTTAATTCCTCTCTAACACCAAGTCACTCACAGCTGCATCAGGCAAGCAACTAAGTTTTCCGCTGGTTTCAGAGACTGGTCACTTGCCCTGATACTCACGGGGTAGCTTGACTCCACCATCGTCTTGGCTTCACACAGGCTGCTTTTCATTTGCTGTTTAGATGACTACAAAGTCAGTTGGTTCAGCTCACTAATCTGACCTAAAATTATGCCATATTCTTAATCATTGCTTTCTGTTAAAGCAAGAAATTGTTCTGATTCCCCTGCAGCTACACAAGTGCTAGCTCAGATCAAAGAGAGATGATGGAAATACAGTATGGGGTAGAAAGAGCACAATTACCCCTTTCAGCAGCACTCCATACTTGAGCAACATTGGATCAAAGCCATACTATACACTCTCAGGATCACCTTGACTCTTTGTCAGCCAAAACCTGGAGAATGGCTCATTTGTTACTTTCCAAAGGAAAATTTTGATAAGGAATAATGGAAGAGGGATGGCAGTAGCATATCTTGGTACTTTTGGTTTTTTTTTTGCTTTTGAAGGATATATGTATGGTGGGTTCAGGGGCTGAGCATAAGAGCTGCACAGTTCCACCCTGTACGCAGGGCTGACTCTAGGCCCGGTCCCCCTCTCTCCCAGCTCTATTGGCAGCACTTTCATCTGTTTGTCTCTGAAGCAAGATGATCCTTCTTTTCTCAATGAAATAACCTCTCTGTACTTCTCATATGTAATACTGAAATGAAGTAGACAGACCCAAGTCATCATTAATGAATTGGTCCCAATCAACTTCACTGCACTTCAAGAGCTGTCATCAGAAACTGTAACAGTAATCACATTGGGAACTGAGAGCTGATCAAAAAATTTGCTTTCACAGCATGCAGTCAATGTATGCTATTTCTCAGCCCTCTTCTTGATCTAGGTGGACGGGTAAAGAAATCAATCAATATGAATGGTTTTGACATTAAATGCTGAATCATTGACTAACATCAAAGTGAAGGGTAACTTGGATGCAGGATGGTTCCAGCTGCTGCTGTTCCTGACACTAGATAACACGTGCTCCTTCAAAAAGTACACCTTTCATGCTTATGGAGTCCTCTTATGCAAGTAATTACACCTTTCCCAAAGGGTGCCAATTATATGATTAACCACTACTGACAGTTTGTTATGCCTGATGACCAGATATCCTCCACCAAAGAAACTGCAGCAACATCATAGAATCACAGAATCATAGAATGGTTAGGGTTGGAAGGGACCTTCAAAGGTCATCTAGTCCAACCCCCCTGCAAGGAGCAGGGACATCCCTGACTAGATCAGGTTGCTCAGAGCCTCATCCAGCCTGGCCTTGAACGTTTCCAGGGATAGGGCATCCACCACCTCTCTGGGCAACCTGTTCCAGTGCTCTACAACTCGCATTGTAAAAAATTTTTTCCTAATATCTAATCTAAACCTAACTCCTTCTAATTTAAACCCATTACCCCTTGTCCTATCACAACAGGCCCTACTGAACAGCCTCTCCCCATCTTTCTTGTAGGCCCCCTTGAGGTATTGGAAGACCGCTATCAGGTCTCCCCGGAGCC
>WHYT01017337.1:582589-615434 GCA_009806455.1 Tetrax tetrax
AGGTGCTCCAGCCCTCTGATCATCTTTGTGGCCCTCCTCTGGACCCTCTCCAACTGGTCCGTGTCCTTCTTATGTTGGGGGCTCCAGAACTGGACGCAGTACTCCAGGTGGGGTCTCACCAGGGCAGAGTAGAGGGGGAGAATCCCCTCTCTCAACCTGCTGGCCACGCTCCTCTTGATGCAGCCCAGAATGCGGTTGGCCTTCTGAGCCGCAAGGGCACATTGCCCGCTCATGTTGAGCCTCTCGTCCACCAGCACTCCCAAGTCCTTCTCCTCAGGGCTGCTCTCGATCCGTTCTCCGCCCAGCCTGTATTTGTGCCTGGGATTGCCACTACCCAGATGCAGGACCTTGTACTTGGCCTGGTTGAACTTCATGAGGTTGGCACAGGCCCAGCTCTCCAGCCTGTCCAGGTCCCTCTGGATGGCATCCCTCCCTTCCAGCGTGTCGACGGCACCACATAGCTTGGTGTCATCGGCGAACTTGCTGAGGGTGCACTCTATCCCACTGTCCATGTTGCCGACAAAGATGTTGAACAGATGTTGAAAAAAGATGTTGACATAAAAGGGTTAAGCAATATAATTTTAGAACAATATGATTTTTGAAAATTGTAGAAATATTAGGCATTTTTTGTATCTATATATCTATATAACTGTAGTCACATAGGCTAGACTTCATATGTAATCTATTAATCCTTAGAGAGAACTGGCAGTTTTAGGATTGTAAGGAAAATTGATTATTCTGTTTGTTAAAAGTTAGTCTAGTATATCTGGGGTGATTAAGGGGGATGGTAAAACAAAGGTAGTCCTTAAGGATGGAGTGTAAAACAGGCCCCGAGCCAGTACTTTGGAGGTACAAAAGATCAAGGAACTCCGTGACCTGTTCTCAAGACCATATATGGAGATTTTAAGGAAAGCTCAACCAGCAGATTTGAGAAGGGGGTGCTATGACGACCCCCAGGACAACCAGATGACCCCTGACTCAAAAGACTGAGCATGCAGAAGTGGGTGGGGAATATTATAACGGTTTCTTGGAAAACTAATGACTATATTTCGATATTCCGGGAATTGTTGATGATTATGTATGAAGTTACTGAATATATTTCATCTGGATTTTTAGACCGGCATGCACGCTAGGTGGAAGGATCCCCCATGCATCCGGTGCCGCAATAAAGAATCTCTGCTTCTTAATGCTACATTGGTATTAAGGAGTTTCATTCCTGATTTTGGTGACACTACCATTGCACAAGTTCTTTTATGCTTACGCTCAGGAAACATCAACAATATTTAGTTGTGGGAGAGGTTTCACAAATGCTTCCCAAAAAATGAAGCACAGAAAGTGAAGATTTCCCACCATTTGTCAAGAATATTACTATTGAAATATAGCTTTTCCATCTTCCAAAACATAGGTTAAGAGATTAAGTGATATAAAATCCAAGGACTCATTTGCTGATCACAGTGGTGAATTCACCTCCTGATTTTGTATTCTTGAAAGTTTCTGTCTCAAAGCAGTCATTAGCCCAGACTGCCCATTTGTTAATAGCTCAAAATAGAGCAAACAGAAGAATTACTGATCAAGTAAATGAATTTCCAAGCATTTGTTAGGACAGAAAATTGTCAGAGATAATGGTCCCATTGAACCAGTCCTTTGAACAGCTAGCCATTTCCATGCTGAAAGGCTGAAGGCTGTTTTTCAGGAGAAGGGTAGGCACTGAAGCACCTAACAGCTCATCACAGCTGATTCACTGGTTTACACAGCACTAATGCTAAAGGGATAGAGGACTTCCAACCCTAACCATTCTATGATTCTATGACTTTCCTGACCAGCCATGGGAGTACAAATGCTTACTGGTGTTCCATTCTTACCCATTAGTATAAAAATGTCATTTTCAACTACTACATTTTCAGCTACTACGTGTTTGGCCCTTATGCTCCCATGCAGGATTTACTCCTTGTGAGGTACAGGACAACGCAAAGAACAATTCAAGAGACCAGACCTTGGGAGATCTGAGCTGGATCCACATTTTCCTACTACATTTGTCACTTTCTGTGTCTTGAAGCTCTAAATGAAGAACCCTTAAAGATTTAGCTAAGGTGCTTAACATTTACTCTAAATTACTGCCGCCTGTCCAACCCAAACATAAACCAGTCAGCTGTAGCAGTCAGATGGTGGTGATGTGCTGTAGCTCAAGGTCTTTATCTTAGCACAGAGCATGGTGTGTATGAGAGGCGGCAAGGAGAGGGAGAAACTAAATACACTAAGTAGTTCCCTGCAGCAAGAACTGGCCACATGTCATGTTTTGCTGCTAAGGTTGTTACAGAAACAGTAACCTCTGGCAAGAGCTGAGAACCAGGGTCAGTATTGCTTTCCACAGCCCCAAGCACGTTTGCTTGAACCTGTGAGTCAGAGCCCACAGTTTCTTCTTCGGCAAAATATAGTCCAGAATTTAAGACTGTCTGGGACATTGTCCCATTCTCTTTGCAAATACACATTCAGATCAACACCTTATCAATAGAAGAGCACTTGTCAAGTCCTCAGAAAATGTCCATTGTTTTAAACGCTAAAGAGAGTATATTAAAATACAGTCTGACACTCAGCCATTTCTGAAGGGCAGCAAAAGTTAACACTTACATGTCATCTGTCTTTGAAGTTGTCCCTTTACATACTATACCCCAGACTGTGTGGGTTTGCCTGAGGAAGTGATCTGGAATAGCTACTGGACATCTTAGTAATGGGTAAAGCTGAAAGAGAAAAGAAATCTTGTAGTGAAGAATAAAGGCCTTCACCAAATGAGATCTTCTGGGTGAGTTATGTGCCCCTGAATTAACTATTAGGGTCAGCCCTAGTGAGTAGCCTCCTTCTTCTTCAATAATTTCCAAAGCATTTACTGCCCATAAAGGCACTTTCATTTCCACCATGACCACCTAATTTCTATTAGCTGAAGTCAATTACACGCACAGCGGTATTTTAATAGTCAGGACAAGGAATCAGGACAAGCTTCAAGAAAAAATAGGGATCAAGGAAGCATTCTAAGTTTGTTATAAGAGCGTGTGAAAGCCAAGCCAAAAGTACAGAAAGACTAACAAGTCCTATGGATTGTCACTGAAGTCCTTGGTTCCATTTTCCCCTCAGAAAACTGATATGACTGGTAGGGAAACACTAAGAAAGCAAAATCTTGGAAAGAGACATTATTTAGACAAGCCTTGGGCTGTCAGCACACCAAACATCCACTCTGTTTCCAGTAAACATAATATAAACATACATATTGAAATTGCCATCTTCCCAAAGGAAACTTGGCAGGCACTTCTAGGTTTCCGGAGCCCTCATGGTACCATTGCCCAAATAAACTGGCCACTAACCAAGTCAACAAACTGAAAGTCACTGAAAGAGCTGCAGCAGTTTCAAGCTAAACTCAGGCTGACTGCAAGCACATGCTGTTTTGTCTCTCCAAATTACTCTACCAGTCCACAGCATCAGCACTGCTTTGTACTGCTTCATTTCCCATAGAACTTAAGACAGCTGAAAAAGCAAAGTAGCTGATGAAGCTCTGAGAAAAGGTTGCTGCTTTATTATCCTGGACTGTTAAGCAGTATACATAAACTACCAAGTAGAAGTGCAAACGCTTAGCATGTGCAATTTCTTGTCCTATAAAAGGTCCTTTGCAAGCAGCTAAAGTGACAGCTTTCAGGAGAAACCTTTATCCCTGAAACATCTTTGCATTACTGGAAAAACAGCATATAGAGACCCATCCTTGACCATAAATCACAATAAACCTCTTAAGACAGACATGCTTACTGAAATATAGTTTCAGGACTTCAGCACTTAAAAGAAGAACGGCTAGTGAGAGCACCTAACAGTAATGAAGGATTGTGAACTTTGCATCAAAAAACTCTTCTAAGGCTAAAGAGAGAATTTTGAGGCAGAGTTCCCTAGCTATTTAGCAAGCCTCTTTCTCTTCCACCATCATAATCTCATCTCCAGGTATCTTTTATAAACAAATAATTTTTAAAAAATTGAACACGTATGTATTTTTAAACAGATTTTAGAGACCCAAAAAATTCCAATAAGACAGTGCATTGAGAGATAATGAAAGGCTCTGGGTTAGCCAAGATAAACACTACATGGCTGAAGATGTCTTGATGCTGCATTTTCATTAAAGGAATAATTCTGTGCCCATCGTGATTCATTTGCCACTTAGTGGCACACAGCAAGAATTAATTATTTAATACAGGAAGCATGTCTACTCGATTTTAACTCATCTTCCTGGATATGTGACTGACTGAACAGTTTAAAAGACAAATGTTACTTATCCCGTTTGTAAGCAAAGTACTATAATGCTAGGGGATGCAATAATTGCCTAAAAGCTATCCATTCCATACACTTAGATTTGCCATGGCAAGCTGCAAAACCAGGATATTTCCAAAGGAGACAAAATTAACTGTAACAGTAGAAATCCATCGAGAACAGATCTTAAGTCTACTAAAAGCGTCTTTCCAACCCAACAGAAGAGGATGGAAGGAGAGAAAAGGAACTATCAGAGTGAAACACAAATTACAGAACATTTGACCCCAGCAGAAATCTAAGATGATACACATAGGTAACTCTGCACGGAGCACCCTTGGCCCTCTGTCCCAAACAGCATCATCAGGAAGGTCCTCAAAGGCTCTCTGGAGTGACTATCCAGCTGAATCGTTTACCATAACACATCAGTGATTCCCTCCTATAAACGCAATTCAAGCCACCTGCATTTGTCATAGTTTGAAGCAGAACAGCTCTGCAGTCCTTCCCATCCCGTTGTGGGACATTGCCACCTTGTGGGTCCTGTGGGTATGAAACAAGAAGCAAGATAGAGACAAATAGTTCAGGTAAAATGGCAATATTTCTGGTTCAGAAATATTTTGGTTCCCACATGTATTGACTCAAAGATAATTTCTCTGAAAGCTAAGCCACAGACAAGATTAAAGTAAAATCAAACAAAAGAATCCTTTTATCTGGAACACCCAAAAGTTCTGACAAAAAATTGATCCACAAATTCCAAGTCCCAGACCAGCTTTCTAAGCAAGACACAGCATGTAGGGCAAGTGAAAAGCTATTCTAGTGCTCTGCAAGTTTGGGTTCTCTTTCCCCCTCCTCCTTGACTGTGTTTGTGACCAAGAACCTGCAAACGTATGGTTAACTGAGAGCCTACTGGTTATATGGGTTGAAAAGAGCATTTCATTTGCTAAGAGGTTAATACAACAGGTTAATTGCCCTTTTATGCTTTACCTTTAGTGTCATTAGCACCTAATTTAAAGGCCAAATGGACTTGTCAAGAGAAAAACCGCTCTTCAAAGAAGCCCATGGAACTAAAGATTTACATTGTAAAGCCTGAGTGGATTTCATTCTCCTCTGGAAGGTCAAATTTCATTTGCTTTAATAAAACCCATAAACATAATCTGATGATTCTTTTTAGAAGTTATCATTTTGCCCTTATTTTTTTTTCTACTGTTGAGATCTCAAATGCATTTTAAACAGTGCTCTTTGCTTTTAGTCATAACACAGTGGGAATGACAAATCTGGTCTCACTTGTTAATATATCCACTCAAGAGAAGTACACTGAGAGTGATCACTGTTTGAGTGCTAGATACAAAGGCATTCTCCCCTCCAACGATCACTACCTCATCTAAGTACACAGGTCAAAAAAATTTACGGAGAACCCAAATTACAACAGAAGTTTTCAATATATTAAAATTCTCTTCCCATTTCTGTTGTTCATCTTTCAGTCTCATCATTGCAAAGCTGTAATGACTTTTGCTAGTCTGTTTGTCACTAAGGACCCTTGCAGAGAGTACGAACCTCAATTAATTAATAGACTCATAGAATCATTTGGTTGGCAAGGACCATTGAGTCCAACTGTAGACTGAAGCTCTTCATCATACAGAAACTACACCATTCTACTTCAATTTCCTCCTGTAATTCATTTAGAAAAGGATTTGGAGTTAAAAAAAATGGAGAACGCTAATGATTTTTTTACTGGCTAAAAGCAGCAACTGCATTATATTAAAGGAAAATCAGAAAAAGAACCTAGTTCCATTCAGTTGCCATGGGAAAGCACTGCCTCTGCCTCAAAGTCCTATCTGCATCAGGATACTCATCTGCCTCCTGTGCTCATAATGCAGAGGAATAGGTGTTACTATGAAGAGAATGCTTACTTATTTTTTACTTGTATAATATATGCAATGAAAACAACAAAAGTGTTGGTATAGATACCCTTTTTATAGCCCTGTCCTTAACGGTTTGAAGCCAGAATAGCATTACTTAAAGATTCATTATTTAAACAATGTGCCTTTTTCTGACTTATCAAAAAGCAAGAAGCATAAAGTGATAAAATGCTAGCTTCATCAGAAACCCATGAAGAACTGCTTAGGTTTGCCAAATACCGAAGAAACTAGAGGAAAGGTAATTCTGGCAGGGGGAACTGTGACCATTGACTCAGGGACCCTCTACACAAATTGTACCACCGACTCAACAGAAGTAGGTGGAGTAACAGGACTGAGCATGTGTACTAATTTACATGCTAGGCGAAGAGACTCTGAATGCATATGTATTAGAAAGTTTAGTACGTTAATGTTTGGTTTATAAATAAAAGGCAATTTGGAGCTTTGGTGTGCTGTCTTGCGAGAGGCACCCATACATGTGCATGTAGGCAATAAAATAAAATATCCCCACTCTGTGTGTGGATTGGCTCTTTGCACACTGGGTGATGAACCCAGTTTTGTGACAAGAAGAGTGTTATCTGCATCAGGCTGATTTGAGCTGGCTGGATTATTCATAATGAATATTCCATTTTCTAAGATTCATGTGCATCCACTCTTAAAAGGTTATTCAAACAATCTTTTCCATTACAATAATTTTTATACCAAATCCAGTTTTCTTAGCACTCAGTGTTGCCACCTTGCCAAATAGTGGAATGCAGACCTTACAGGCCTATTGACGACTGGAAAAGAAATCAATTTTGGAACTCTTTCACTGCTACTATCTGATCTTCTATTTCCAAGTCATAAAGCACAGGTGATCACAAACAGCATGTTGTTTTCCAATATCTGTATCTTTTAGGCCTAACCTAAGTCTCCTTCCTTGCCTTGCAAGTGACTTTAACAAAAAGTCAGAGAATTTCCACTGCTATTTACCAGAGCTTGCACCAGTGGTTCCTATATCACAAACCTAGTAACAGTACAAACTGCTCTTTATGCTGAGCAGCATTCATATGCTAAGAAAAACTGCCAATAACACTATAACATTTTGTACAGCAGCACGATCTGAATACTCCTATCAGAAGAATCTTTGTTACTTGCCATGCTATCTATCTTTTTAGTGTGGATGGTTTGTGTGCTCATTTTGTGTTTAAAATTCAGCATGAGTTCAGAACTAAGGTATGTAGGGCTAAATTATAAGGCAGATCATTATTTATACTGATAGAGCATCTCCCCAATAAAACAACGACTTGGATTTTTTTTTTCCTCTCATCCAAGGTGCAGTGCCTTCTTCACTTTTCACTTCCACCACCCAATCATTCGGAGAGTTCAATGGAAGGAGAAACCCTACTAACACGTGGTTGCAAATCTGTAAACCTACTTGTTTCAGCTAGGTACACAAATGTACCAACTTGGCTGCATTGCTAGGTAGAAACCTATTCCTAGTTTGGGACTCCTGTTTGTTCTTCACAAGCTAGCCTGCACCATGCGTTGTGGGGATAACACAAATTGAGGCATCACATATCAATGCCCAAAACTGCCAGCATGATTGCAGCAAGCAGAATTAAAGCATGGTCAGAGATGCAGCCTCTGGACAATGGTGCTTTGCATCCCTACGACTCGTTCTTCTGATCCTATGTAGCCAGAGATAAAAAGAATGTAGAGGTGCAAGTTGCAGAAATCTGTACAATTCTAGTAAAACTCTTTTATTTTATGCGTTAGTAATTTTAAAGTGACTATTTCTAAACACCCAATCATATCACTTAGCACTGTAAGTCACTGCAGATGTGGTAATCAGCCTGACACTTAACTGCATCAGAAGATTTGTTTTATTCTCTGTGTATTACCAGCTATTCTTTACATAGTTATTACAATAGACTTCACAGTATTTGTTTTTCCTTCCCTTCCTCCGTGTCTCCAACATTTTAAAGCATGAAGCTGAGGAGTAGCCGAAGGCTGCTACAGTACAAATGAACCAAAGTAGGAACATGACCTTGCAGCTGTGTCAGAGAGTCAGCTACCTCTGGTTTCATGCTACCAGCCGCAGGTTGTGGTGTGAGCAGAACCTGCCACTGTTCCAGCCTCTCCAAAGCTTGCCAGTTCTGCTTTAAGCCCCAGAGGAAAGTTGAACGATAAACTGGAAGAAAGAAAGTAGGAAGGCCTGTGATGATAGTTGCCATCAAACAGTTTTAGCTTAGAGATGTCCCCAGGGTGTTTAATGTATTAATCAGAGATATTTTTGAAAGCTTGTGTATATACGAGAAACTAAGCTGTAATTGGGAAGGTTAGAGCTATGCAGACAAACAGATGGGATGCCTCCAAAGACGGCTATTTTCAAAGCAGTCTAAACCCTTGCCCTTTCAGGCTGCTAACACTACCACCCATTGTGAAATCCATGTAATCTCCTGAAATTAAAATTCACAATGAGAGTTTCTCCACAGCAATAGAAGTGCAATTATGTGCAGATTGGGAGACCGGCAACACCAGGCAAAGCATTGCAGAGCCCATCCATTCTAGGTCACTGGTCCAAATTCACAGCAGATTAGAAGGGCATAGAAAGCATTACCATCTGCTGTCTCTCTGGCATGCTGTACAGAGTGAGTTTTGTAATCCCAGGCCTAATCGCAGAAGACAAGTATTCACAAAGACACTAGCATTAATTAGAGACAATCCAGTATATGTCAAAAGTCTTCCACATCACTGCCAAGTCCCACTTAAGCAGCTGTAGTAGGTGGCACCTGCCTCTCTCCAGCCAGACTTGGAGCTGAGCATCACCCTGGCAGAAGCAGACAGGCCGCACTGTCAGGCATATAGATCCACCTCTGGCCTCAAGTGTCCAGCACACTACAATGCTGGATGAAATCTCTAATGCAGAGCAGTCAAAAAAGCTATGTGTCTTTATAGATGAAGAGGCATAGTGAGGGATGATGACTATTGTGGAAAATAGGAACAGGTATTAAGAAAAATTTATACACACAGAAACCAGAACCTCATGCATGACAGTTCAGTGCACAAGACCTGAGCAACTGCAGATGAAGAAAAGCCAGGAAAGAAAGCCAGAAAATTAAGACATGCATAGAACAACTTGTGGATAGATCTCAAACCTCTGTCTAGGCTGCCTTTGGGATAGACAGGGAATTTCCCCTACTTAAAAAGCAGCTTCTCCTTACAGAGCCACTCATCTGCCACCTTTCATTAGGACAAAAATTAAAAAGCAACTCAATGCATTCTCAAAAGCAGCACCACAAAGAAGACACTGCAGCCTTGTCACAATGCATTAGTCAGGAAGATGCAGGAAATGAAAAGATACTACAAAATGCAATCTTGAGGCAAATCACAACCACAACTCCAATGTTCTAAACGCATTCCATGGTATTTCCTAATGGCCATACAAAATGCCTGTGGCAGAACTTGAGCACACTGTGATGTGACTTGCTACAGGCTCAGCTGTCAAATTTTATCTGCAACTTACACCATTTACCTGTGCCACAGTGTCCTGCATATTTCATGTTTTTAGACATCTTTTCTATAATTCACCAAAACACAAGGAAAATAAAACAGACAGCCTAGCGCTTGGCTCAAGGACAGTGAAATTCGGTAGCTGAAGTTGAACAGTAGCTGAGCAGGAAAAGCTGATGCTGCAAGCAAAGGAACAACAGAGTAGAACGGGCATTTGAGTGTTTTCATAGTCTAGTAACCCCTACAATACCAGCAAAATTGATAACACCAGTATAAGTTTATAGTAGAGACTTGGTTTTATAATTTTTTCATCCACTGTTAACCCCCTCCCAGTTGTGCCAAAAAACTGTCAGCAGGGGTTAAAAAGTCCACCAGCTCTCACTTGGCTAACTCTGACTGTAACAGCTTATACATGAGGTCTTAACTCTAGTGTGAATAATGACAGTGTGGTGCATGTCACTTTTACAGACTGCTTTAATCTGTTATGCACGTGCAAGATGTTCACTAACATGAAACTGAACTTGGAAAAGCAATTAGAGCAGCAGCATACTGCAGTCAGTACAAGCCAGTCAGAGGCCTACTATGCACTGCAATACAAAAGGAATAGCTTTCTTCAGCTTCAGCTATGTTAATTAAAAAGCACTTCCAAAGTTAGTGTGCCTTTCCTCACTGGAGCTG
This sequence comes from Tetrax tetrax, assembly GCA_009806455.1. NCBI lineage: Eukaryota > Metazoa > Chordata > Aves > Otidiformes > Otididae > Tetrax > Tetrax tetrax. The sequence goes on from WHYT01017337.1 coordinate 592,957, forward strand.
GTTGCCATAGGATACCACATCCCCTAATGCATTCCCATCCCCAGAGAAAGCGATAAGATACTATCAGAAGAAACCACTACTGACTAGAAAAGAATAGAGTGCAAAAGGATTCCAGTAAAAAAAAAGATGTAATTTTTAATCATAATGAAGCTTCTAACTGTCCTTAAGGTGAAATGAAACTGAGTTTATTTCTGTCATTACTCATTCTGGTTGTTTCTGCAAGATGAACGTCATTGGATGCTTGGTATTACTGTGGTTCCCCCTTAAGTCATCATCATCTGCACCAAACAGACAAGACAAGATAGAAGCAAAAAGCCAGCTAAAACAAATTGCCTGCAGTCATACAAGCTATTTGCAGATTCCAAGCTGAATTGATTCTTGACATTATCAGAAGTCGAAAAAAAAATCAAAGCAGCAAGAATAGTACTTCACCAATTCCCATAATATATTTCTTTTTCAAAATTGCCTAGTGGCTCATAGGGCACCACTTGGCATCAGTTGTAAAGCACTGTGGAAAGAATAGATGGGCTGCTAAACACGGAAAAGTAAAGTGTAGACATTCTAGAGTATGGCGCCACACCAATACCGAGACCTTGGGTTACTGTTTGGCAAATTTTATTCCAGTATGATAAATACGAAGGCCAGGAAATTCAAAAGGGAGTAGGTCATTCCAACCCAACTCCTCCTCCAGAAAAAAAGTTTTGGAAACTACCCTTCATGTGAAAGTACTGACTAAAGACTTAACCTATCTGGTCCACAAGTCTTTCCATCACTTATCTACACGACAGTCATCAAAACATAATCGCAAGGAGGAAGTCTGGCTCCAAGCATTTACAATCAATGGAACTGTGGCACCAGTTTGGCCAAAACTTTACACGCCTCCCTAAGCTGTGTTCATTTTAACAGCATTTCAATCAGTTATCATGTGCCTTGTATATGAGACCTAGTACAACACTGCAATACTGACTTTTACATTGGTGACATCACATCTAAGGAATACCCAGCCTCAAATGGTCAAGCTACTTCCTGAAGCAACTCAACTGAATACCAGACTGCTCCAGAAAACCACCTTTACTAAATAAGTCTTTTCCTAATTTTAAATTAAAGACAATCCTGTACTGTAACTATTCCTAAGATATTGTTTATTTTCAGTTTCATGTTGCATTTTAAGTCTCAATGGATATCAAATATAACTTTTGGTGTTTTTGTAAGTGGCATTAGAGTAAAACAAGCATCTATTGCTTCACTGATCCTTTACAGTTGTTTAAAGGTATTTACAGTTACATTTAAGACAATGATCCATATGTTTTCGATAGTAAGAAAGTTTGTTTCCAGTTGTGCTATCTTTGCTGCACTGAAAGTTATATTTTGTCTAATATTGGCTCCACCTTGTTCTCAATACAATCCATCTCATTCTCAGATCAGTCTGAACAACTATATCAGTAGGGCTCCAGGAAAAAGAGCTCCCTATTTAGTTTGTGCCCTTCCATCAACTGCTCGATTCTGAAACATTACAGAACTGCTTTTTAGTAGTACCTGATACTAGAACAGGATTTTCAAACAGCCTGCCTAGGCCTTTGGTTGACTGACTACGCCGTTGCATTACAGCCTTCAGACATGCTAGATAGGCTAAGCATTAATACAAAATTCTTTGACAGTGTCTCAGTTGTATCAGTTTCAAATGGATCTCCCTTTTGCTTTGGTGCATTTACAGTTGAACAGTACTTTTCTTGAAAGTTTAGAATGGCACAGCTGAAGCACCAGATTTAGCTTACAGATGATGCAAATCCAGCAAATAAAATGAAACCAACAAAAGCTGATTTCCTTTTTTTTTTTAAGTAAAGTTCTGAGAAGGCAAGTGACTTTGACAACATGCCTGACAAAATAGTAGTAATAATTAAATCAGTGGACACATGCATACACCCCATCACTGCAGTAGCTTCATTCAAAATTCTGTTAAGTGTTCTTTGATTGAAGAACAGTATACTTAACATTCACCCAGTCTGTACAAGTGCATTACACGGTCTGCCACAGGTACAAAATGTTGCTAGGGCAGCTTTCCAAGCTGTTCTGACAAGCAGGCAGAGGCAACAGAGCTGTGCTAAATGCATGTGTGGTGTCCTAAACTTAGTAAAGCTCAGGCAGCTGAATGATATTGCTGCAATTATCTACAAGACAAGTTCCTTTTCTCTGTGAAACCATTCCTCTGACATTCTCTAGTGTAAGAGTCTCAATTTATCAGTTCAGCCCTTTGGCAATGTATCATGGGCTGCCCCACTCCTAACTGAAATGCCTCAGAGAAGTGGGACAAGTCTCAGACCTTTTAACACAGCTATAACAAAAGAAGGCTCAAAAGAAAGCATTTAGAGAAGACAAAGTAAAAGCCTTTGGAAAGCAATCACGGCTTCCCCTAATGTCTCTACCTAGAATAAGCAATAAAGATGTGTCCTTGGCTCAGTAGGCCCAGGAAAGCTAGCTTCTGTGAAAAAACAATTGCAAATGGCAAAGTGTGATGTCTCCTGACTCAAAATTAACTCCCAGAGAAGAACCCTTATATTTACATGCAGTTAGCTTAGTTAAAGCTGAATAGTTGCAAGACCAGAGCAACGCTCATTGACATCCAGTAAGCTGGATGAAATAGTTCCCAGACATTCTTCTAAGTGAGAAGCCCTTTCAGGGCATTAAGGATTCTACAGCTCCACTAGTATGAAAACAGAAACTGAAATAGCCAAACGCATCAGGACTGGACTTGAAACAACATCAGTAAATAAGGTTCGTCATCTCAGCCTAGACAACTGAGTTTAGAGCCATTTGCTTCTGTTCTCAGGACCCTTTTTCTGAGAGACAGTAATCACCTGGGCCTTACTGCATCAGCAAGAAAGACAGAAAATCAAATGTTTAAACAGAATTAAAATCTTCTCTGCATCTTGTTAGTGAAAAACATTGTCTGTATATTTGAATGCTTCATCCCTTGCTCCATAGCCACAGCATCTGGTGGCTGATAGGCTGGCTGCCTTCTGCCACTGTAAGCAGTTTTAAATGTTTCTAATTATTTAAGCAAATGAAGAAAGTACAGTTCTTAAATTCTGCAATTGTGAAGACACTATTGCCTGCACTACAAGAAGCACTGCACAGCACCAGGAATCCATGGTGAATCTATGTAGCACTTTACCACTCAGAAGGAAAAGCACATCACCATCCCAAACACGTTTTGCAAAGTTGTCAGAATCCATATCTTTATATAGGTCTAGGCATGGACATTTCTCTATGTATGGCAATAGAGGTGTAGGGGGTACCAGTATTTCTCCATCTGGTGAGAGTCACTTCTGTGGGGCTCCAAGCATGAACAAGGAATAAGCAGACCTCTGCCTCAGTTCCTTCATTTAGGCCAGATTTGGAGAGCAAGAGAAAAGGATGTAAAGTACGTAATTTTATCCCAACAAAGACAGGAGGCAACTAGGGACCAGATCCTTCTTCTGTGTCATATTTCAGAAGCCACAGTGTTCCAGTGTGGCACGAAGCACATGTTGCCCTTTTCCTCTCAAAGCCCCAAAGAACTGTCAGTTCTGAGCCAACAGGTATTATTATGTCCTGGTTCTAGCTAGAGTAGAGTTAATATTCACCTGAGCTGGGAGGAGAACTGGAGCTGGTGGCCCCTATGGCTAGGGGACACAGCTGGGATAGTTTACTAATTAGCCAGCAGCTGGGGTAAATTTACCCAAATTGGCCAAAGGGCTATTCCACACCATGTGACATCATGCTGAGTATATACATGGGGAGGGTGGTGAAGGAAACTGGGCATCAGTATCTGCTGTGAGCTTTTGTACTGTAATCACATCCAACCATGTGATTCTATGATAATTGTTTCCCATCTCTGTTTTGTTCTGGTATTCTCTTAAATATTTTTTTTTTCTTTTCAACCCATGAGTTTTGCTGCCTTTTCTTTACCAATTCTCCTCCCTGTCCCACTGGTAGGTGAGGGGAGTGAGCGAGAGGCTGTGTAGCTTGGTCCTGAGTGGGGCTAAACTACTACAGCTATTATTACTCATCAGTACTTACATGCTAAGCCCTTTTGGGCCATGCAATTAGGTCTACTTTTGCTCACAATGGCATTAAAGGCATACTACATAATCATTACTGCACTTGAAGTAGCCAAAGAAAAAGCACACTGAGGATTAAAAAAGAAAAAAAAAAAAAAAGTAAATGTCACAGTTCAGCTCCACAAAGCCAGCAGGCCAGCCATGTGCTGCAGGCAATGCAGTGCACCCCATTAGGTCAGCACCATTTGTGTCCTGTGTGTTATTAGTGCCATGTTTCTTTTTTTTTTTCCTCTGTGCACAAATCTCACAAGTAAGAAAACTGTGGAGAATTCATGCTGCAATGGGGGCTAAATTATCTCTGCCACATCTCAAAACCAGGTTCATCTTGTACACAACATGAACAATCAGGATAACAATTAATGAAGATTAAAAAGATATTCACTAATTTCATCTCTTTATTCACCTGTCTGTGAGGATCTAAACACACAGGTAAGAAGTCTTTTCCTTTTCAGTGATGTCAGAGAACTTATAAATCCTGCATAAGAAGATCTTAAGCTGCGCGTTTTAACTTTAACATCTCAGTGATGTTCAAGAACACTTTTCTGTTGATTTCATAATCAACATAATATCATGAACATAATATCTACGTACCAGAAAAATATGCAATCATATATATGTATAAATAGACATAAACACACAATGCATTCTGCTCCCATAAAGATCCCAAAAGGGAATCACCTCAGCGCGACACAGTAAGTTCACTTCTGTCATCATAAAGCCAAACTACCTCTCACAAACATCAATATAGGTGATGAGTGAAGACATACCCCACACTATTACTGGTTAAGATGCACAAAGTAAAGCAGGCCATGTATGTTGTATGCCAGAATGCAGAAGAGGTAGTAACAGAAAAATATCAAATTGCTGCAGTTCCATTATTGTTACAGAGTGCTTGTGGCTAAGTAGGCACCACAGTGCAAATGGAACCACCCCAAAGATCTGGGTGGAAAGGGTCTCAATATTTTTTTGTGTGTGTATTCCTAACAGTGAATTCTTCCTATGAGGCAGAGCTCAATGCCAGCCTGGTTCCTCACTGTGCCATGACAAGATGCCTGAGTAGCCTGGTGCTCCAGAACCTCCCCAAGCCTGTGCAGTCGTATGAACAGCTTGCACCAAAGAATGGAGCTGCAGATGGCCAGCCTGGATGAGCTGGTGCAAGGACTGCACAATAACACTGCTGGTCACTTTGTAGCACGTGCATTCCTGGTCTCCAAGAGAAATCCTGAGAAGCTGGTACTTCCTTCCAGAATGCTTTCTGAACTCTCCCTCTCCTTGGTTTTCAGAGGCCCCTTGTGTACATGGAAGGTTTTGGTACACCATGGAAACACAAAATGATTGAGGTTGGAAGGACCTCAAGAAGTCATCTTGTCCAGCCCTCTGCTCATGAAGGGCTACCTTGAGCCACTTTCCCAGAACTGTGTCCAGACGGCTTCCGAATACCAGATCTGCGCTAGCTGGGTTTACAGGCCCGTTCATTCCTCTACTTTATTTCAAGAGTGAAGTCACCTCTCAGCTATAATGCTAATATGCCATTTGTGCCTTCATTGAAATGCAATAGAAGCAAGTCACACCTTTGGTGTGTTTGTACTTACACAGTAAGGCTTAAATTTTTGTTTTCAGTGCTACAGAAAGGCATCAGTTTAGAGCACAGAGGCACAAGGCTGAAACAAGAATTTAAATTGCAAAAGGAATTTTAAGCTGTCTCAGGGAAACAATGTTGACAAAGAATGAATATTAAAGAACTCAAGCTACTACAACAAGAAACAAAAGATTTTCCCTCTGTGTATTTTCAAAACATGGAAGGCTAAATTAAATTGTAATTATGCCCTGATGGCAGCAGATAAACTTCTGCAGCACTTATTAGGAATTTTTTAGGAAGAGCTTAACTTTGTGTAACTCTGTGGTCACAGACCCGTGAACATCTCTTGCAGCAGATTTTTGCTCGAGAATTGGATATTTTATTTAAACTAAGCATGCTCCCCATTTTTCTTATGGAAATCTTAAGAAATTATTAATTTTAATCAACTCTTCTAGAGTTCGCAGGAAGCAGAAGCAAAAAATGATAGCTCATAATTATGAACTGCTCTATCCTGCAGGACTGTTTTCACTAAAACACCAAGAGATTTAATACCCAAGGTGGACAATTTTTAGAAACATCCAATTATTATGTTTATGTTTTGTCTCAGCATTAAAACCTGACAATTTTTATACAGAACTGAAGTCCAAGATGGCCCTTTCCCCTCAAGCTATCTTATATTGTCATCACAATCATTTTTAGGAAAAAAACCCCTGTATGAAGTCCCAAAATATGTTAAATGGTAAGAAAATACATATTAGGTTCAGGGCTACATGCCAAGATACAGATTGCAGTTCTTGGCTTCACTGATAACAAGGATCAAAATTAAGGATTACCTGTAATGAAGTTACAACTCCTAATATCACTATTCATCATCAGTAGCAGAAAATAGCCTTATTAGTGTTATTAAAGCTGAGGATCAAAAGTTCCTTTCAAAGAAGTAGCAAAAATTACAGTAAAAATAAGGTAAAGTAAAGAGCAGCTTTCTGGAAGTAAAAATTGCTAAGATGTCCCTCCTTGGTGCCCAGCACGTAAATGCAATGAAAGGAGGAAAAAAGAAAGGGAACTTAGAGGTGTGATAGTAGCAGTTACTGGGAGTTCAGCTTTATCATTCACACCTAGAGCTTTCTTCTGAAGAGGACATGCAAGGGGAAAACAAGGATAGAAAATATCTTCCCTCCTGCCAACTTTGTAAACTCAAGCCAAGAGGAGTTGAATAAGAACTGCAGCATTCAGATTCCACGCTTTGTATCCTACAAAGCAGGGGGCCTACAGGAAAAATGGGGAGAGACTCTTCAGCAGGGCCGGTTGTGACAGGACGAGGAGCACAGGCCTTATGAGGAGCGGCTGAGGGAGATGGGATTGTTCAGTCTGGAGAAGAGAAGGCTCAGGGGAGACCTTATAGCTCTCTATAACTTCCTGAAGGGAGGTTGTGGTGAGCTAGGGGTCGGCCTTTTCTCTTGTGTAGACGGTGATAGAACTAGAGGCAATGGTTTCAAGCTGCGCCAGGGGAGATTCAGGCTGGACATTAGGAAATATTACTTCTCGGAAAGGGTAGTCAGGCACTGGAATGCACTGCCCAGGGAGGTGGTGGAGTCACCGACCATGGGGGTGTTCAAGAAACGTTTGGATGTTGTGTTGAGGGATATGATTTAGCTGAGAAGTATTGGTGATGGTTGGACTGGATGATCTTTTAGGTCTTTTCCAATCATGATAATTCTGTGATTCTGTAATGGTTTCAAAATAGAGGGAGGTAGATCTAGATTAGATATTAGGAAAAAAAAACTTACTGAGGGTAGTAGAACACTGGAACAGGTTGCCCAGAGAGGTGGTGGATGCCCCATCCCTGGAAACATTCAAGGCTAGGTTGGATGAGGCTCTGAGCAACCTGATCTAGTTGGGGATGTCCCTGCTCCTTGCAGGGATGTTGGACCTTTAAAAGTCCCTTCAACCCAAACCATTCTATGAGTCTATGGATTCTATGTCCCAGACAAAGGCTTAGCTCCTGAATATCATGATGCTAAATGTGACTTCATCACAGACAGCAGGCAATCCTCTGGGGTCATATTTACCAACTACACAGCACTAAGATCAACAAAAAAGCAATTATGACTTAACAGAATCTGGGTATAAGCCAACACAACAAGTGCTTGCCAGGGAAGGCAAACCTCTAAAATATCTTAAGAGTCCACGCAAATCAATGGCTAACATCTCAAGTGAACCCGATCACATTGTTGTTCCTGCTATAAATAACTCATGTCAAAAGGGACATGATAGGTGGCTCCACAGCAGGCAGGAAAGTCCATGCATTTTCCTCCTTCCCCCCTCCCCAGGGGAATATTGTATAGCAAATATAAAGCACATAATGTACAAACACATATGAACTACAATTTTTGGTACAAAAATTAAGTAAAATTAAAAGTCTTAGACAGCACAAAAGTTCTTGTTTTTCCCACATTGACTTTCCCTGCCTTCTTCCTCATTCTCACACTAAACTGCCTTTTCCGTGGCCACCTCTGAGCTTGAAAATAATCTGCTCAAATTGAGGCAGTCTGTCCATCCTCTTTATCTCAGAGCATAGAAAAGGGGTTTATTGAACAGATGAAGGATTTTCTGAGACAACTTCCAAATAGTGTATTCAGGATGCATAACTAAATTTTATCTGTCAAGTACATGACTACAGAACCCATTAATTTTGCATGTCTGTACATAAAATAGTTTCATTCCACTCACCTCTTCATCTGGCTGTTTTTCACTCCAGGACTGCTTCCTGAGAGGCAGCACTGCCTGGAAACAAAGCCTTGATGATTGCCATCTGGAACTGCTGAGGCTACACTGAAGAGTGTCAACTCACTAAGTGATGCCTTGTGATTCTTCAGGCTTCAGCCTGTTAGATGACATAAAAGGATTAAGCAATATAATTTTAGAACAATATGATTTTTAAAAATTGCAGAAATATTAGGCAGTTTTTGCTCTCTATGTAACTTCAGTCACATAGGCTAGACTTCATATATAATCTATTAATCCTTAGAGAGAACTGGTAGGATTTAGGATTGTCAGGCAAATTTATTATTCTGTTTGATAAAAGTTAGCCTAGTATACCTGGGGTGATTAAGAGGGATGATAGAAAAAAGGTAGGCAGGTCCTTGAGCCAATACTTTGGAGGTAGAGAAGATCAAGGAACACCATGACCTGTTCTCAAGACCATATATGGAGATTTTAAGGAAAGCTCAACCAGCGGATTTGAAGAGGCGATGCTCTGACGACCCCCAGGACCTGCTTCTTAATGCTATATTGGTGTTAAAGAGTTTCATTCCCAATTTTCATGACAGTTTTTGGTGACCCAGGTGAGACTCTGCTTCTGAACTTTGATGGATCTGAGGGACTGTGGGACCTCCAGCTGGCACCGAGGGATTCTTGGGGAGAATCTCCAATCCCCACACAAAAGAGCTTGAAGTAAGATCCCTGGGACAAGGTAAAGGCATTCTTATTTTAATTAAAAGGGGCAGCACCTGCCCGTAAGATGCAGCAAAAGCTTTGCAGGGTTGGCTAAAAAGGTTCCTTGGTAAAGGAAACTTTAAGGCAAAAAAATTGCCTACCTGTATAGTGCAGTGAAAGCTTTGTGGGGTTGTGCTAACCTGGACCAGTATTGGTAAGATTTATACTGGACATAGCCTGGAAAGGGGCCCGAGGATGTTTTAAGAGTGATTTGTAAGTTGGTAATTGTTGCTACAGTGCTGTATGCACGTGTTGAAGTAAGTAGGACTTGAATATCACACAGCATTACATTTGGGGCTTCAAACTTTTCTTGGTGGTAGGGTTGACCTTGTCTGTAGATTACTATTATTGTTTCCTTTTTTTTTTGGTATCTTCTATGTCTACCTCAATGGAAGGGGAAATATTAAAGAAGTCTCCACTGAGATGTGTTCTTAAACACTGTAAGGATATAGGGGGAGACCCACGGACTAGGAGAAAATTCATACAAAATTGTAATCATTGGTGGCCCTTGTATACTCTAGAAGATCAAGAAAAGTGGCTGAAGAATGGCACTCTTGCATGTAACACTATATTACAGTTGATGTTATTTTGCAGAAGGGAAGGAAAGTGAGATGAGGTCCCCTATATTGATTTGTTCTTTACTTTGAGAAATCATCCCGAGTGGCAGAAAGATTGTGGATATGTCCCCAAGCTTATAAAGAATTGGCAGATTCATATCGGTAAGATCCAGAAAGAGTGGCACAGGTGTTTGAAACTATTATTACGACACAGGATCCAGATCGGACTGATATACAGGTGTGGTTGGGAATGTTATTGGATAGTGCAGAGAAAGTAATGGTTTTAAAAGCAGCAAGACAACAAGCAGAGGCTACATATGCAGATGGGAATTTGCCGGGGACTTTAGCACAGAATTTCCCCAATTCTGATCTGGAATGGGATCATAATCATCCAGGACAGAAAAATGCTTTATATCGGTATCAAAGATGAATTTTATATGGAATAAGACATGTGATGCCAAAAGCTGCAAATTGGTCCAAATTATATGATGGCAAAGACCTAGTGAAACCTTGTCTGATTATATGGAAAGATTAAAAAAGATAGCTAGAAAATATACTAATTTGGATCCTGAAAAACTGAAGCAAGCTGGTCAACTAGCTTATCTCTTTTTGGGACAGTCAGCCCCAGACATTAGAAACTTCAGAAATCGGAAGGAGCAGATTCGAGAGATTTAGGGAAAATGTTAGAGGTTGCATGGGAAGTATATAATAATCAGGAGACTGAAAAGGAAATTAAGCTAATTAAAAGAGAAAATCAGAAGAGATAATGAAATGAAATAGTATTTGATATCACTGGGAAGAACTCTGAACGCTTTAAAAAGATACATCACGGTTACAGAGCCTCTTACTTTAAGTTCCCCAGTTCACCGTTTTCAGCCAGAACATGTGTACCTGAAAACTTGGCGATCAGAACCTCTTCAACAAAAATGAAAAGGATTATATCAGGTGCTTCCAGCAACATATACAGCCCTTAAACTTGAAGGTATTGATTCTTGGATTCATTATATGAGAGTCACGACAGCACAGAACACGAACAGAAACAATGGATTTCTAAAGAAACAGGACCTTTAAAGTTAACAGTCTCTCGTCTTTAATGAATTGTATAAAATCATATTAGAACATGGAATCTACCAAAGGAATTTTAGTAGTATTGTTAATAATATTTTGTTTTACTCATTACAGAAATTTATATTTGGAAAAATAATAAGTTCAAACATGATAAGGCTGAAACTGAAATTAGTCTTACTGATTTACTAATGCATATACATTTGTCATAGTAATCTAATTTTGCAACTTGTCCAGTCCTTCAGTGTTGTGGTTTTGCTCAGTGAGGGGGGCCTAAGGTGGTAGCTTCTGTAGGAAACTGCTAGAAGTCGCTCCCCTTTGTTCAGTGGACTCGACTGGGCCTAGGGCGGACCCACTGCTGGCCAAGGCTGAGCCGACTGGGAGCAGAATGTCCCATGACAGCGCCTCTGCGATAACGTATTTAAGAAGGGGAAAACAGAAAAAAAAAGAAGAGAAGATGTGATGAAGTTGAGCAAGGGCAGAGGCCCAGAGGGGGAGGCGCAGGCCTCTGGGGCCTTGCAGGCCTCACCCTCTGGCCTCTCGCCAGGTGGCCGAATGGGCCCAACTCAGCCCGGTCCGGCTGCAAGAGGTGGAGAGGAGATGAGATGGGATGAATAAGGTGAAGAGATCCTGAGAGGCTTTTTGAGGCTTCTGCCAGCCCGTTGTGAAGAATGAACTTTTCTTGTGAGAGAAACAGCTGCAAACACCAAGGTCAGTGGAGAAGGAGGGGGAGGAGTAATGTGGCTCCTGGCCAAGATTCCCCTGAAGCCTGTGGTGACGACCATGGTGGAGCAGGTTGTCCCCCTGCAGCCCATGGAGGTCCATGGAGGAGCAGAGATCCACTTGGAGCTTGGAGCCCGTGATGGACCCCGCACCGGGGGAGGTGGATGCCTGAATGCAGCTGTGGCCCGTGGAGGGCCCGCTGGGACAGCCGTACTGGAGAGACTGCACTCTGTGGAAGAGATAACCTACGCCGGAGCAGTTTAATGAAGGACTGTGGCGTATGGGTGGGACCCCACACTGGAGCAGGGGAGGGATGTGAGGAGTTCTTCCCCCAACTGTGAAGCAGCGGCATAAAACAACGCATAATGGACTGACCACGACCCCCATTCCCTTTTCCCCCTCCCTGTGCCGCTCGGGGGGGAAGGTAGATAATGTTAAGCTCGGGAAGTGGGAGGGGTGTTTTTCTGTCTCATTATCCCGTTAGTTGTAGTAATAAATGAATAGTTTTCCCCAAGTCGAGTCTGTTTTTGCCCGTGACAATAAGGATTTCTCCCTGTCCTTATCTCAAGCCTCAAGTCTTTTTTTTTGTATTATGTCTCCCTATTCTCTCGGAGGGTGGGGGGAGTGAGAGAGAGACTGCGTAGTCTGGTCCGGATCAGGGCTAAGTCCACAATTGGAGCTCTGCACTTTCCTGGTTGACTAGCACTCTGACGTTTACCATCAACTCTGTGTGGCTTCCCATAAGAAAAAAGGGCCTCAAAACAGCGAATGTCGGACAATTGCTCCCACATGAAAAATTCCAGCAGTGATAGCTAGTCCTGCTCTTCACCATCCCTTACCATCACATCTACAGGCCCACAAACATTGGAGATCTGCACTTTCCTGGTCGACTACTAGCACTCTGACTTTCACCATCAACTCGGTGTGGCTGCCCAGAGGAAAAAAGAACCTCAAAACTGCGAATGTTGGACGAGTGCTCCCGCATAAGAAGCGTCAGAGTGGATGTGCATAAGAGAAAATGACCTTAAAATCATGAACATCAGATGATTGCTCCCACTTGAAAAGGACCAGCACTGAAAGCTCTTGCTGCTATATTTGTTTGAAAGTAGAGCTGGTCATGTTGTAGAAATGAGTAAACAACAGTTACAAAGACCAGGTATCCTTGAAGACAGAGATGGAAACTTCCCCTACCTACGAGGTTATTCATCCTGGTCAAGGACAATACTACGTTCATAGACCTGTCAAGCATATATTTTATATCGTGATCTATGGTTTCTAATATAAGCCTATACTAGAGTCGAATCAAAATTTGTGCCCTGAACTACCCTTAGGTGATTTTAATTTTAAAGATTACATCTCTGTATGAATAATGACTATGCTAGTGAAAAGAACCTCCCTACTTGTTTAAAACATGAACATATGTAATCACAGGCAATGGGAAAAGTACAGGTAACCAAGTAGTTATTTTATTATGATGTCTTCCTTGTTATTATTTTATATAAAAGACCCTTCGTATTTCTAAGAAGTGTACTGGTTGTATGCCTAGCACTCACTTCTGCAGAGTCAAAATAAATACAAATACCTTGACTCAGTGTGTTGATTGACTCTTGCACACCGGGTAAAAAAAAACCAACCCTGTTTTGGGACACTGTTCAGACAGATCAGATTTGGATTTGGTAGATAAGTGAAATTACACAGATGTGTATACTTTCATCTCCCACAGAAGGACATTTTGTTAATAAAAACAATACTGTGTAAAACCAATAGAATATAATAGATGGATTAGGGACTAAATAACTGATGTGAGGGAAGCTTTCATAGATGAATGGCTAGCAAACACAGACATTTCCAGCAGGGCTTCACAGGGACCATCTCTAGACATGATTGCCTTTAATATTTTTATCAATGAAGTTGAAGTGAAAATGAAAATCAGTGCTGGTACATTTTGCTGAAAACAAAGACTAAAGATGAGGACAGAGTACTTCTTTCATAATACACATGTTTTAACGCTTCAGAACAAAGAACAGGCCTGTAAAAACAGAACTGTGGAGGGTGTAAATTCAAAAAGGCTGGTGGGAGCAGTGGATAACAAGTTGCTCTAAGATTTTACAACAGCAGAGAAATCTTGAAAATCCATGCATGAGTAAACAGATCAGTGTAAAAACACTTTCAGGCCACAGTTCTTAAAGGATGTTGAAAAGCTGGAAAGGGGGAAGGGAGTACAAATAATATGGTGAATGAAGAGAAAATTCTTTACAGCAACAGACCTAAAGAGCTTGTTCAGACTTAGCATAAGAAGACTGAGAGATGATTGATGGCAGCATCTAAATCTCTTCAGTAGGAAAAAGTATACAGGACTCTACAGTTTAGCAAAGAAAGACATGACACAAAGCAATGACTAGGAGATGAGCCAGACAAATTCAAAGACTCAAGGGAGTCACAGGAGAGTGAGTAAATCAAGATGCAGAGCTTGCAGAATCATACTTGGATGAAGTCTTGATGATCCAGGCTTGAATTAAGTCTTACTAGCAAACTGAGCTTTGAAATCCTCCACACAGCTCTACCCACCTCATGATTCCCTCCATCCTCAGCATAAGAAGTACTCCCGGTTCATTCTGCCCTGAAGTTTGTAATTTTTGACATAAGCTGGGTTCAGTTGGGATAAAGTTAATTTTCTTCCTGGTAGATGGTATAGTGCTCTGGTTTGGATTTTGTATGAGAATAATGTTGATAACATACTGATGTTTTAGTTGTTGTTAAGTAGTGCTTACACTAAGTCAATGACCATTACATTTTGCCAATTTGTATGTCTCTGGACAGCTCTCTCATCTGGTACACAGAAGGCAGATAAGGGGAGACACAGCTTAGTAATAGCAGGATGAATATTACTCTTCTCTTTCTCCTCTCCTCCTCTATCTCTTCTCTTTTCTTCCCCTTCTTCTCTTACTGCCTGTATGGAATATGGTGACCTGCAGTCATAGTACCGAACACCTTGCAAGGTTTTGAATTTGCTTGGATTTGCAAAAGGATGGAGAGGCAGAGTTCCACCTCCGTCACCATCATATGCTCTTGGGTCATTGACCATTTGCTTAGCAGTGTAAGCGCTTCTGTCAAGAGTGGTTTTCTCCAATAAAACAATAGCCATTATAAAATTCAGTGCAAGAAGGTTACTATGGGATGAGAAATGAACATAGTTATTCAGGATGTCTTTCATGCCCAGAGCCTCGCTAGCTGGCAGCTTGGCTTGCAATCACTGATGTTATTTTTCCAGCAGATAACAGTCTGTCTTTTTGTTAACCTTACCTAAAGGCAAAATTTATACCCTCAGAAACTGGGAAGTTGCTTAAAAAATGCAAGACGCTTATGGAGAGCAATAGCGTGGCAGATCTTTATGTGCCTACTGTAGCCAAAGGCGAACTTCTGTGTTGTGGGTTGACAATGGCAGGCAGCTAAGCACCACACTGCTCGCTCACCCTCCCCCAGTGGGATGGGTGAGGGAATCAGATGGGGAAAAGTGAGGAAAATTGTGGGTTGAGATAAAGATTGTTTAATAGGTAAAGCAAAAGCTGCAAATGCAAGCAAAGCAAAATGGGGAATTCATTCACTACTTCCCATCAACAGGCAGATTTTTACCCACTTCCAGGAAAGTAGCGCTCCATGATGCACAAAAGTTACTTGGGAAGAAAAATGCCGTAACTCTGAATGACCCCTTCTTCCTCCTTCCTCTCCGAGCTTTTTTTTGCTGAGCATGAAGTCATACGGTCTGCGATATCCCTTTGGTCAGTTGGAACCAGCTGTCCCAGCTTTGTCCTCTCCCAACTTCTCGCTAGTGGGGCGGTGTGAAAAGCAGAAAAGACCTTAATGCTGTGTAAGCACTGTCCAGCAATAGCTAAAACATCCCTGCGTTATCAATGCTGTTTTCACCACAAATACAAAACACGGCCCCATGCAAGCTACTATGAAGAAAAATAACTCTGTCTTAGCCAAAACCAGTGCACTCTGTTGTTCTGCAGTGATTTGTGAAGCTCGTAGCTAATTTATCCAGAAAACAAATGGTACTAGCTAGAGACATAATGTTGCCACACCTAGATTTGGGTTATTCTCTAGCTAAAGTTCACTATTTCTTGTGGACATACTTTGCCAAGTAAGCAGACACATGCTCTTTGCTTTCTAAAGAAAACCTCTGCAGAAAAGACTGATGTCTATAAAGGTAGAGGTTCAAAGTAGAAAGAAAAAAAAAAAGTGATAAATGAGGAGTCAGAAGATCTAATCTTCTGATCTTCTGAGCTGTGGCCTTTCTGGATTGTTTGAGTTTACATTAGTAGTCCTGCATTCAACTCCTGATGCCTGCAGAGCAATGAGAAAGACAGTCATTAAAAGTAAACAGTTCTGCCTATAAATAGAAGGGAAGAGAACTGTTAATGGAGTTATCTACAGACATTAAGGCAACAACAGCATTTTCTTACTAAGACACATTATTGTCCAAGCAGAAATAATGTTTTTGATGGAGGGTTGTTCTCTCATGATATTTTTGGTTGTTTCTGATGCTGCTAAACCTGGAGTTCACGTTCCTTGACGAACTAGCTGGAAACTCTTGATAACTCCTGGCAGCAAAGGCTAGATAAAAAAAAGGACCTCACCTCCATCTAGGGCAGGACTTAGATGAAACCTTAGGAGGCTTGCCTTAGGAAAAAGCAAAATCTAAATTTGTCATTCAAAACCAAGACATGTTCAAGGAAAATGCCTGCGCCCATTGGAAAAAAAATAAGTTATTTATTTTTTCTTGTAAAAACTTTTTACTTCTTCCCTCTGCCCCAAGTGGATATGTTTAGCTAAGGAAGAAAATGCTTTGATGCCAGGATGGTTTTCATGCAGGTATCTCATGTTTGGAGACTTGTTTGGGGATCAGGCTGCTATGTTGGTTTGCATGTCCCATCATATAGCATATCTGTAGTTTGTTGCCATTCTGTAAATACAGGAAGTGAAAATTAACTTCCCGAGTACAGCAAGTCTTAGTCTAGATTCAACCCAATCCGCAATTTTACCAGCACCAAATGGTAGTTTATCCATTGTAGAAGCTCCTGAGATTGGAAACAGAGAAAACGTCAACAGGTTCTGTGTTTCTGCTCCTCTACGTCTTTCCCTTCTCTCCCCTTCTCCTGCATGTGTATTGGAAAGAGATCTCTGCTGTGCAGGAGCAGTGGGCTGACTTCCCTGTGGTTTGATGAAAGTTGTTTGCTAGGCAGATATCTCCAAGCTCTTTCAGCTTTGATGGTTCCTCGTGGTAGCTCTGCAGGGTTTCTTTGCACTGAGTGATGATAGCCACTTTCTCTGCACTTGTCAGGGGTCCCTCCAAAATATTGCTCACTGTCTATGACGGTGAGCAACTTTAACAAATCACTGCCTGTATCATGAGGAACATCAGTGCTCTGAGGTATTCCCAAGTCTTTGTGCTTCAGTGGGCAAATTAGGCAACAGTATCTAAAAATACTGCCTGAAAATAAGCCATTTATATTCACATGCTCCTGCGAATCAAACAGGGCTTTTTTTCCATTTGGCAGTGGAGACAATTACCCTGTGTAGTACTTATTGTTGACATCTCTCTGACCTTTGCTGCTCCAGGTGAATTTGCTCTCTCAATAACCGCTCCCTCATTCTTCCTAGTTATTTCTCTTCAAATAAATGTACTCTCAAATGCAGCCTTGCTTTGACTTTCATGAGACAGTAGTCTGAAGTAACACTTGAGAGAAATCAAGAGAGAAAGGGAGAGCTGCTGTATTTTCTGCTACTCACAAGTTCACCCAGAAATTGTATATCTTAGAAGTATCATGTATTTTCAGTGAGATATATAGAAAGTACATTTTAAAATGTATCAGTTTTTTTTTTGGTGTGTGTGTCCCCTCCGTTCTTTCAAAAGAGATTGGCATATTCCTTTTGACTTTCCAAGGCACTTTGCTCATGTGATTTTCTGGTTTTGCATCCTTCTTTTGCACAAATTCACCACTACTCATGCACACATAAACCAGCCCATTAATTTTAGCGTTGCCATTCACACAGGTGTTGTTAGGATCCTACCAGAACTGGTTATAAGCCCACACTTTGGAGGGCTCCTACTGCTGTAGTGAAGTTCAACAACATAGATGGAAAAGAGACCAGCACATTTTTTAAAATCATAGAATCATAGAATGGCTAGAGTTGGAAGGGACCTTCAAAGGTCATCTAGTCCAACCCCCTGCAAGGAGCAGGGACATCCCTGACTAGATCAGGTTGCTCAGAGCCTCAAATGGATACTTTGTTCACATCTGTGTTCAGGTAGTGGAAAAGAAATCCTGAAAAACTGGAAAAGTGGCTTTAATAAGCCCATAATTTAACAGTGGGATGTGCTGATGCTGCGGGAGTATTTATATTTGGATGAGGCAGGCACAAAGTGTTGAGCATTGGGAGAACCAGCTAGATACTGTCTCTATTATTTTATTTAGCTGCAGATTGTAATGCACAACCACCCATTTTAATAATGGTAGAGAAGCACCCAAACAGACTGCCTTGCAATTTCTTCCAGTATTAATTACCACAGGAATTAGCAGACAGTTAGTGCTTCTGGTTTAGCTGTTGCTGTTCTCCAACTGCTGTTGCTAAATGCAGCACTACAGAGATTTGGTGAAATCAGGTAGTGGTAATAGAAAAGGAGAGATGTAATGGTCAAGTCTCCCCCTACCACTGGATTTCAGTCAGTACTCTGTGCTGCTGAATTTTAAGGGAGATATATGTTCAGCATAACTAAGGGTAGAACTGGTTTCATCACTGCTCTGTATTTGTGGGACATCTTGAACTTTTCTCTCAGGGCTGTTTTTTATGAGAAAAATTGTTTTCAAAAGTTCCTTTTTTTTTTTGTCAAAACTCAACTGTTTTGTGCTAAAAATGACTTTGTGTTTATCATAGAATCATAGAATCATAGAATCATAGAATGGTTAGGGTTGGAAGGGACCTTCAAAGGTCATCCCTGCAAGAAGCAGGGACATCCCTGACTAGGTCAGGTTGCTCAGAGCCTCATCCAGCCTGGCCTTGAACGTTTCCAGGGATGGGGCATCCACCACCTCTCTGGCCAACCTGTTCCAGTGCTCTACAACCCTCATTGTAAAAAATTTTTTTCTAATATCTAATCTAAACCTACCTCCTTCTAATTTAAACCCATTACCCCTTGTCCTATCACAACAGGCCCTACTGAACAGCCTGTCCCCATCTTCTTTATCTTCATCATCCCTTCTAGAGTGATGTTCTCCTTCATGTGTGTCCTGATTCCGTCAGGGATGGAATTAATTTTCCTCTCAGTAGCCAGTGTGTTTTGGATTTCGGATTTGAAGAACGTTGATAAAACACCCTGATGATATGAGTTGTTGTGAATGAGACCAAGGACACTGTTGGGCTTTCCAAGTCTCGCTAATGTGCAGATGCAGGAAGCTGGGAGAAAGACAGCCAGAATAATTGACCCAAACTGGCCAAAGAGAGTATTCCATGCCATAAACGTCATGCTCAGTATGTAAGTGGTGGTTGCCCATGGCGGAGCATCCACCTTCTGTTTCTCCATCTCACCTTTTTCTCTTGCTCACTGGCATTGTTCCCTTCACCTTGCCGGCTCACTTTCACTCCTTTGCTTGCCGCTCAGTTTCGTTTCTGTGATCACTGCTCAGGAGAGGCTGTATTGGTCATTCTGACATGGGGTGGTGAGAAATTGTGCATTGTTCATGTTGCATATATTAATAACTTTACATTTTTTTATTATTGTAGTTTTCCTTTGCTGTTTTAGTAAACTATCTTTATCTCAACTTTTTTTTCCTTTCTTCCCAATTTCTCTCCCCCATCCTGCTGGGAAGGAGGAGGGAGAGCAAGAAACTGTGTGGTGACTCAGGCTAAACCACCACAGTCTCTGACAATGTGCCACCCTTCCTCTGTTGCCCCAAGTTCTCTATACTTCACATTGGAGACACAAAGGCTTTTCCAATGAAAGGATGATTCTGTCACTTAAAGTGGAGAGAATAGTGGTCTTTTTTTCCCTTAGCTTTGTATTTGGAAATGGATGAATAACTTCAGCTCAAACGATTCCATTTCCTCCTCCAAAATATGAAATCTCAGACACTTGCCCTGAAAAATATTCACCAGATCCTTCAAGTTTGACGAAGCTGTAAACAGTTTAAAACACGTGTATGATGGAAATTTTCAGGCAGATTGTCCTATAAGAAATAAAACATTTATCAATGTAGCATTATAAAAATCTTCACAGAAGAGACTAGAAGTGCACTGGAGAGAGATGTTCTCTTCTTCTTTCTTCAAGAACACCAACGCTTCTTGTATTTTTGGCAGTAACACCACATGCTCTTGATGGAGGTTGAAGCCCAATGTCTTTTCTCAGGACATGTGGGGGGCAGTTTCCTGAACACAGACTTTGCCTGCCAGGCTGATTCTCATTGTCTTTAACTCTCTGCAGGCTATCCTACTTGTTCAGAAAGTGGTGTACATGGGGCGGAGCCAGAGAAAGACAATATGTGATCACAAAAAGCCAAGATTGATGCACCAAAGGAAGTGGAAATGCAGGTTGATGGGAATATTGTAAATTTGAAATTTTCTCTTTCCTCCTGTCTCTGTGGGTGTTGTATTGTGCAGTGGGGATTTTTTTCAGTCTGCCACTTAAATAAGCACAGCAGACCAAGTCTGTTTGTGCCTCCGATTTCCCCCACAACACTCTAACTACAGCTACATCCTGAAATCTTTTTTATTCATTATGACTTTGATTAGCCACTCTAATTTCTTAAATAGAACAACTTTTAAGGAAAACATATTTTAAAAATACAGATTAATTCTTTTTTTTTTCCTAGTAATTTCTTCTGTTAAATCTGAGACATACCTCGAACTCCAGGATTTGTTCAGCATCCTCATCTTAAAAAGAGTGTAAAGATGACTGAAAAAAGCCGCATGAAAATACTAGACAAAGCTAACAACTAACAAAAAATAATGATAGGTTGCTTACTTTTTCAGTTTTTCATAAGCTTTGTAATTTAATTGCAAATCTTGGGATAATGGTTTGTTTTCCAAAAGCCCTGGTTACTGGAGTTATTTCAAGAGCATGCCAGCAGATATTGTATTTTTTAAATACGCATGCATCTTTAATGGTCTCTTTGATGTGCAAAGTGATATTCTTTGCTCTGTAGGTCCAAGTTACATTTTTTGAAGTGCTATCAGCAGCAATGCAGTGGCAGGCATATATTCAAAATAAAAATCCTTTTTTTCTAGTGATCTTAATGTTACTGAGTTTTACTACATAACGAGGACTTCACAAATATTTACAAGTGCCTAACAGAGATAACTTCCCAAATTCCATCAGTGTTCAGGTCCCTAATTCTTTTAGCTCTTGGAAACTTTGGCTGCAGGGACATTCAACCTTAGGGTGCTGACACCAAGGTAATTATGGACAAGCCTGATCTGACATTTTATAGTACATGGGTCTTGCTTCTACTTGGTGAATTTTATTTGAAAGATGCGCTTCCACAGTTACCTCAGTGACTCAGGTGATCGAAGTATGCCTCTCTCTGTATATTGAGTAAGAAGTTGAATGGCTCACCAAAATTAATATATTACTTCAAAGGCACACATTATTTATGCACTTTTCCAAGTAAACTACATGGAAAAAAAATGTAAATGAAGCATAAAGCTCTTAGGAACTGAACCCTAAGCATTTTTCTTTTTAGCATATATACTGCTAGTGAGGATGTGATAGGAATGCATTCAACACAATTTTTCAAACTGTAATTACCTTTACCCAGTAAAACTCAAATACTTGATATGATCCTGCTGCAGCTGCACTAGACAGGTAGTAGTAATTGGAAAATTTAACTCAGGTTTTATCTCTGATGTAGTAAAAGGTAAGGTTACATGTTGCATACAGAAGAGATTTTGTCAAATATGAAAAACTATGGTATGTTAATCTTATACTTAAAGATCTCCAAAATTATATTGTAAGCTGTAGTTCATCTCTGGAGAAGAAAAAAAAAGAAGGATAAAGGAAAAAAAAAAAAGCTAGAATTAATTATTGTGCATCCTGAATCAACCATAATTAAAATAATCACACTTAATCCTGTTGTAGCCTTTCATACAGTGCATTTCAGCCCTGAGGATTATGTTTTGAAGTGCACAGAGACAAATTACTATCTTTAAATACTAGTAATATAAACTAAAAGAAAAGAATCGGGAGATTTTTATCTGAACACAGAAGTCAGTTCTTCAAGACAGAGGACACTGTCCACTGTGGCATGAAATATCACTCCTTTATCTGTCACATCCATTCAATTTTAATTGTCAGAAAAATCTGCAAAGTGATCTGCATTACACTTTGATTACCACACAGGTTACCAACTCATTCATTTAAAATGAGTCTGCCCAAACTTATTGTGATCTGAGACAACTTCCCCATAACTCTAAATTTGCCTACTCTCTTCCATTCCTATGCGACATTTGTATGCTTTGTATACCATGTCTGCTCTCAAAGTTGGTACTGTTTTGGAGATGTAGTCCAAATAATACACGTGGTATTTTGTTTTCTTAACTGATAGGTCTGTTGCTGTCCCTGCCTCTGTTCAGCCTGGTAGTGGCTGGATTGATGTAAAATAAAAACAAAAAGGAACAAAGAACAAAAAATGAAGTAGGAAAAAAAGAGAAAAATGTTATGTTTTTTTTTTATATATGTTGAGAGAAAGAGAGAGGCTATGTGTATACAAGCATAGACAGCTGAGTAATTTTTTCAAGATGCAGTGGAGCTCTTGCACTTCTTATATTCTTGGTGGATGTCAGGTGCTAGTATAGGGGTTTTCATAGAATCATAGAATCATAGAATGGTTAGAGTTGGAAGGGACCTTCAAAGGTCATCTAGTCCAACCCCCCTGCAAGGAGCAGGGACATCCCTGACTAGAT